>JAWZSL010000005.1:41716767-42176767 GCA_034769285.1 Lutjanus argentimaculatus | reverse complement strand
GACTTTATCTTTATGTCAGTGAAATATAAAGAGATGTATTTTCATATTTCTGGATACATTTAAAAACAAAAAGACAAAGTTTTGTCTCACCAGGTTGTCGTTGGTGAGCCGTGTGATCTCCTGCTGGACGCTGTATTCCACCTGAGCCTCTGGGGACAAAGACGACGTGTAGTTCAGGATCTCCTGCTTCTTCTCGATGTCGTCTCTCAGCAGCTCGATCTGAGTGTGAAGAGCCTCCAACTCGTCTTTGTGCTGCCGGGACTGAGTCTGCAGCTGAGCCTCCAGCAGCCTGTCAATCAATCAATCAATCAATCAATCAATCAATCAATCAATCAATCAATCAATCAATCTGAGTCTGCAGCTGAGCCTCCAGCAGCCTGTCAATCAATCAATTAATTAATCAGTCAGTCAGTCTCTGGACTCACAGACTCCATAATCACTGAAATGGCTCCAAATCAGAATGTGTCCTCAGTATTTATTCAGATCAATAATTCTCAACCTTTAAGAGTTGCGACTGTCCAGAATAATCAGGCTGATCAATGTCAATAATCAGGTTATTGATCGCAACAGTGACCACCATCTGCCCGAGAAACTCAAAGACAAAGACGTCTTTGATCGTCACAAATAAACTCTCCTCTGAGAGAAATGATCTCACTCGTACGGCCTTCATTTCCCATCATGCCTCCTGTCTGACTGAGTGGTTTATAAAGTTTGTGACTGTAAGTCCTGAAATCAGCTCAGACGTCTGGATCGATTCACACACAGCTCCAACACGAACTGTCATGTTGTTCTGGTTCTCAGTCAGAACCATCAGTTCTTTTTAAATATTTCTGAGTTCTTGTCTCTTATGATCAATGTTCTTTAGGTTCCTGACGTCACTGAGAGCTGCTTCCAAAAAATGACGTCAGAGCCAGAAGATGAAAACATAAAAAATGTAACAAATCACAGCTGCTCTTTATTCTTTATACAAAAAAACACTGGACAGAATAATTCACTTTAACTGGGAGGCTCCTGGTTTCACTGGTTATAACAGACAGACAGAGACACAGACAGACAGATGGACAGAGAGACAAAGAGACAGGCTGAGCAGTGACTGCAGTCAGAAGAAGCAAAATGAAAGAGACCTGGCCACTTGTTTGAGACCCTGATACGCCAGACCCAACTCTCCATCTTCATTCAGATAACACCAGTCCTGAGGGGAGCTGGAGGAGGAGGAGGAGGAGGAAGAGGAGGAGAGGAGGAGAGAGGAGAGGAGGAGGAAGGAGGAGAAGGGAGAAAGAGGAGGAAGGAGGAGGAGAGGAGGAAGAGGAGGAAAAGGAGGAGGAGGAGAGGAAGAGGAGGAAGAGGAGGAGGAGGAGGAGGAGGAAGAGGAGGAAAAGGAGGAGGAGAGAGGAGGAGGAAGAGGAGGAAGAGGAAGAGGAGGAAGAGGGGAGGAGGAGGAGGAGGAGGAAAGAGGAGGAGGAGGAAGAGAGAGGAAAAGGAGGAGGAGGAGGAGGGAGGAGGAGAGGAAGAGGAGGAAGAGGAGGAGGAGGAGGAGGAGGAAGAGGAGGAAAAGGAGGAAAAGGAGGAGGAGGAGGAGGAAAGAAGCAGAAGCAGAGTGTGATCAGACTGCAGAGATCAGAAACAAACAGAAACAAACTGAAGAGTTTAGTTGAAACAAAAACAGAACAAAGAGAAAATCAGTCTGAAGTTAATCAACAGAAACTAAACCGAGACGAACAGCTCCACCCAGTGGTTGAACAGAGACAGAACAGCTCCACCCAGTGGTGGAACAGAGACAGAACAGCTCCACCCAGTGGTGGAACAGAGACAGAACAGCAGAGAGGAACACTGACATGTTTCCCTGTAAGAGGTTCCTTCATAATCAATTCATGATTTGATTCAGTTCAGTATCAGTTATTATCAATATCAACAGGAGTCAGAACATAAAACAGAAAAGTTCTACTGAACCAGAACATTAAATAACAATAATAATTCATATTTAATGAGCTCGTTATGCTCAACATACAGCTCTTAGTGAGCAGAGATGGACGTCAGAGTCTCAGCTGAGGCTCAGGTGAGACTTCAGAGGACACACTCTGTGTCCTCTGTGTGTCCTCTGAGGTCTGCAGCCTCAGGTGAGAGGACAGTGATGTGTCCTCTGTGTGTCCTCTGAGGTCTGCAGCCTCAGGTGAGACATCTGTAGGTTTGTTGTTGACTTACTTTTTGGACTCACACAGTCCATGATAGGCTTTGAGAGCGTCCTCTTTGTCCAGCGGCTCCTTATTGTTCTCCTCAGGAACGTCTAGACTCTCCTGCTGAAAGACACAACAGAGGACATGTGACTTTGGTACAACATGAAGACAGCCAGAGAGACATGATGTCTCTGATGTCCTGCTGAGAGATTAGATGAGACAAAAAACACAAGACAAAAACGACATAAAAGCCGTTAGAAACAAGTTGAATCAGTTCTTCTACTTTTACGTCTGTAAAGACTCAGAGGACTGTTGCGTCCTCTGTCTGTAAATCACTGATTGGCTTCTGGTCTCTGATTGTTCGAGAGGTCACGGGACACTTCAATACAATCAAAGACATTGATCTCACCGTGTTCTCGTTCTTCTCTCGCCGCTCAGCAGCACTGACGATCTGCGTCCTCAGAATAAGGACCTCCTCCTTGCGGGCGTCCAGCTCCTCATTGGCTGCTTTGAGCTGACTGAGCAGCAGGTTGTAGCCGTCCTGCAGCTCATTGGACGAGTTGTTCTGAGACGCGCGCTCGGCGATGGTCTTCCTCAGCTCGTTCAGGTCGTTCTTCAGTTTCTTGTTCTCTGTTTCCAGCTCCTGTCTCTGCAGGGACATGTAGCAACATTCTGTTAACTTTTTATTAACGAGCGAACTAACGCTAACATTTTGTTAAAGAAAACAGAAAACAGTTGAACTTTCGTGTTTTTCCCTCCTGTGTGATGTGATGTGATGTGATGTGATGTGATGTGATGTGATGTGATGTGATGTGATGTGATGTGAAGTGATGTGAAGTGATGTGATGTGATGGATGGAGGTGAGGTGAGGTGAGGTGAGGTGAGGTGAGGTGAGGTGATGTGAGGGGTGATGTGATGTGATGTGATGTGATGTGAGGTGTTGTGAGGTGATGGATGTGAGGTGATGTGAGGTGATGTGATGTGATGTGAGGTGAGGTGAGTGAGGTGAGGTGAGGTGAGGTGAGGTGAGGTGAGGTGAGGTGAGGTGATGTGATGTGATGTGATGTGATGTGATGTGAGTGTTGTGAGGTGAGGTGAGGTGAGGTGAGGTGAGGTGATGTGATGTGAGTGGTGATGTGAGGCGATGTGATGCGAGGCAGGAGTGGAGGCGAGGCGAGGTGAGGCGAGGTCGAGGCTGAGGGAGGGATGTGAGGGATGTGATGTGAGGTGAGGTGAGGTGAGGTGAGGGAGGTGAGGGAGGTGATGGGAGGTGAGGGAGGCGAGGCGAGGCGAGGTGAGTGAGGTGAGGGAGGCGAGGTGAGGGAGGGAGGTGAGGGAGTGATGTGAGGTGAGGTGAGGTGAGGTGAGGTGATGTGATGTGATGTGAGGTGATGTGATGTGATGTGATGTGAGGTGAGGTGAAGTTGAACCTTGAGGTTGTTGTAGGCCAGATCTGCCGTCTCCTGCTCAGACGTGGGACTCCTCGACTCAGAACCCTTCAGTGAAGAGAACAAACGTGTCACTCTGAGTCTGACTGAGTTATTTTATTTTGTTTGTAATAACCCCGGCTGGACTCGTCACATCAGGCTGGAGGAACACTGAGCGGAGACTTCACCTTGCGCTTGGCGAGCTCCTCCATCTTGTCCACGCTGAGCTGCAGTCTCTTCCTCTCCTGCTCCAGCTCTCTGACTCTCTTCTGCAGCTTCATGAACAGGCTGATGTCCATCGCCGCCTTCTCCACGCCCATCTCCTGCACAGGTGAACACAGAACACCTGTCAGCACGCCGGCTGCACCGACAGGCCCCGCCCTCTTCACACACTCAGTCCTCACAGACTCACCTCCACCAGCTGAATGGAGTCCTCAGTGTCCCCCACCTCCGAGGTGGAGATGGACGGGTAGTTAGAGTCCGACTCCAGGCTGCTCTGATTGGACGGGTTCCTCCTGTGACCAGGGTGGAACTGGAGGATGATGGGAGGACGAGAGTTATTTCATCTCTGCTAAATTATCCTGGTTTAACTTTAAGTCCTGTTTAACCAGACTTTAAGACGAGTTTAAAATTAAGAAATAATTAAATTTAAACCTCAGTTTAGTTTGCTGATTGAGCCAACATGACGGGGCTCATGGAGTCTTGGAGCTAGCTAGCAAACACTGAGGCGAGGGGCGGAGCTAACCTTGGACAGAGACACCTCCTCCTTCAGGTTGTCGTATCTCTGCTCCAGTCTGGAGAACTCTTTGAGCAGATTCTGATAACGCTGCCTCTCCTGATCCAGCTCCTTCTGCAGGGACTCCCTCTTCTGAGACACGCTGCCGCCGTCCTCTGAAACAACGAGACACAACGAGAGTTGAACTATTTGTTTTTTAACGTAAGATGAAAACAATATAAAAGACATTTTATGGTCCAAACAACTAATCGATCAGGGGAGGAAATTATTGCCAGATTGATCACTAGTTGAAAAATAGATCCGTACGTCCGTGCGCTCCACCTGTTTTCACATGTTTGGATCTATTTTTCACCTGACAGGATTGTGACAGGACGTACAGGTGAAACACAGGATGTTCTTGGATGTTGAGGTCTCACCTGCAGAACTCTGTGACTGCTGAAGGATCCTCTGGTTCAGCTCCTCCTTCTCGCTCTTCAACAGAGAGTTCTCCGACTCCAGCTCCTGCACCCTCTGAACACACACACACACACACACACACACACACACACACACACACACACACACACACAGACACACACACACACAAGAGGCGTTCACTGACATCTGTCTTTTATTGACTGTGATCCGTCTCCTCTGTCTTCCCCTGTCCCTCACCTGTTGGAGGCGGAGCTTCTCTGTGTCGTGCTCCTCCTCCAGCTTCTTCCTGAGGGTGTGGGCCTCCTGCAGCTCCTCCC
This sequence comes from Lutjanus argentimaculatus, assembly GCA_034769285.1. Lineage (NCBI taxonomy): Eukaryota > Metazoa > Chordata > Actinopteri > Lutjaniformes > Lutjanidae > Lutjanus > Lutjanus argentimaculatus. The sequence continues at coordinate 42,171,696 of JAWZSL010000005.1, read as the reverse complement.
TCAGCATCTGCAGCTCTTCCTGCAGAGACGTCAGCTGACCTCCGTCTCCCTGCTGACTGAGCAGCTGCTCCAGCTGTTTCTGCAGACGCTTCACCTCCGAACCCAGAGAGACGTTCACCTGCTGCAGCTGCTCGTTCTGACCGCGCAGCTCTTTGGACTGAAAATACACAACAAACTCTGAATTATTATTATTATTATTATTATATTATTGTTGTTATTATTTCAGCTGTCAGATGGAACCAGCAGAGATTTACAAAGTTTGGGATAAAGGGTTCTTGAGTTGTTTAGTGGAACATGTGATGGTTTTCTAACAGAACGTCCTGAGTTCACCCGACTGTGTGAACTGAATAAAAACACAATAAACTTTTTCAACATTTCATTTATTTAAAGCATTTAAATATTTATTTTGGACATTCTGATGAGATTGAGAACATTTTGTTATTTAATGAAAAAAATATTTTTGACATGTATTTAGAACATTTTTATTTTTATTTTTAACACTCTTTACTTTCATGATTTACAACATTTTTTATTTGGAATATTGTGTTTTTTATTTAGAACATTCTGTTTCTTTTTTAGTTATTGAATTATAAAATGCTGTTATTTAGAACATCTGCTTAGAATATTCTGTTATTTATTTACAACATCTTGTTATTTATGTGATGATGTTACAAGCAGCCAGATGGCTTAATAAAATAAATTAAAATAAAACGAAACGGAACGGAACGAAACGAAACGAAACGAAATAAAATAAAATAAAAGATATAAAAATGTCTATTTTTAGAGAAACTGACAGAAGTTAATTGATGAATAATTGAGACTTGATGCTGTCTGTTCATTGGTCGGAGCCTGATGAGGTCGTTCTCAGTTTAAGGTTCAGTTTGTTCAAATATTTCAACAAACCAAAGTTTATGAATTTAAGTGAGTTACAGTCGAGTTTGTTGTCAGGTCTGCTGCTCTCATTGGTTCACCTGAGGACCATAAACGCTCCAATAAGGCGACAGAGTGAACATGATGTCATCGTGTTTAACTTCAGTGGATTAAAACAATTCTGACCAAACGTTTCTCTGGATGTCAGTTTTTGAACCAAACGTGTCCTGAAGCCGTCTTGTTTTTAGCCTAGCAGTTGTTGATGACTTGTGGCCCCAACAGGTTCACAGGAGGAACAAAGTTAACAGACAATAAAGACGGTTTGTCAACCTGTTTCAAACACTGTGAATCACAACAAACACAAGAGGTCCTTGAACGTGTCGTCATGAATGAACAGAGAAACTGATCAGAGTGATTGATCCACCAGTATGAGAGACGAGCTGAGGACAGAATCACACACAGACACGACCGGACGCACAACAACAAACTGTACAAACATGAAACATGATCAATATGACCTGTTTTATCTCCCAGGATCAATAACTGAGGAGGACATATTGATTGTATTATCAGTCTGGAGTGTGTGTGTGTGTGTGCGTGCACCTGATCGTCCATCTTCCTCTGCAGCTGGACGATCTTGTTCTCCATCCCGTGTTGAGCTTCTTCAGATGTTCTGCAGAGCGAGCTTCGATCTTCAGCTGCTTCAGCTGCCGTTTGGCGAGGACGCGTCTGTAGGCGCACTGGATGATGATGGCGGCGGTGCGCGCTCGTCTGAACTTCGTCCTCTGCAGCCAGCCGCGGACGCTGCGCTGGATGATCATGGCTTTGTGGTGCAGGAGGAACTGCAGAGAGGAGAGTTCACACTTAATCATTCCACCTTAAATAATCAGGAGGGAGAGTTCGCACTGAATCTTTCCACCTTAAATAATCAGGAGGGAGTTCGCACTGAATCATTCCACCTTAAATAATCAGGAGGGAGTTCGCACTGAATCATTCCACCTTAAACAATCAGGAGGGAGTTCACATTGAATCATTCCACCTTAAAAAATCAGGAGGGAGTTCGCACTGAATCATTCCACCTTAAACAATCAGGAGGGAGTTCACATTGAATCATTCCACCTTAAAAAAACAGGAAATAACAGGGTTTTTTTTTGTTCTATTTGTTTTTGTTGTTTGGGAACAAACTCAGTAAATATTTGAGTTTTCATCAGTAAACTCGGTTCTTCTACAGAACTCATCAGCAGACTGAAGGTTCTGTTCTGGACGAGGTTCCTGTTCTCCGTACCTCCCAGTAGATCCTGCGGGTGAACATCCCTCTGGTGTGGGCCTGGATGGTGACGACAGCCTGTCTCACTCTCAGGTAGGCCCGTCTGTCTCTCACCATGCGATACTGTTTCTGACAGATGAGGGCAGCTCGAGTCAGACGCAGGAACTCAGCATGTCTGTGGAACAAACGTCAAAGAGAAGACTCGTTAGGACAGAGAACCATGATAGAACGAGAACCTTCATCAGCACAGAGATCTGAACATGTCAGAGAGTCAGAAGACTCAAGTCCAAGTCCAGTCACGAGTCACTGCTGTTCAAGTCCAAGTCTTTTTTGATTTTGTCCAGTCGAGTTGTATGTAATCAGATCTGTCCTCATGTGTTCTGTCTCCGTCCTGCAGTCAGAAGACGAGACATTGTTTTTATCTTGTGTTGTTTTTGTCTTGTTACATCTTGTGACGTTCTGTAGCGTTGTTTTCACTTTGTTACACCGTGTTTGTCTTGTTCGTCCTGTCACATCGTTTCCATCTTATCTGTCTTGTTCTGTATTTTATGTCTTATTACGTCTTTTTACAGTTTTCATCTTATTCGTCTTTTGCGTCTTTAACATTTTGTCATGTTGTTTTTGTCTTGTTCTGTTTTTTTCTGTCTTATTCATCTTTTACGTCTCTTCATGTTGTCTTGTTCTTTTGTTCTGTGATGGAACAAGACATAAAAACATTACTTGTTCTCTTCGGTACATTTCAGAGCCTGAACTTTTTCACTTTGGCTGCAGTAAATATTTCTACTGTAGTAAAGAATGTTTTTTTTTTTTTTTTTAATTTTTTTTTTGGCCATTTTTGCCTTTATTCGATAGTACAGCTGAAGTGGAGACAGGAAAGGGGGCAGAGAGAGGGAATGACACGCAGCAAAGGGCCGAAGGCGGGACTCGAACCAGCGGCCGCTGCAGAGGACTAACAGCCTCCATACATGGGTCGGACGCTCTACCCACTGAGCTAAACGTCCGCCCCGTAGTAAAGAATGTTTGTACTTTTACCACCTCGGCAGCCAATCAGAATCGAGTATTCAGGCTCTGGTATAAAAAAAAAGATTAATTACGGAGCTCAAAGTAAAAAATCAACCTGATGACACGTTACTGTCAGTAAGTCAGTAAGTTTCTGACTGTTCGAGTTCACACTTCCTGTTTGTTGACTTTAATTTCCCTGTAAATTGACCGCAGCTTCTGTCTACACGTCTCATTTCCTCTGGTCCTACCTGTCCCTGCAGGTGAGACATGTGGACAAACAAACTGTGTCTGTGGTCGGCTGTGATCGGTGACTCACCTGCGGGCCAGGTACCCTCGGCCGTATCTCTGCAGGGTGATGGCCAACCTGCGGATCTTTCTGTATCGGACTCTCTGCAGCCAACCGCGGACCGTCTTCTGGATCATGATGCAGGCCGCACGGAACTTATCGGCCCGGAGCTTCTCCAGGTACGCCACCTGCCCGCCCGGAAGAAGATCTTTGTCTTACCGAACTGGAACATGTCCGGTTCCTGATACAGCAAACGGAACATAAAGACTGTAGTCAGAACTCTGAGAGTCAGACAGAAGGAAGGTGATGATGAGCTCAAAACACCGACTAAACAACAGCAAAACATCTGGATTAAAATAAGAAAAGAACTCCCAACCAAAGTGTGTCGACCCACGGCCCACATCTGACCCGCTGAAGCTCACAGAACGTCTACAGAACTACAAACGTACAAACCACAAAACTACTGTGGCAACTTCACAATAAAAGCACTGAACTGGAAAATAAACAGCTTGAGTTTTACTCTGAAGGGGTCACAGGAAGAAGAGGAAGAGGATTATTAAACTCTGGAGTCTTAATGGTGAAGATCAACAGATCAGAGGTTTTATGTCCTGACAACAGTCATCGACTTCTTTAAAAACATCTACACCTATAGATCTAAAGATCTATAGATCTATAGATCTACCTGAAGATCTCTATAGTTATTGATCTACAGATCTATAGACCTGCAGATCTGTATATGTTATTGATCTATAGGTGTAGATGTAAAAGTCCATGTGGTATCAGGTGTGATGTAACATCTGGTTCCATCTGTTCTGTTGCTGATGTGTTAATAAAGTTTTCTCACCTTGATCAGAGTCTCCAGCAGGTTTTTACACACCAGCTTCTTGTCTGATGACATCATGTCCGACTTCTTGAGCAGAACTCGATACCTGCTGAAGAAATCTGGGTACGTCCACCTGGAGACACACAGAGGACACAGAGGACACAGAGGACAGGTGTTACTGTCGTTGTTCCTTTATTACCTCACAAAGTGTTCCAACAAATTCTCATCAAGAACCCACAAGACCAACAGAACACTTGGTCACAGCTTGTATTTATGTCACACAGTCCTGTCCTGTTCTGTCCATCCGTCTTATTTGTCTTCTTATGTTTTTTCTGTCTTCATCTTTTATATCTTTTTATGTTGTTTTGTCTTTTTTGTCTTGTAGGTTATTTTTGTGTTGTTCTGTCAAGAATAAAAACAAAGTCAAAGATGTAACAAGACAAAAAAGACGTAATGAGACGATAAACAACGGAACGTTTTCCTCTTCAGACGATCTCAGAATCTGTAGTTTGTCACTTTGATTTGACTAAATAAGTTAAATCAGAACTTTGACTTTATAATTAACATAAATAAATACGAGTTTATAAGATTTGTGTCTTTATGCACTGAAGGACATGATGGTCAGGACAGAGGACATGTGCGTCCACGTGTGTCTTGACCCTGAGTTTGGGAAACTCTGGCTGAAACCAACGAGGGTCAGAAGCTCCGTTTTCCTTCGTTCTGTTTGGCAGCTCAGAGAGAAACGTGCTGAATAAAATCAGCTGTTTGTGTCACATGATCAGGAGATGAGTGTCCACATGAGCAGACAGGCTGGAACAGGAAGTCCATCAGTGAACACACGATGTTACAACAGCCCCCTTTTTAGAGACGACCTGACTCTGTGCTGCCCCCCTGTGGAGCAGTTACACAACAAGTGTCAGGTGACGTTTAAAGACGCATCAAATCAAATGTTTGAGTCAGGTTCAGGTTCAGGTTCTGGTTCTGGTTCTGGTTCGGGTTCAGGTTCATGTTCAGGGTCAGGTTCAGGTCAGTTCAGGGTCAGGTTCACGTTCACGTTCAGGTTCGTTCAGTCAGTTCAGTCGGTTCACGTTCACGTTGTGTCAAAGAGTTTGATGTTGAAGGTTGTGTTGAAGAACTGATTGAAAACATTTTATCAACGTCTTAAAAACATCAGAACAGACGTCTGCGTGTGGACGTGTCAACTGTCTCCATGTTGTCGTCCTCATGTTGTTTGTTTGTACACTGACGTGTCCTCACAGTGAGGGTGGACGTTCAGTCAGTTTCTAAAACTGGACAAAGTTCGTCCTCTGCTGTCTGAGCGTCTCCACAACAAAGATTATTAGATTTATTAGAAGGACTGAGTGTCCTCTGGTCAGACCTCGAGGAAACACTTAACAGGAAACACACAGACAGACAGAGGGACAGAGAGACAGACAGACTGAGAGACAGAGGGACAGACAGACTGAGAGACAGGGAGACAGAGGGACAGAGAGACAGACAAACTGAGAGACAGGGAGACAGAGGGACAGAGGACAGAGAGACAGACAGACTGAGAGACAGAGGACAGGAGACAGAGGGACAGAGGGACAGAGAGACAGACAGACTGAGAGACAGAGGGACAGAGGGACAGAGAGACAGGAAGACAGAGAGACAGAGGGACAGGCAGACTGAGAGACAGAGCTGCTGCTGATGATGAAGAGAAAACTATAAAAACTTCAGATGAAGAAGTTGATGAAATGACAAAGACAAAAAAACAAGACAAAGAAGAAGAAGAGGAAGAAGAGGAAGAAGAGGACAAAGACATACAAAAGAAGAATATGAAAGAGGAAGATGAAGATGAACAAGAAGAGGAGGAAGACAAAGCAGCAGACGAAGAAGAAGTAGAGAAAAGAATATGAAAGAAGATGAAGATGAAGACGGGGTGGAGCAGGGTGAGGATGAGGAGGAGGAGGACAGACCTGGACGGGTACCCGGCTGCACTGATCCTGATGGTCTCCAGGACTCCACAGGCTCGGAGCTGCTGCACCGCTCGCCTCGAGTCAAACCTGCAGAGACAGGAAACACCTTCATCATCTTCTTCTCATCATCTTCATCATGTCTGAAACAAAGCACAGCTCTTCCTCTTCCTCTTCCTCATACCTCATCTGTTTCTTTGGCATCTCTCACACACACACAGAGACAGAGACAGAGACAGAGACAGAGACAGACAGGAGGAGCTGCTCTCAGCTGCAGTCTGTCCCCTGACTGACTGACTGACTGTGAGCTGACTGTCCCCAAACATGTGACTTTGGCCTCAGATTGAATTTAGCAGCAGAGTGGAACATGTTGTTTATCTGAAGGAACAATGAAGAACCTGTGAACAGATCCTGCAGACGTCAGAACGTGTCAGTGAAAACAGTGTTCTAATGAGGTTCTGTAGAGCTGCAGAGACGTTCTGACCTAAAAATCTTTGTTCTCCTGATGAAACTAAAAACAGTCTGTTTGGTTCAAACCTCAAAAACTAATCACATCATCAGGATTTTATTAGTTTTCCTCAGATGAAGAGAAATGAGATCAGGAGGAGACGTTCTGACCTTTCAGCTGAACAATGTGACGTATTGTTAACTTTCAGACGGCTAACAAACATTAGAACGTTTTAAAGAACTTGTTAAAAACTTTTTAGCTAATTAGCAGTGTTACATTGTGTTAAAGTTTTAGAGACCGAGCGAACAATATTTCACTTTTTCACTAGCTAGCTAACAATATTACATTTTGTTACATTGTTAGCTAGCTAGCAAACAATAAAACTGTTATAGAACTTTTTAGCTAGCGAGAAAACACTGCAACATTTTGTACATTGTTAGCTAGCTAGCAACAATAAACTGTTATAGAACTTTTTAGCTAGCGAGAAAACACTGCAACATTTGTTACATTGTTATCTATCAAACAATATGACTTTAAAAGAGAACTTTTTATCTAGCAAGCAAATAATGTAACGTTTTGAGGAATACTGAGCAGCTTTTGTCTTTTATATTTGCTCGACTCCAACAAAACTTAAATTTACTTAATTTATTTATGAATTGTATTTTGAGCAATCAAGCATCTCCATAGTGATTCATCTCCATATTGATTAATCTCCATATTGATTAATCTCCATACTGATTAATCTCCATACTGATTAATCTCCATATTGATTAATCTCCATACTGATTAATCTCCATACTGATTAATCTCCATATTGATTCATCTCCATATTGATTAATCTCCATACTGATTAATCTCCATATTGATCTCCATATTGATTAATCTCCATATTGATTCATCTCCATATTGATTAATCTCCATATTGATTAATCTCCATATTGATTCAATCTCCATACTGATTAATCTCCATACTGATTCATCTCCATATTGATCATCTCCATACTGATATCCATATTGATTCATCTCCATATTGATTAATCTCCATAGTGATTAATCTCCATATTGATTAATCTCCATAGTGATTAATCTCTTAAATTCCAGTTTAGATCAGTAAAGTTGGACGTGGTTCCGAGAGGAAACGAGCAGCGGACTCACGAGAACGCCTCCTTGAAGTCGTTGGGTTTGATGCAGCGAACATAATGAGGCGTTGTTGCGTTCAGAGTCTCCATGAGAAGATGAAGAGAGCTGCGGAACTGAAACAGAACACAAAGAGAACAGAAACATGAACCACATGAGCGTCCACGCTGACGTTACCGTGTCCTGCAGGGGGCAGCGGCGAGCTCACCTGGTGGCCGACGGTCTTCCTGTGTTCCTTGTTGGGAACTTTGGGGACGGACTTGGCGGCTCGGACATTCACTCTGGACGACTTGGAGGAGGACGGAACGTCGTCTTTCTCGTGGAACAGATCTGCGACCAGCTGAAACTGTGAGCAGACGGACAGACGTGTTTGATACGATCTGATCCCAGAACAGACACAGAACATCTACATGATCATAAGACACTGAACACAAGGTTCTACTGAACACAGCAGAACCACAGAACGTAGTCTAACACCTGCTTCACCATCACAGCAGTCAGACTATAATTATTGATCATTATCAATAATCAAACTGATTAAAATCTGGAGTTTCTGCAGACACAGTGAGAACAGTGGTGACGGTGTTTGCTGCAGGTCTGATGCTGCTGACTGAACTCACGTGTTCTCTAACGTCTCCTGAAGAACTCAGACCTCTGTTCTACAATTCTACAGTAGAGTTTAGTCTCAGTTTTCTTATCCAGATGTGTTGGTTCTATAACTGAGAGATCACCTGACTGTGTAACTTTAATAAGGAAACAATAAACACGACAATAAGAGCAAAGTTCTCCATGAAAACACTGTTTAGAACATTTTGTTCTTTAATCAGAACATTTAGTTTTTTATTTACATTTTCTAATTTATTTTAAACATTTTATTTGTTGAAAACATTTTGTTATTCCTGTAGAACCTTTTGTTATTTCGGTGGAACATTCTGTTATTTCTGTAGAACCTTTTGTTATTTCAGTGGAACCTTTTGTTATTTCTGTAGAACCTTTTGTTATTTCAGTGGAACCTTTTGTTATTTCAGTGGAACCTTTTGTTATTTCAGTGGAACATTCTGTTATTTCTGTAGAACCTTTTGTTATTTCTGTAGAACCTTTTGTTATTTCTGTAGAACGTTTTGTTGGCAGGAGATGAAGGAGACTGATGTGAGAGGAGCTGTATCTGTTTTCAGAACCCGGATCACATCTGAACATGGAGCTCTGAGGACGAGAACCGAACCTTTTAATTACCTCCACAGGAGATAAACGAGGTTTATCAGAGTTCTTCTTTCATCTGTGGAACCAAGAGCAGCAGGAAGGTCACATTAAAGAACACGTCCTGCTGACCAGACGGAACGTGAATGGATCTCTTTAATAATGTGGTTCTGAAGGAACCGATGGAGGATAAACTCTGCTTTCGTCATTCTGATGTTAATATGAAGCTTCAACAGCTGATCGAGAACTGTGGATCCCAACATTTGTTCTATTCAGAACCTGATGGAATTAAATATTTTATAATATCTCCACCACAAAACGATAAGAGAACAGAAGAGAACAGAAGAGAACAGAGGAGAAGAGAAGAGAAGAGAAGAGAAGAGAAGAGAAAGAAGAAGAGAAGAGAAGAGAACAGAACAGAACAGAACAGAAGAGAAAGAACAGAAGAGAACAGAAGAGAAGAGAAGAGAAAGAACAGAACAGAATAGAACAGAACAGAACAGTGGGACAGGAACTGCAGGAATTATTTTCCTGTGGTGCGCTAGTTAACAGGTTCTCATGTGTTTTGCACTTATCTTTAAAACAGTTTATTCCTTCATTATTTTAATAAATTAATTCATCTGAATTAATCCTCTGATTTAAAAATAGTCGACTTTCAGGACTTTTTTATTTTTCACTACTTAACGTCTTAGACAACTGACCCTCGGTCCTTGTGGTCTTCCTGTGGTTCCTGTGGTTTCTTCTTTGGTTCTCTTTGGTTCTGTCCCTGTGGTTCTCTGTGGTTCTCTGTGGTTCTCTGTGGTTCCCTATGGTCCTGTCCCTGTTGTTCTCTGTGGTTCTCTATGGTTCTCTGTGGTTCCCTGTGGTTCTGTCCCTGTGGCTCTCTGTGGTTCTCTGTGGTTCTGTCCCTGTGGTTCTCTGTGGTTCTCTGTGGTTCTCTTTGGTTCCCTATGGTTCCCTTTGGTTCTGTCCCTGTGGTTCTCTGTGGTTCTCTGTGGTTTCTTTGGTTCCCTATGGTTCTGTCCCTGTGGTTCTCTGGGGTTCTCTGTGTTTCTGTCCATGTGGTTCTCTGTGGTTCTCTGTGGTTCTTTTTGGTTCCCTATGGTTCTGTCCCTGTGGTTCTCTTTGGTTCTCTATGGTTCTCTGTGGTTCTCTGTGGTTCCCTATGGTCCTGTCCCTGTGGTTCTCTGTGGTTCTCTATGGTTCTCTGTGGTTCCCTGTGGTTCTGTCCCTGTGGCTCTCTGTGGTTCTCTGTGGTTCTCTGTGGTTCTGTCTCTGTGGTTCTCTGTGGTTCTCTGTGGCATTCTGTGGCTTCTCTGTGGTTTTCTGTGGTTCTCACCTGACTGGCCTTCAGGATGTTGATCTGTTCCTCGTAGACGGTGTCTCTGTTCTTCTCCAGGAACCCTTCACACTGATACTCCACCTGTGGAGAAGAACAGTCAGCTCGTCATGTCACAGCCAATTAAAAAGAAGCAGTGACATTGTCATGACATCATCACGACATCATCATGTCGTTCTTCACGACCACAGACCAACAGGCCGTTTGAGTCTTTATGGGACTGAAGGATCAGCTGGTAGGAGCTCGTGTGATTGGCTGGTCAGAACCTGCAGCCAATCAGAGGCCACGTTTGTTTGAGCTCTTTGATCAAAGTGTTTGTATTCTTTAGTCTCAGAGTTCTTTAGACGAGTAGAACAGTGAGATGGTTTTATAACAGAACATCATGGGTTCTCCTGACTGTGTAAACTCAAACATTAGTTATTGAGAACATTTTGTTCTTCACTGAGAACATTTTGTTCTTTATTTGAAACATTGCGTTCTTTATTGAGAACATTTTGTTCTTTATTGAGAACATTTTGTTCTTCACTGAGAACATTCTGTTCTTCATTGAGAACATTGCATTCTTTATTGAGAACATTCTGTTCTTTATTGAGGACATTTTGTTCTTTATTGAGAACATTGTGTTCTTTATTGAGAACAGGTTCTGATGAAGTTGATGTTAATTCATAGAACATGATGGGATTTGTTTTCCCTCAGAGAGAACACAGAACTGTTCTGTAACAATGTCTCAGCAGTTGAAGGTCTCAGATCCATGAGAACATGAGGTTTGTTCTGTATGTCGTGTTCTCTATCTGCTTCCGTCCGTCCACACTTGTGACCACGCCCACTCCAGAGACAGGAAGTGCGTGTCATTGGTTCAGCCTGTGACGTGTCACCTTGTTGTCACAGAGCGTCTAAAGTGTAGAAAAATAAAACTGATTGTTCTCAGCAGTGTTCTCCGTCCTCTTTTCTCTCAGACGACTGAACATCAGTCTTTGTGTGAAATGAGGACACCGTCTCCGTCTTTATGTGAGGACGGACGCCCCGAGGACATGAGACACCATCTGTCTCATCTGGTGGATCTGATGTGAGCAGGAGACAAACACTGTCACTGAATATGATTTGATTTCCTGTGAAGAGAATCGCTGACTTATCAGAGCTAAATGTTCTGCAGGAGACTGAAGCTCACAGCGCAGGAATGTTCCCTGGGGAACAGGAACCTGTAGCGCACTACAGGGACCAGGGTCTGACTGAAGGTCCTGGGGACGTTACAGCGAGCGTCTCCCTCCACCTCAGACTCACTGCACACAAACAACAAGGTTCCACACTGCTGAGACAACGAGAATTAAGAATGATTTTGAACGTTTCATCAGCTGATGCAGCGGTCTTTGCTGATTTTCGGCTGAATAGATACTCAGTTGTACTTAGTCTCTGGGATTGTCTGAGGAACGGAACCTGTAGGGCACTCAGATCAGCGGGTCTGCTTTAAGGTCCTGGAGTTTACAGAAACACCATCGGTAGGTGGGCTTATTACCGGGTCAGACTGCCACAAAAAATACGGACCACATTGACACGAATCTTAAGGACATGTTAGGTCCTCATGGAAACACAGACCAGGAACAGACTGGAATAACCCTTTTTATGTATCCTTAAAAAGTGTTAAAAAGCTCTTTGCGAACTTGGGACCTGTTCACTTCCAATATAAATTTATTTACAGTATGTCAGTAAAAACAGAAGTATTTGAAGTAAACTTGAATACCTGACACTAAAAGTAAATGTTGCATAAACTGATGTAAATGTGAACGAGTGCAGCACTGAGGACTGTGTCTGTCAAATGTGCAGGACAGCACGTACTGTCCCTTTAGTTTGTCTTCATGAAGACGTAGTGCGGGGCTGAGAGGACAAACAAACAGGCTCATTTAGTTTGTGTTGAGGAGGAGACACTCTGATTTAAAGTCATTTCTCTGTTTCGCTCTTTGAGGTGTGAATTTATTTTTATTTTCATTCAATAATCCTGATCACAGAAACAGAAACAGATTAAACATAAATTTATTGGAGCCAAACAAACCTGATGATTAAAAAAATCATGTCTTCAGATTGACTTTTTTCCACCAACATCACATCAGTTTTCCTTGTTTGCAGGTTGTGTGTCCGTCCCTCAGTGGTGTCCCCTCGTCCCTCTTCAGTCCCCAGCTGCTCTTTGGACTGAGAGACCTCACCACTGTCTGTCCCCGTCTTTGATCCCTCTTGTCAGGACATATGATCAGACCTGATACAGGCTGACCTGCAGCCTGCTGCACAGTAACGTTCCTGTTCCTTTGTTATTATTTATTTATTTATTTATTTTGAAGATTAAATTGTAAGAACTAGATTTTGTCACAGGAGGCAGGTTCATCTTTAATTTGGTAAATAAATTAAATAAGTTACAGATTTCAGTAAAATAATGTGTTTGTCTTATTGTGCGTCTGTCTCGTTCTACCATCGTCTCTCAGGTGTCCTACCAGGTGTTCCAGTTTACCTGTCCATCAGTCAGTCTCCTCCTGTTTTACCTGCTGAGGTTTTATTATGAGACTTCACCTTGTATCTGACCATGTTCTCTTCTGTTGTTCTTGACTCTCTGGCAGACGTTCTCTGATTTTTTGTGTTCTGCTGTGGATCAACATCTCGATCGTCGTCTGCTCACCTTGTCAGCGAAGTGGATGATGATGAAGGAGGTGTTGGACATACGAGGTTTCTGAAAGTGAGCGCTGCTGGAGTGCTGCTTGTAGAGCTTCTGGGCCCAGTTCTGATCTGTTCCCTTTGGCACCTGGAACATGAAGGAGATTATATAAGAACCCAGGGAGAACATTAAACTTGTATTCAGGCTACCTGCGCTCTGAATAAGAGATTATTTATCCGTCTGATGATGCTCCACATCTTCATCAAGAACTTCAGAGACCGCAGGGACGAAGAGGAGGAGAGAGGATGAATAAATCATCAGTTACAGTCTGACAAACATCCACATCAGTTAGAGGAACACACAGAACATGTTGGTTCTTCACTCTGTGCTGAGCTTCATTAAGAAGTCATGTGGTCAACATCACTGACCTGTTAGGATCTTTGTTCTGTTCCAGCGACCCGGCTGAAAACTAAAGGGGACAGAACGTTCTCTGTCTGAGAACGTCAGGTCAGCTGAGTCCGTCTTTAAACATCCTGTCATCAGAGAACCTTGCTGCTCTGATCTGAACCGTCCTGCTTTTATTTTGTTTTTCTCTGTCCTGGTTTTAAACTGTTTCTTTACAACTTGATGATTTTACAACTTCTGTTTTTAACCTGTTGTTTCTGAGTCGTCTCAGTCTTTACTGCAGTAAAACTAAAAGAAGAACTGATTCTACTTGTTCACTGCAGTAAAACTAAAAGAAGAACTGATTCTACTTGTTCACTGCAGTAAAACTAAAAGAAGAAGAAGAACTGATTCTACTTGTTCACTGCAGTAAAACTAAAAGAAGAAGAAGAACTGATTCTACTTGTTCACTGCAGTAAAACTAGAAGAAGAAGAAACTGATTCTACTTGTTCACTGCAGCAAAACTAAAAGAAGAAGAAGAACTGATTCTACTTGTTCACTGCAGTAAAACTAAAGAAGAAGAAGAACTGATTCTACTTGTTCACTGCAGCAAAACTAAAAAAGAAGAAGAACTGATTCTACTTGTTCACTGCAGTAAAACTAAAAGAAGAACTGATTCTACTTGTTCACTGCAGTAAAACTAAAAGAAGAAGAAGAACTGATTCTACTTGTTCACTGCAGTAAAAGTGGAAAAAGTCTGAATTGTCCTCAGAGTATAAAAGTCGTCCTCTGGAGAACATTTCTACTGACTGTTTAACTGTTCAAAGACAACTGAACTGAATCTTTTCTCCACATTACATCATTTTTGTCTCGTTAAGTCGTTCATGTCATTTTCATCTTATGATTTTTCGGTTATTTTTTACATCAATTTTGTTTTGCTACATCTTTTATGTTATTTTCATTGTTATGTCCTTTACACAGTTTTTGTATTGTTACATCTGATACGTCTTTCAGTCTCGTCCCGTCTGTCCTGTGTGATAAACTCTGATGGATCCACCAGTGAATCGTCTTTTCTTTGTCTTATTGTTTCATTCAGGTTGAAATCAGTCTTGATGTCTGAAGGCGGCGCACAATGATGCAAAATAACAATAATCAATAATTCACCTCAGAGTCATTCAAACTAAAGTAACGAGTCTGTTTATAAAATGTGAGGAGGAGAAAGTTCAGATATTTGTGTTCAGCTGTCAGAAAAATAAAAACTCAAGTAAAGTACAGATACCTGAGAACTCTACTGAAGTACAGTAACTAAGTATTTGTACTCAGTTACTTCCCATCTTCTGTTCTAGATTAAAGATTATTGTTATTATTATAAAAAGTTGACCTGATGACGTCACTGGATGAAAAGTGTGTTTTGGTCAGAGCTGATGATTCAAACACTGATCAGAACTGTTTCAATGAGTTTCAGTGCTTGAAACAACCAACCAATCACAGGAGAGAATTCTCTGCAGCCAATGAGACGCGGCGGTTGTCACCTTGCACTCTTCATCCAGCAGGTCGAGGATCCCGAGTCGAGCCTCGATCAGGTCGATGCAGGGCTGGTTGTCGTAGAAGTCGATCAGAGTCCAGGGGATCTGCTCCTTCATGTACTCCTCCTGCTCCAACTTAAACACATGCTGACAGGAGACACAAGCACAGCCTGCTGCTCAACTCATCAATCATCAATACTTCAGTCAATCAATCAGCTGCTCTGATTATCAGTTCAATGTTTGGAGGCAGTTTTTAGGATGGAAACGATGATCAGAGTTGATGAAGGTTTTCAGACTCACAGAGTTAAACTGCTGCTGAAGCTTCTCGTTGGCGTAGTTGATGCAGAACTGTTCAAAACTGTTGACCTCGAACGTCTCAAAGCTGCAGACATTAAACACACCACACTTACAGACATTTACTGAATGATTGATTGATTGATTATCTGTCTTCATGTCACAGCGTCGTTGTAGTGAGCAGACATTTTATTTTTTAAAGTGTCTCAGAGTCTCTTCATGCTCATCAAACACACATTTTAAACCATAATTCTTATTGATCTTTGATTTAGAAGGACGACAGAGTCGACATGTTTGAGACCAGGGATGATCACAATTAATCAATGATCAACTGATCGATCGTTTAGAATCTGATCGATCTGCGATCAAATAAACATGTGAAACATGAAATTCTTTATATGTGTAATGTTCTACATCCAGAACTATTTGATTCCGAAGAACCCTTTTTTTCATCCAGAGAACCTTTTCTAGAAGAAACAGTTCTTCAAGGATTGTTGAAATTCGTAAAGAACTGTTTCAAGGGTTCTTTGTACCATGATATAAAAAGGTTCTCAGTAGAACCCCCCTTGGTGGATTCTTATTTGCACCCTTAGAAAGGTAGAAAGGCTGTGGATAGAACCTCCAGAGAGGGTTCTAGGTGGAACCATTGCACCATAAAAGTGTTCTCTGTAGAACCTCCCACAGATGGTTCTAAATATAACCCTTTATGTTGGTTTCAAGGCAGAACTGTTTAAAATGGCTCCAAGTGAACTTTTATAAAAAGTTCTAACAGGAACCAAAATGGTTCTCCTATGGGGACAAGCTGAAGAACCCTTCATGGTTCTAGTCAGCAGCGTCTCACCCGTAGATGTCGAGGACTCCGATGAACGAGTGCTGTTTGGACGCCGTCTGCAGCGCCATGTTGATGTGTTCCACGATCCAGTCGAACATGCGGGCGTAGATGTGTTTGGCGAGCGCGTCGCGGGCGTTGCTCGCCTGTTTGCTGGACATGTTCTTGACGTACGTCTCGGCCGCCGTGGCGAGTTTCCTGTGACAGAGCCAGTGCTCCATCTGCTTCAGCTCCACCCCCAGCAGCCTGCAGAAGTGCTGCAGGTGGAGGTCGTCCCTCTGAAACACACACAGCTTCACCTGTGAGAGGACACACTAACACACACTCCCTCTGAGCTGCTCATCATCATCATCATCTCATCAGCTGTTGCCATGGCGACGTACCGAGATGTGACAGGACTCCCCGTCTCGCTCCGAACAGATCTCGATGTTTCCCAGATGAAGGATGGAGGCGACAACTTTGAAGATGCTGATCTGACTGCTGTCCTTTATACCTGAGAACCACACACACGCAGAACCGCACACGCAGAACCACACACAAAAACATCAAAGATGAAAAAGATACAACAATGAAAATGACGTAACGAGACAAAAACAAACTAATGATATGACAGCGATTTGTAACAAGATGAAAATGACGAAAAAGACGTAAAAAAAAAAGAAAAACAACGTAACAAGACAAAAAAGATGGAAAAGACTTGGCTTCCTGTTGGAGCTGCAACAATTAATCAATTAATTGGTTATTAATCACTAATTAAATTAATTACCAACGATTCTGCTCATCATTTTGAGTCTTTTTTTTTATTAAATAAAAGTCAGTAAATTGAATATCTTTGACTCTGTGGACAAAACAAGACATTTGTGGACGTCATCTTGGATCAACATTTTCTGACATTTTATGGATCAAACCACTAATTGATTAGTGGAAGAATTATCGCCAGATTGATCACTGGTTGAAAAATAGGCCCAAACGTGTGAAAACAGACGTTTGTACCAATTTTTCAATTGACAAGATTGTGGTTTTGAGGCATTTTTTAAGGAAAAAAACTGATTTCAGCTAAATGAACCCTGTTAAATGCAGATGAGCTCCTCCACCCTGTAAGAGGAGCGTCTGCAGGAGGATGTGATGAAAAACCAGCGTCTGAGTTCACAGTTTATCTCCTGAACTGCTGGATTCATGAAATCCTGCAGATCCAAACGAGCTGCTCGGAACCGGACCGACAGGCTCGTCTCAGACATTCTCTGTCCGGTTTGTTTGATGTGTTTTTAAAAAGCGAGCGAGTGTCGTCTCTCTGAAGCCCTGCTGTGGTGCATCAGTTTGTTTTGGTCTCTGAAGTGATGAAATATGAATGTGTGAGGAGTGTTTCTGCTCACCCAGCAGAGTGAACGCCTCTCTGGTCTTTGTAAAGTCTTCAGCGTCGTTCACCCCCTCGATGAAGATGTTCTCACCCAGAGACGTGTAGGTGAAATCTTCTGCGCTGGCTGAGGGACAGAACCAATCAAACAGTTCAGTCAGCAGGTGGGTTTTACACTTTCAACTGAAAATAATCAACTATTGTTATAATCAATCAAAAATCAAAGTGATGACACCAGATATTCCCTCGTTCCATTTGAGATGAACCAGATTCTCTGAACTCATCAGGTTTTACACAACGAATGTTTAACAGATCCACTCAAAATAACTTTTACATTAATATTTACCAATGAGATTTTATCAACATGTCAATCAGACCTCAGAGAAAAGAAGATAAAACCATCACAGCTGCAGTGAAGGTGGTAAATCGAGCCGAACGATTCTGAAAAAATATCTCACTGTGATTATTTTGACTGATTTTATAACTGCGACATGATTTTAACACATGTTGCACCTCCTGTCATTTGAAAAGTGCACAAAGCCATAAAATTTGGATTAAATGTGCAGTCCTGATGGTAAAAAACGTTTCTGTAGCAGAACTTTTTATTGATCCAAAACTTTCAACACAGTCGACCATGACGATGTTTTAAAGAACTCTTTCATAATAAAGGTCTTTGTTGCTTGAGTTTCAAACCCTTTCAGTAATCAGTCTCAGTACATCAGGTCTGATATTGTATCTGTCCACAAAGGTGTACCTCAGGGCTCCGTATTAGCTCCACTTTCATTTACTAAATAATCTGTGTCCAATGCTGCTTTACATCTTCATGACACGGTTGTAAACTGCTGTACAGGCCTGAGAGTACTTACAAAATGTTTTTATTGTTGATGAAAAGACACTGCCTGAGCAGACACACGTATTAAATGTAGATACGACAAATCTTACATTGTTCACCAAGTAAAAGACGAGGATGTTGACTCTACCTGGATCACAGCTTTAATCTGAGCACAATTAATCAACAGTTTACCAAGATCGCAGTATGGCTTCATGCAATTTTCAAGCAGATGCAATATTTGTAAATAATATGTAATAAATGTGATGGAAATGAAACAGTGTTTGAGTCGGTGGAGTCAAACGTTGAAAAGCTCCATAATAAACCTAAACCATAAACCTTCATTTCTTTGATATATTATTAAAAACGATTTTCTCCGACTGACTGAACTTCAAACATTACAACAAACATCATATGTGTTTATTATCCACATTGTTGTTTATCCCGTTTCAGTATTTCTTTCAGGAGAACACAAGAGAAGAACAGCAGTAATGTTAGAAATCACAGCAGTGACGGAGACGGAGACGGAGACGGACAGGGAGACTCACTGAGGCCGAGGTCTTTGAACTCTGGTAAACTGGCCGAGGCACACAGCTGATAGAAGATGTGATAATTCCTCTCATCCTCCGCCTGCCGAACAAACACAGAGAATTCAAACCATTTCAGACACAGTACTGGAGCAGGCTGTCCCCGTACAATGAATCAAACGGACCTGAAAAACCACCCGAGACTTCTCCAGCAGGTACGTCCTCATGTTGGCACCGATGATGTGGTAACGTCGGCTGAAGCCGATCTGAATGTACTTCCCAAAGCGACTGCTGTTGTCGTTCCGAGTTGTCTTTGCGTTTCCAATGGCCTGGTGGACAGAGAGGACAGAGAGGACAGAGAGGACAGAGAGGACAGTGTCATCAGCATCACATCAGGAGACAAACTCTGAAAAACAGTGTAAAAGATGTAACTGATTATTAATAAAAAAGGTTTTATAAAGTTGAAATCGTTGCCTCAGAATCAGAACCACTCACCTCCATGATGGGGCTGGACGCCAGAACTTTCTCCTCCACGTTGGTGTCGTTAGCCGAGCCGCCCACGGTGGCGAAGAACCGCATGGCGTACTTCGCCGAGACCGTCTTTCCCGCCCCGGATTCCCCGCTCACGATGATGGACTGATTCCTCTCATCTCTACACAAACAAACACAAAAAATATTACATGTATCAGCAAGTTAAAGCAAAGATTTTTAAAGACTTTTACCTCATCATCATCAAATTTATCACCAGATTGATCACTAGTTGAAAAATAGGTGAAAACATGAAAACAGGTGGAGCGCACGGACGTACGTCGTACGACGTACGTCCGTGCGCTCCACCTGTTTTCATGTTCATGAAAACAGTACAAGGTTTTGATGTTCATGTTTGATGTTCATGTTTTCATGCACGGACGTACGTCGTACGCCGTACGTCCGTGCGCTCCACCGTTTTTCATGTTTTCACCTATTTTTCAACCAACCTGATCGTGACAGATTGATTTTTCTGACCTGGCCATCTGTTTGTACGCCTCTTCAGCCACAGCGAATATGTGCGGGTCCATGTCGCCCATGTTCTGCCCGCTGTAGGCCGTGATGACCTCCTCGCCGTAGATCTGCAGCTGCTCGTACGGGTTGATGGCCACCAGCACGATGCCTGAAACAGAACCAACCGCAGGCTGCGTTTACAGAACGTTCTCACAGCTGAGACACAAACAGTAAAGTTGTGTTGACTGACCGCAGTAGGTGTAGATGTGGTTGGACTCGAGGAAGCGAACTCGCAGGTTGTGCAGGACGGCAGGTTCGTGCAGGTAACTGAGGGCGGTGAGGTCGTTCTCTCCCACCAGGATGTCGGGGTTCCGCAGGAACGGGAGAGGGTTCCTGTCTTTACCCACGGGGTACTCCAAAGGCTGAGACACACAGACGCAATCAATACTGTCAATCAGTACTGATCGATCAATCAATACTGTCAACCAGTACTGATCAATCAATACTGTCAACCAGTACTGATCAATCAATACTGTCAATCAGTTACTGGTCAATTAGTTTACTGCAGTGAAAGTGAAAAAGTTCCAAAACATCCTCAAAGTGTAAAAGTTAAAAGTCGTCCTCTGCTACGACTTTTACATCTTTTTTTCTCTTGTTGCAACTTTTTTTTCATTTTTTGACTTTTGCGTCTTTTTCTTCATGTTACGTCTTCAACATTGTTTTTTATCCTGTTGCATCTTTTACGAAGTCTTTAGTTTTCTTTGTAATTGTTTTTTCGTCTTGTTATGATAAATGCCTTTTTTCTATTACATCTTTTTTTGTGTTGTTACATCTTTTATGTCTTTTTACGTTGTTTTTCATCTTGTTGTCCTTTTAGGGTGTTTTTTTGTCTTATTCTGTCTTTTACACTGATTTTCGTCTTATGTCTTTTTTACATCTTTAACATCTTTTTGTCTTTTTTTTGTAAAAACTGAACTAAATATTTTCACACAGTAAAAAACTATAATATACTTTTTAAACAATATAAACCAAAAATAAAAAAATGAAACAATAAAACTAAAATGATCAAACTGAAACTAAATTAAAAACGAAGCAAAAGTAAAAATGTAAAACAGAACTATAAGAACACCAGCAGCACGGTTCTAACAGGAACGTTCTCAGTGATAAAGTTACCGTCTCATCCTCCAGTTTGAGGTGGAGAACCGGTTCTCCTTCCTTGTAGTCTCTGGTGATCTCTGCAGCCTTCCACACATCCTCAGGGTCCGGGATCCACACCCGCGTGAACTGGAACCAACACACAACACAACATTTATTACACACAAGAACATTGAACCACACACAGAGAGAACACCATGAGAATGTCCTCAGTGTCTCCTCTCTGTGGACACCAGGTTCTGTGCCTGCAGTCCTACAACACCTTCAAAACCTCCGTTTACTGTCAACGTTTAAAATCGTCTCCTCAGTAGAGAGACAGTAAAGTGGACACTGACAGAGAAACAGAGACAGAGAGAGACACAGAAAGACACAGACACAGAGACAGAGACAGACAGAGAGAGACACAGAGACAGAGAAACACAGAGATACAGAGACAGAGACAGAGACAGAGAGACAGAGAGAGACACAGAAAGACACAGAGACAGAGACAGAGAGAGACACAGAGACAGAGACAGAGAGAGACACAGAGATACAGAGACAGAGAGAGACAGAGAGACAGAGAGAGAAAGAGAGACAGAGACACAGAGAGACAGAGACAGACTTTGGACATGAAGGTGGTGAAAACTCCTAGTTTGAGTTGGACTGTGTTGAAGCTGCCTGATGCTCCTGATCGACCAATCAGTGAGCTGCAGACAGGAAGTGAAGGTGATCATAAATCAGAGATGAAGACAAAGATAAAGTTATTAAGGAGACTCTCTGAGCTCAGTCTGTCTTCAGACTGTCTTCATGGTGATTAATCGAAGGAATCATTGATATCTAATTGATCTATTATTGACAGCTTTTAAAGTTCTCTCTTGTTTCTCATCTGTTTGTCTGTCAGGGATCAATAAAGTTTTATCTCTGGTTGAACATGTCAGGGGCCCTGGGGCCCCGTGTTGACCCCCTCCTACACCCACAGCTCCCAAACCAGTTTAACCAGAGTCAAACCAGTACATCTGCACTGGTCTGCTGAGTGTGTCTGCTGCTGCTTAACACACACACACACACCACACACAAAGTTTTATGTTTTACAGACATAAATAAAAAACAGAGTTGTTGACGAAAGCCCCCAGAAAAGCAGCTTTCCAAAAAAAGGTTTTCTCCAAGTATTTATTTCTCATCTCTTACTGACAATAAAAACTAATAACTGACAATAAAATGGTTTTAATATTTTCTGAATATTTCAGTTGAAAACATTTGACAAACTACAGAAAGTTAAAAACTGTAACAAAGTTTTCAGATGAGTTTGTGTTAAATGTTGAAATAACAGTGTGGGGACAGTTTCCTGACTCCTGATTGGACAGATGATTATCAGAGAAAATGATTGGCTGATTGAATTTAGATAACGGTGCAGAAACTCTCTGATCAGATCCTGCACGTCCTCATGTCCAATCAGATGCTCTCTCTCTGCAGCTCTGTTTATCTGGGACACCGACACCAAACCGACCAATGGCTGCGCAGCATGTGGAGCGTCTCAGCAGGAGACACAGGCAGGAATGAGGACACAGAGACAGACAGTGGAACAGAGACAGACAGTGGAACACAGACAGACAGTGGAACACAGACAGACAGACAGACAGTGGAACAGAGACAGACAGTGGAACACAGAGACAGACAGACAGTGGAACACAGACAGACAGTGGAACACAGAGACAGACAGACAGTGGAACAGAGACAGACAGTGGAACACAGAGACAGACAGACAGTGGAACAGAGACAGACAGTGGAACACAGACAGACAGTGGAACACAGAGACAGGCAGTGGAACACAGAGACAGACAGTGGAACACAGAGACAGACAGACAGTGGAACAGACACAGACAGTGGAACACAGACAGACAGTGGAACAAGAGACAGCAGTGGAACACAGAGACAGACAGTGGAACACAGAGACAGCAACAGTGGAACAGAGACAGACAGTGGAACACAGAGCAACAGACAGTGGAACACTGGACAGACAGTGGAACACAGAGACAGACAGCAGTGGAACACAGAGACAGACAGACAGTGGAACACAGAGACAGACAGTGGAACACAGAGAGACAGACAGTGGAAACAGAGACAGACAGTGGAACACGGACAGACAGTGGAACACAGAGACAGACAGACAGTGGAACACTGAGACAGACAGTGGAACACAGAGACAGACAGACAGTGGAACACAGAGACAGACAGTGGAACACAGAGACAGTGACAGTGGAACACAGAGACAGACAGACAGTGGAACACAGAGACAGACGACAGTGGAACACAGAGACAGACAGTGGAACACAGAGACAGACAGACAGTGGAACACAGAGACAGACAGTGGAACACGACAGACAGGGAACACAGAGACAGACAGACAGTGGAACACAGAGACAGACAGTGGAACACAGAGACAGACAGTGGAACACAGAGACAGACAGACAGTGGAACAAGAGACAGACAGTGGAACACAGAGACAGACAGTGGAACACAGAGACAGACAGACAGTGGAACACAAGACAGACAGTGGAACACAGAGACAGACAGACAGTGGAACAGAGACAGACAGTGGAACACAGAGACAGCAGACAGTGGAACACAGAAGACAGACAGTGGAACACAAGACAGACAGACAGTGGAACAGAGACAGACAGTGGAACACAGAGACAGACAGTGGAACACAGAGACAGCAGACAGTGGAACACAGAGACAGACAGTGGAACACAGACAGACAGACAGACAGTGGAACAGAGACAGACAGTGGAACACAGAGACAGACAGTGGAACACAGAGACAGACAGACAGACAGTGGAACACAGACAGACAGTGGAACACAGAGACAGACAGACAGTGGAACACAGACAGACAGTGGAACACAGAGACAGACAGACAGTGGAACACAGAAGACAGACAGTGGAACACAGAGACCAGACAGTGGAACACAGAGACAGACAAGTGGAACACAGACAGACAGTGGAACACAGAGACAGACAGACAGTGGAACACAGACAGACAGTGGAACACAGAGACAGACAGACAGTGGAACACAGACAGACAGTGGAACACAGAGAAACAGACAGTGGAACACAGACAGACAGTGGAAACAGAGACAGACAGTGGAACACAGAGACAGACAGACAGTGGAACACAGACAGACAGTGGAACACAGAGACAGACAGTGGAACACAGAGACAGACAGTGGAACACAGAGACAGGCAGACAGTGGAACAGAGACAGACAGACAGTGGAACACAGAGCACAGACAGTGAAACACAGACAGACAGTGGAACACAGAAGACAGACAGTGGAAACAGAGACAGACGTGGACAGAGACAGACAGTGAACACAGAGACAGGACTTTGAGGTGAATTATTGATTATTTATCGATCAGGGTAAATCACACATGACAGACATGAAAACATCATAAGAGACATAACGAGACAAAATGAAGTAACGAGATGAAAAAGATGTAACAAAACGAGAAAGGAAGTAAAGACGTAACAAGATAAAACAAGAAAACAATGTAAGAAGATGAAAATTACATAAAAGATCAGCAAAACAACCCCCGCCCGCCCCCCAAGCAGGTGTCAGTGTTTACACCTGTGATGAGATGAAGCAGAACTAAAAGGACGAGTTTGAACTTTTCTTAATAGATTATTAGATAATTGATGATGAGAATGATTCTGTGTTTTTCCCTGGTTGTGCGTTGGAGCTGCAGCCCCTCCCGTGAGAACATGTTCTCAGTGGGGGAGGGCAGAGTGGAACCATGGAGCAGTTTGAGGTTCAAAGTTCAGCTGCTTCATGTTCATTTGTTTTGTTTGTTTTCAACCTTCCAGACACACATGATGACTTTATACTAAACATCTTATTATTAAAGATGATCACAGAGTACAGCAGTAATCTGATTACTCTGAGGTGGACTTTCATTTGAGATAAATATTCTCTTCAGTGTGTCAGCTGCTCCCAGTCATCACAACAACAGGGGAACAGTGGGGACACTCAGACTTCCTGCATGAATGAAGTATATCATTATAGTCACATCTTTGTTAGTGCACATATATATTATATACAATAAAATAAAATAATTATGAAATAGCGCTCAGTTAGTAGAGAGGAGGGAGGAGGAAGGAGGAAGAGGAGGAAGGAGGGAGGAAGAGGAGGAAGAGAGAGAGAGGAGGAGGAGAGAAGAGGAGGAGGAGGAGGAAGGAGGAGAGAGGAGAGGAAGAAGAGGAGGAGGAGGAAGAGAGAGGAGGAGGAAGAGGAGGAGAGGAGGAGGAAGAGGAGGAAGAGGAGGAAGGAAGAGGAGGAAGAGGAGGAAGAGGAGGAAGAGGAAGAGGAGGAGGAAGAGGAGGAAGAGGAGGAGGAGGAAGAGGAGGAGGAAGAGGGAGGAGAGAGGAGGAGGAGGAAGAGGAGGAGGAGGAGGAGGAAGAGGAGGAGGAAGAGGAGGAGGAGGAGGAGGAGAAGTTGTTCCACAGGTTCTGTATGAAAGATGAGTCTGCAGCTGAACAGAAGAACCAAACACAACAGGAGCAGATGTCACATGACTACAGAAAGGACACTTGATTGGTGACTTTCACAGGTGAAATCTGTGAGGCTCCGCCCAGTGACGAGTCAGCACAATGACATCATCCTCCAGGGGAGGGAGGGACGGGGGGGGGGGGGGGGGGGGGCTGGGTGGTGTGTCTGACAGGAAGCTGCAGAACCTGTGGAGGAACTTTGATCTGCAGCAGAGGAACGTCCACTCTGGTGTGTGTGTTGTGTGTGTGTGTGTGTGTGTGTGTGTGTGTGTGTGGTGACATAATAAAGTGGGAGGTGACGACAATAAAAGAGAGAAAATGTGAAACACTAAAGATTAAATGAAGCAGAAACAGTCTCAGTCCCTCCAGGATCTCAGGCTGGTTTTCTGATTGTTGAGGTCTGAACTGATCTGACAGCAGATTTTCTGATAAACTCTGATGCATGTTTATGTGTTTAAACAAGAGAAAACTGAATCTGTTTGCAGACTTTGTTAAAAATCAAAGTCAGCTTGTTGCAGGCAGAACAAAACTGCACTTTGTCCTCAGTGTTCTTATTAACCTTAAAACAAAAAGACTCAGAATTACAAAAACGATAAAAATCTTCTTTATATGTAGATGAAAAGGTCATCAGGGAGACGTGACGAAGAAACTGAATCTGTCGGAGCTCAAAGTCAGTCAGAACAGTTCAAACTTATAAAATCACAGTGAACAGAGTGTTGGTATGTACGGACACACACACAATAACACGTTCTTTTCAGAACCCATGACAAACTTTAAAACATAGAAATGCAAAGAAATTGTGAATAATAAAACACTGAGTGTGTTCACTGAGACGTCCATGTATGATGTCTGCACAGAGGACAAGAAGGGGCAGTGGACAGAGGACAGAGGACTTTGTGTGAATTGTTTGATCACATCTTCCTTTAATAATTTATTAATTACTGATTAAAATATCTGCAGCTTCATTTCCTGTTGATTCATTAAGTGACTAATTCTCTGCACTGATCTGCAGAAAACAGATGTTACACACATTAATCCTGTCTGAGATTAACACACACACACACACACACACACACACACTAATCCTGCCTCAGGTTTAAACACCCTAACAGACACAGAGAGACGAGGCTCCGTTTCAGTTCAACTGTCGACATCATGAACTGATAATGAGACCTGATCATCAATACATGTGACACGTTGTTATGATCTGCTGTGTTCTCTCAGAGAACCGATTCACCTGGAGAACAAGCTGCAGAGAACAAGACTCACAGTGATCATCTACAGGGTGGGAGTATTTTAGACAGAGACACAACAGTTTGTCTCTCTCTCTTTAGCTCCACAAACTGGATGTGACTTATCACAGCAGGACAAACTGCTCTGCAGGAGAGAGACAGCAGCGACCTGTCCTTCTCCTGCAGCTGAGAGACAGCAGCGACCTGTCCTCCTCCTGCAGCTGAGAGACAGCAGCGACCTTCCTCCTCCTGCAGCTGAGAGACAGCAGCGGACCTGTCCTCTACTGCAGCTGAGAGACAGCAGCGACCTGTCCTTCTCCTGCAGCTGAGAGACAGCAGCGACCTGTCCTCCTCCTGCAGCTGAGAGACAGCAGCGACCTGTCCTCCTACTGCAGGAGAGAGACAGCAGCGACCTGTCCTTCTCCTGCAGCTGAGAGACAGCAGCGACCTGTCCTCCTACTGCAGCTGAGAGACAGCAGCGACCTGTCCTTCTCCTGCAGCTGAGAGACAGCAGCGACCTGTCCTCCTCCTGCAGCTGAGAGACAGCAGCGACCTGTCTCTCCTGCAGCTGAGAGACAGCAGCGACCTGTCCTCCTCCTGCAGCTGAGAGACAGCAGCGACCTGTCCTCCTCCTGCAGCTGAGAGACAGCAGCGACCTGTCCTCCTCCTGCAGCTGAGAGACAGCAGCCGACCTGTCCTCCCTGCAGCTGAGAGACAGCAGCGACCTGTCCTCCTCCTGCAGCTGAGAGACAGCAGCGACCTGTCCTCCTCCTGCAGCTGAGAGACAGCAGCGACCTGTCCTCCTCCTGCAGCTGAGAGACAGCAGCCACCTGTCCTCCTACTGCAGCTGAGAGACAGCAGCGACCTGTCCTCCTGCAGCTGAGAGACAGCAGCGACCTGTCCTCCTCCTGCAGCTGAGAGACAGCAGCGACCTGTCCTCCTCCTGCAGCTGAGAGACAGCAGCCACCTGTCCTCCTGCAGCTGAGAGACAGCAGCGACCTGTCCTCCTGCAGCTGAGAGACAGCAGCGACCTGTCCTCCTCCTGCAGCTGAGAGACAGCAGCCACCTGTCCTCCTCCTGCAGCGGAGAGACAGCAGCGACCTGTCCTCCTGTAGCTGAGAGACAGCAGCAACCTGTCCTCCTCCTGCAGCTGAGTGACAGCAGCCACCTGTCCTCCTCCTGCAGCTGAGAGACAGCAGCCACCTGTCCTCCTCCTGCAGCTGAGAGACAGCAGCGACCTGTCCTCCTGCAGCTGAGAGACAGCAGCGACCTGTCCTCCTCCTGCAGCTGAGAGACAGCAGCCACCTGTCCTCCTGCAGCTGAGAGACAGCAGCGACCTGTCCTCCTGCAGCTGAGAGACAGCAGCACAGCTAGAGACAGCAGCCTGTCCTCCTGCAGCTGAGAGACAGCAGCAACCTGTCCTCCTGCAGGCAACTGTCCCGTGCAGCAGAATCGTCCTGTTAACTGTCTGTCACCCAAACATCATGTATGAGGACCATCAACATGTTTCTGTCAGTAAAAATCACTAAGATTGATTTTCTTCTTCACTCTGAGTTCAAACTGACGTCTCACTGCTGCTGTGAACTTTACATCATGACTCATCAGAGTTATTCTGCTCTTTTATACTTTCTCTTCACTTTATCAGACACGTATGAGACAGAAATGGATCAAACTAACATCACAGACTGTCTGTGATTCATTTCAGTCACAGAAAAACTAAAATTATTTTCTTTGACCCAAACTGACAGTCATCATTTTACCTGCATATGACTCCAGAAATGAAATAAGTTCATGTCATAAACAGTTTAAGTTTAAAGTCAAAACCCTGATTGTTCAGTTCAGTGAAGAGTCAACACAGTGATCAGTTATTAAATTAATCTGCATCATAACTCCTTTTGAATTTGAGGTCCAGTATTTTTATGATCAGGTATCTGACAGGGAGTTTATTAAACAGGCTGGAAATCAGATTTTAAAATATGTTACTATTATCATTATTCTAATGTGATTTATGTATTGATTTTTTCAGGATTTTGGTTGAATAAAGTATTGAAATATTAATGAGACATGTTTTTGATATGTATTTTAGGTCAATTAATTGTTGTATAATT
This sequence comes from Lutjanus argentimaculatus, assembly GCA_034769285.1. Taxonomy (NCBI): domain Eukaryota; kingdom Metazoa; phylum Chordata; class Actinopteri; order Lutjaniformes; family Lutjanidae; genus Lutjanus; species Lutjanus argentimaculatus. The sequence goes on along the minus strand of JAWZSL010000005.1, from coordinate 42,142,991 downwards.
GAATAACAAAAATAATCGTTAGTTTAATCAATAAATCAATCAATTAAAAATTGTTAGGTGCAGCCCTACATAATTTTGACTTTAAATCTCATAATCTCAAGTTTTCATGCCATAATTATGGCTTTTATCTTATAATGACTTTTTGAGTGTAATAATTATGATGTTTTAAATCTCATCATTTAAATTTAAATGTCTTTTATCTTGTTATTTTGAAGATATTTGCACATGTATTATTTTTAACCATAATTCAGGACTTTTGTCTAATAATTATTACTTCTGACATACAATTATGATTTTAATCAAATAATTGTGACTGTTTATCACATTTTACTTTTCATCTCATCATTATGAATTTTTATCCCATAATTATGACTTACATAGATCATAATCTCCATCTTATGTCTCATAATTAGGACTTTTATCTAATAATTATTACTTCTGTCTTATGACTTTTTGAAAGTACTAATTGTGATTTTTATCTAATGACTTAAATCTCAATGTCTTTTATAATATAATATTTTCTACATTGAGTAACCATGGGAATGTTTTTCTTTTCTCGGCGGAAGTCGGTTTCCATACATTCCTGATCCGTGAGTTCTCTTTGCGGCTGATGCACCTGCAGGCTCAGAACTCCATTCAAAAATATGTAAATTTTAGGTTCCATGTCGCCTGGAAAGAAACTCTGATAATCTGATGTGACAGAACAGCTCAGCTCAGTCCTCTCACACATTCGGCTCACATATAATCCACCACACACTCATGAACACTGACGTTATTTAAACTTGTGTTCACTATCAGGGTCGCAGCGCACCGTCTGAGGACGTTACCGAGCAGATCCGAACAGGTGACTCACCACTCAAAGTTTCAGTAAAATCACATGGAGTTTGGTTCGAGTCGAGCCGAGTCGGGTTCGTTAAAACAAGGCTTTGTGTTGTGAATGCGTCAGTTTTTAATGAATCAGGGACGAACAGTCGGTCCTCTGTGTCTCAGTGACGTCGGTGTGTTTTCCAGGTAAACTGACTCACCTTTGTGTACAGCTCGTTCACAGACATCTTCCTCCTCCTCCTCCTCTTCTTCTTCTTCTACAAACTGCGCTCTTCTTCTTCTTCTTTTCCCGCTAAAACTCCATCGTTCATGTAATGATTTTAATCCCTTTTACCGCGACTTTCTTCATCTATCAAGCCGCTGGACGGCGCACGTCCCCGGCGGTGCTACAGCAGGTGTCCCCGGCGGGCGGGCGGGCGGCGGCGAGTTTCGGTCGGTGTGTTCGGTGGAGGCTGGGCGGGCGGTGACCGGTGTGTCGGCGGCTGTTCGCTCCGGGGATCAGACGGTGTTTGTGGGCAGACAGACTTCAGTCAGCGGGCAGAAAAACTCATGAAAAGATCCATAAATCCAGTCAGAGACAAACACACAGCGAGGAGAACTACTTCCTGTCCACACACACACACACACACACACACACACACACACACACACACACACACACACTCCAAATGGATCATCTGAGCACTGCAACACAACACACAGGTTCTCAACATGAGGGGCGAGACCCCACAAACGGCCCCGCTGAGGAAACTGAGCTGCCTGATTAATTTAAATCATTAAAACTTATCTCATATTATTCATTTTATAAATATTCATGGACACACAAAAAGTGTTCTGATATAATTACTAATTATTTCTTTAAAAAGTGCCGTCAGTAACCTATTCCAAGTATCACAGTATTAAAGTAATGTAACTTGATTACTCTCCATTACTTTTGAATGACTTTTCTGTTTCTTTATCGTTTACTGTTTGTTCAGCTGCAGCACTAATGAGTAGCTAACATTAGCAGCTGTCTGAGTAGCTAACATTAGCAGCTGTCTGTGTAGCTAACATTAGCAGCTGTCTGAGTAGCTAACATTAGCAGCTGTCTGAGTAGCTAACATTAGCAGCTGTCTGTGTAGCTAACATTAGCAGCTGTCTGTGTAGCTAACATTAGCAGCTGTCTGAGTAGCTAACATTAGCAGTTTGTCTGTGTAGCTAACATTAGCAGCTGTCTGTGTAGCTAACATTAGCAGCTGTCTGAGTAGCTAACATTAGCAGCTGTCTGTGTAGCTAACATTAGCAGCTGTCTGTGTAGCTAACATTAGCAGCTGTTTGTGTAGCTAACATTAGCAGCTGTCTGAGTAGCTAACATTAGCAGCTGTCTGTGTAGCTAACATTAGCAGCTGTCTGTGTAGCTAACATTAGCAGCTGTCTGAGTAGCTAACATTAGCAGTTTGTCTGTGTAGCTAACATTAGCAGCTGTCTGTGTAGCTAACATTAGCGGCTGTCTGTGTAGCTAACATTAGCGGTTGTCTGTGTAGCTAACATTAGCAGTTGTCTGTGTAGCTAACATTAGCGGTTGGTCTGTGTAGCTAACATTAGCAGTTGTCTGTGTAGCTAACATTAGCAGTTGGTCTGTGTAGCTAACATTAGCAGTTGTCTGTGTAGCTAACATTAGCAGTTGTCTGTGTAGCTAACATTAGCGGTTGGTCTGTGTAGCTAACATTAGCAGTTGTCTGTGTAGCTAACATTAGCAGTTGTCTTGTGTAGCTAACATTAGCGGTTGGTCTGTGTAGCTAACATTAGCAGTTGGTCTGTGTAGCTAACATTAGCAGTTGTCTGTGTAGCTAACATTAGCAGTTGTCTGTGTAGCTAACATTAGCGTTGTCTGTGTAGCTAACATTAGCAGTTGGTCTGTGTAGCTAACATTAGCAGTTGTCTGTGTAGCTAACATTAGCAGTTGTCTGTGTAGCTAACATTAGCAGTTGGTCTGTAGTAGCTAACATTAGCAGTGTCTGTAGCTACATTAGCAGTGTCTGTAGCTAACATTAGCAGTTGTCTGTGTTAGCTAACATTAGCAGTTGTCTGTGTAGCTAACATTAGCAGTTGGTCTGTTAGCTAACATTAGCAGTTGTCTGTGTAGCTAACATTAGCAGTTGGTCTGTTAGCTAACATTAGCAGTTGTCTGTGTAGCTAACATTAGCAGCTTTGTGTCATTGTGTGTAGCTAACATTAGCAGTTGTCTGTGTAGCTAACATTAGCAGCTGTCTGTGTAGCTAACATTAGATGGGCACAAGTTGTCTGTGTAGCTAACATTAGCAGTTGGTCTGTGTAGCTAACATTAGCAGTGTCTGTGTAGCTAACATTAGCAGCTGTCTGTGTAGCTAACATTAGCAGTTGTCTGTGTAGCTAACATTAGCAGTTGGTCTGTATAGCTAACATTAGCAGTTGTTCTGACCTGTAAATGTTTAATGAGGATGCTGAGTTCTTGGATGATGACAGTATTATGACAGTATTCTGTTCTGGTGTATGTTTTTGTCTTTTTTGTCTGATTTAAAGACTAAATAAAGTTAAAGTTCCACCAGTGGAACATTTTTTCATCAGAGGTTCTGACTGATAAACTGACAGTCAGATTATAATGTGTGAACACTGCACATGTTAGCATATTGTTCTTTATTTTAAAGTGAATTATTAAACTTTAATGCTGCTAATCTCCATTTTTGCTAAAGTTGTCTGTAATCTGATTACACCTTATTTTCAGGTTTAATTATAGTTACTTCTTTGTATCCTGATTACATAATCCCAGTACATGCAATACATCACTCCTCAAGCCTGTTGGTGTGTTATGATCATTAAGTTTGATCATATTCTTTGATCCATGTGATTTTTTCATAGTGTTGAGCAAGTTACTGAAATGTAGTAATCAGTTACATTACAAGTTACTTCTGACAGTAATTAGTTATTAGTAACTTCTGCATAATGTCAGCTGTGATTCTTTTATTAATGCACATAAGTATATTATTTTACTGAACTCTTCATTATTAATCAGAGTTATTAACACTCCTGACCACCAGGGGGCAGCAGCCACCAACATCTACCTGTCAGCTGCACTGATGGTCCCTCAGGTGTGGATCCACAGGAAGCTGAATGTGACTTCATACACACACACACACACACACACACACACACAGTCAGTGTTCATCACGTGTGTCTCAGTTATTTTTCTGTGGCTCCATGAAACTGAAACAGACGAGTTAAAGGTCCAGCTGAGGCCCTCGAGGCTCCGGCCGCCCTGAGCTCTCTCTGTTTATCTGAAGTTTTCTTTAATCAATAAAAATAAAGAAATAAAATGTTTCACATTTCATTTTCTAAATTCTGTTGGACAGAATTAATGAAACTGTTTTCTCTCCTGTGTTTATGACTTAAGAACAGGTTTGTCCTGTCCCATCTTAAATGGCGTGAAAAGCTTAAAATGCATCGACACAACGTGCTAAAAGATCACGTAAAATATGGAATCAGATTAAAAAGACACATCAAGATGAAAATGACTTAAAAGACATGACTGACAATGACTGATGCACTCTACAAAAAGGGGCAGAGCCGCCTTTTTTTCCTAAGGAAGCTCAGATCTCTAAACATCTGCAGTAAGATGCTGCAGATGTTTTATCAGTCTATTGTGGCAAGTGTTTTATTTTATGCTGCAGTCTGCTGGGGAGGAAGTTTGGGAAAAAAGCAAGCAAGGAGGCTGGATAAGCTTGTGAAAAAGGCTGGCTCTGTGATCGGAGTAAGGATGGACTCTCTGGAGGAAGTTGTGGAGAGAGACACAATGAGGACGGTGGAGGCCATCCTAAGCAACATGGATCATCCACTGCATAACACCTTGATGGACCAAAGAAATAATGGTGGTGGAAGGCTTCTCTCTCTTCGTTGTAGGACAGAGAGATACAGAAGATCTTTCATACCAACTGCCATCAGACTCTATAATTCTTGTACAAATAGATGAGACTACAGACAAATGAATTTCCCCTTGGGGATCAATAAAGTATTTCGTATTCGTATTCGTATTCGTATTCGAATGACAAGACAAAAAAGGCATAAAAAGAGTAAAACAAGATGAAAATATAAAAGATGTAACAAGACAAAAAACACGTAACAGGACAAAAACAACGTAAAAGACGTAACAAGATGAAAAAGACAAAGTTTATGAAGACACTCAGATTTCTGATTGCTCGCTCGACTTGCAGATGTGCTCAGTTTGTCAGTCTGACAGATTCTGAACCAGCGAACTGAGACTCAGATTCTGCTGATTGATACAAATCAAGTTGTTCTGGTTTTTATTCAGTTCAGCTCCACATTAGATTTGGGCTGTTTAAGGTTTTGGACTGTAGAACAGAGTATTAATGAATACTGAGGATATGATTTTCAACACTGTCACAAATACAGACGTTCCTCTGTCTGTTATACTGATGCAGAGACGCTGTGTTGTAGTGAGCAGCTTACACCACCAGGGGTCAGTCTCTGTGCTGCCGTGCTGCTGAGCAGACAAGGCGAAAGAAGATAAAATCAGAGGACTAACAAGTCAAAAAGAAGAAAAATGTCTCTGCTGTGTTCTTTGGATTTATTCTCCATAATTAAGGTGAACTAACAAACACTGCAGACGACTGACTGCTCAGAGTAACTCAGAGTAACTCAGTATAACTCAGAGTAACTCAGTTTAACTCAGAGTTACTCAGTTTAACTCGGTTTAACTCGGTATAACTCAGTGTAACTCGGTGTAACTCAGTGTAACTCGGTGTAACTCCATATATGACTCGGTGTGACTCCATTTAACTCGGTGTGTGACTCGGTGTGACTGTGTAACTCGGTGTAACTCCATATAACTCGGTGTGACTCTGTCTGACTCGGTGCAGTGAAGCTGAGTGAAGTAAAACAGCAGCAGCATCAGTTCTCAGTCAGTCAGAGTTTGAACAATGATGTTGCTGTAAAGTTTAGTTTCAGTTTGAGTTTGTCAGAGAATAAAAGCTGCAGTGTTTCAGACTGAAGCAGAGCTCCTGTGTGTGTGTGTGTGGTGTGTGTGTGTGTGTGTGTGGCTTTGATCATTGAGGCAGAACCACAGTGCAGAGTAGTTTTACTCAAGTACCACCATAATAACCCTGTTCTAACCACGTTTAAAGTCTCTCTACAACATCTGTGATGAAAACATCAGATTTTCACAGTCACAGAAATTCAAAGTGTGCGTCCTCCTGTAGTTCAGTTATAAATCAGCACCGCAGAGCGTCTCTCCATCTTTCCAGCATCACCTGAGCTGCAGGCTCCGCCTCCTTTATTCATTTGGACCAAAGCAGAGCTGGTGATTGTTGGGACAGTGGAAGTTCCATCTTATGTCTTTTACATCGTTTTCATCTTGTTATGTCTTTAATATAATTTTCATCTTGCTACATCGTTTTTTGTTTTGTTTTGCTGCTTCTTTAATGACGTTTTCATCTTACATCATTTTGTTTTCCATCCATCCATTTATTGTCTGTAACACTTATCCTGACGGGTCGCGGGGGACTGGAGTCTGTCCCAGCTGACATGAGAGACGAGTCCACCCTGGACAAGTCAACAGTTCATCACAGAGCATCATTTTGTTTTGGTAAAATAAAATAAAAATGATCAATAATTCACCTCAAAGTCATTAAAACGAAAGAAACGAGTCTGTTTATAAAATGTGAGGAGGAGAAAGTTCAGATATTTGTGATCAGATGTCAGAAAAATAAAAACTCAAGTAAAGTACAGATACCTGAGAACTCTACTGAAGTACAGTAACTAAGTATTTGTACTTAGTTAATTAATCTGCTGATTGATTCTGAGATGAATTAATTCATATTTGGTCTGTAAAATGAAAAAGTCCAAGGTGACGTCTTTAAATGTCTCGCTTCAGTCCAAAAACCAGAAGAGATTCATATTAACAATGATTATTTCTTATTACTTATTTTCTTGATCAATTGATCCTGTCTCAGTCTTGTCCATTTTTCAACTAGTGATCAATCTGTCAATAATTTTTCCTCAAGTATTTGTACTTAGTTACTTCTTGTCAGCAGGAGAACAAGGTCCTCTGGGTAGAAATCAGGAGAGGAATCTTATCTGTGACGTGGTGTGAAGTGGACAGGAACACAGAGGACATTGAACATTAACCCTCAGAGATCAGTCGTGTCTCTCACACTCAGCTCAGACGGACAGATTAAAAAGGACAAAGATTACCTTGGAGTACGGGTAATAGTCGCTGCTCATGTTCTCAGCAGGTTCAGTAGATCCTCAGTTCTGTGGGAACATTCTGCAGTCGTCTGTGTGTGTGAAGCTGCAGCAGCTTATCTCACGCCTGTCTGAACACTAACTATTATTCTTACATCAGGTAATGAGTCCACTCCCAGGCCACTCCCTCTGCAGGTATGAGCTGTTTACCTGCTCGCCGCTCTGACAGACGCTGCTCCACCCACAACACACCACAACAGGCTTTATCACGCTGCCACACGCACAAAGAACAAGACCTTCAGGACGTACTAGTTAAACAAATGTAGTCAGTAACATCATATTAAAGTAATGTAACTAGATTACTTTCAGTTACTTCTGAATGACCTCAGTACTAAATAAGTTGAAACTGTTGAGCTAACAGGATGTTTTCTGTTTGTTTATTGTTTACTGTTTGTTCAGCTGCAGCGTTAATTGTTGTTTGTTGTTCACATTTAACACTTCAACTTCAAATAAACTGACGTCAACTTATTCCCACAATCCACCCTGGTCACCAGCATCAACACCTACGGTCCAAAATGTGTCTCAGGAGGAGCTACGTTAGCTAGCTGAGTATCTCTGAAGCTAACATTAGCAGTTTGTCTGTGTCGCTAACATTAGCAGTTGGTCTGTGTAGCTAACATTAGCAGTTTGTCCATGTAGCTAACATTAGCAGTTGGTTTGTGTAGCTAACATTAGCAGTTGGTTTGTGTGGCTAACATTAGCAGTTTGTCCATGTAGCTAACATTAGCAGTTGATCTGTGTAGCTAACATTAGCAGTTTGTCCATGTAGCTAACATTAGCAGTTGATCTGTGTAGCTAACATTAGCAGTTGATCTGTGTAGCTAACATTAGCAGTTGGTTTGTGTAGCTAACATTAGCAGTTGATCTGTGTAGCTAACATTAGCAGTTTGTCCATGTAGCTAACATTAGCAGTTGGTCCGTGTAGCTAACATGAGCAGTTTGTGTGTGTGTGTGTGTGTGTGCCTGGTGTGTAGGTCAGTGAGTCACAAACAGTTGTCTTGTTCTGTTCAGAGTGTTGCTGTTACTTCCTGTATGATGATTCTTTCACAATAAAACACTTTGTGCAACATGGATCTCCTCCCTCACCTTCAGCAAATACTACATTACCCAACGAGCCCCAGGACACCAGGATTACCTGCCCTCCAGGTGTGAGGACTGTACTCACATCAAACGATCAAAGTGTGATGAAACTGGTTGCTGTTGCACCAACAAAGATGAAGAGTTTGATAAAAATGTATAAAGTATAAATAATCTGCAGTCGTTCACACTGTGAGATTAAAAATGTCTCTTCACTTTCTCTCTTAAACCAGAAAACAGAAAAACTTCAGTTTATTAAATCCTACAGCACCTGAAGGCAGCAGGGCTGAGAAGTGTTTATTTTATGAACCAAACATTCATTGATTAGTGGAAACATTATTGCCAGATTGATCACCAGCTTTGGGCGTATTTTTCAACTAACAAAATTGTGACAGGATCAATTAATTAATCAATTAGTCGAGAGAATAATCAACAGAGTAATCAACAATGAAAATAATCATGATTAAAGTGGCTTTATTAAAGGGTTTCTGGACTGAAACAAGACTATTTAAAGACGTCAACTTGGACTGAAGTGGACTTTTTTTTTAATTTCATGGACTAAACATGAATTAATTCATCTGGAGTTTTTATTTTTCTGACATCTGATCACAAATATCTGAACTTTCTCCTCCTCACATTTTATAAAAAGACTTGTTACTTTAGTTTGAATGACTTTGAGGAGAAATATTGATTATTTTTATTTTGCATCATTGTGATGATGATTTCAACCTGAATGGACGAAATAATAAGACATAGAAAAGACGATTCACTGGTGGATCCATCAGATGGGAACACACTTTATTTTATTCTGAACATCAGAGTTAACGTGCTGTTTGACGTGCAGGTGGATTATGTGATGCGGGTCGTGGAGGCAGACCTGGATCCCTCTGCTCGTCTGAACGGATGGGGGACGGTGGTGTGAGACAAGGGTCTGGATAAGATCTGGTCTCTCCTCTGGTTGTAGAGCTCCTGCAGGATCAGACCCTGCTGATGTTCCCTCTGAGCCTCAGCTTTCTGCTCACAGCGACGCTGCTGCTGCTGCTGCATCTGAGCCCGCAGGTCGGCCTGGTGCGCCTCGCGGGACGCCCTCCGCCTGCCGGGACCAACACAGACATTTAAAGACGTCGTCTCAGACTTTGATCAACATTTTCTGACATTTTATGGATCAAACAACTGATCGATTACTGGAAAATTATTGCCTGATTGATCACTAGCTGAAAAATAGGTGAAAACATGTGAAAACAGGTGGCGCACACGGACATACGTCAATGATCAAGTACCACAATGATCAATTACAAAATGATCATTAATTTGATTGAAAAACGTTTAAAAATGACTGTAGACTCTGATGTGTAGGACAGGACGTCTCTGTCTCACCACATTCAGTCATTAAAACATTTAAAGACACATTTTAAATCTTTCTATACGCTAACACTGAGGACCAACAGAGACGAGTTGACAGGATGGAGACAAACAGACTGATTGTCCTAGATGTTTGCTGACGTACCGTCTTTTGTCCTCCTCGTCCGTCAGCTTCATGTCCTCCATCACTCTGTTCAGCTCGTCTCTCTCTTTGGACAGCTCCGCCTGTTTCTGCATGTTCATGTCCACTGCAACACACACAAACAGCTCACAGATTTAAAAACTAATTATTAACATTTATTAATGTACAACACTGGTCAATTGTTGATTCTAAGATGGTCCACGCTCTGCGCTCTCTGACTGTATTGATCCATTCCATCATGTTATCAGACACTAACAAGAACAATCTGAGCCTGACAGAGACAAAAACAAGTGTCAGCTGCCCTGCGTGCTGCACTCTGGTGAAGCATCTGACGGTGCGTCAGCCGCCCTGCGCGCTCTGGTGAAGCTGTCTGATGGCGCGTCAGCCGTCCTGCGCGCTCTGTGCTGCGCTCTGGTGAAGCGTCTGATGGCGTGTCAGCCGTCCTGCGCGCTCCGCGCTGCGCTCTGGTGAAGCGTCTGACGGCGCGTCAGCCGCCCTGCGCGCTGCGCTCTGATGAAGCGTTTGACAGCGCGTCAGCTGCGCTCCGTTTCTATCACTCTTCTCTGCTTCCATCACAGTTAGTTTTGTGGTTTGTGGTGATTTAGAGACTCGGTTTGTAAAGTTTACAGCCTGTCATGATGTTGCATTGATCTGTGTACAGTGATGCAGATAAAATGTTCCACACATATAAATTTATACTCAGAAAGATATAAAATATCACCAGAGTCTCAAACAGTATAAGATGTTTTAAGATGTTTTCTTACGTTTGTGTTGGATCTGCAGACTGCGAGCCTCCATCACCTCCTTCATCAGTCGGTTTCTGGCCTCTCGCTGCACTCGGCTCTGCTCCTCCCGTTTGCTCCACACCTCCTTCAGTTTCTCCTCGATCAGCTGCTCCGTCTCCTCCTCCTCCCTCCTCTGCTTCTGCAGCTCCTCCGACAAATACTGACGGTACCTCTGCTGCTCGTCACGCAACTGAGCCTGGAGACACAGAGGAGAGGGACAGTCCAGACCTCAGAGGGACAGTCCAGACCTCAGAGGACATGAGGAACCTCTGGTGTGTTCTATCAGGATCACTCCTACAGGTGAGGTTTGGTTGTGTTACTCAGGTGTGTTTACCTTCCTCTGAGCAGCATCCTGTCTCTCGTCACTCTCCTGTTGGAGCAGCTGCTGCAGGATGTCCATGTCCAGCTGCAGCTCGTCCTGCTGCTCTCTGGACAGACGCTTCATCTTCAGCCGGAGACTCTGATCCAGCAGCCGACGTCTGTTCTGCTGATCCTGGAGCTTCTGCTGCTGCTCGCGCTGCTGCTGCAGCCGCTGCATCTCCTGCTGCTGCAGCTGGAGATGAGACAGAGTCCAGTCAGGAACAGAGAACAGCAGGAACAGAGAAGAGCAGGAACATGTCGGAGGGTCCTTCATGTTCACATTTCAGTTTTCTTTAGTTAAACGTAAAGTTGCAGTTCATAGTTAAATACCTCTGAAGTCAGATCTTCACCTGATTGGACAGAAGTCTGACTGATCCTGACTCCAGACTGTGGTTCTTCAATTTAAGTTCTGACTTCACACTCTTTAAAATAAAGGTGCTAACTAGAACCATAAAGGGTTCTTCAGCGTGTAGGAGAACCCTTTTTCAGTCCTGTTGGAACCTTTCTTAAAGGCTCCATTTGAAACCTTTTCAGAGAGTTCTACACAGAACCCAACATTAAGGGTTATACCTAGAACCATCTGTGGAAGGTTCCACCCAGAACCCCCTATGAGATGTTCTACAGAGATCCTGTCTATTGTGTAATGGTTCCACCCAGAGCCCTCTCTAGAGCTTCTATCCAGAACATTCCCACCTTCTAAGGGTGGTCACAAGAACCCACCCAGAAGATTCACCCAGAACAGAACCCAGAACCTTTTTATATACCAAGGGCCGGATCTACTAAAGATTTGCGTGTATAAAAATGTGTGCAAACTCATTGCACAAAAAAATGTACAAACTGATTTACTAACAGTGCGCGCTAAGCGTTGCGTCTTTCAAAGGTGCAAAATAGCGCATCTGCATCCAGGTAGTACGTCTGCCATGATGAATATGCAATATGGGGCGTTTACACGCAACTGTGCGTGTGTTGGGAGGAGAAAATGTAAATATATTAATTTAGCACACGCAAAGTGATTTATCAAACTTGAAAGCAATTTTGCTATATTTTTTTTTTTTAAGTTATTTTTTGGGCATTTTTGCCTTTAATTGACAGGACAGCCAGAGAGTAAACAGGAAACAGGGCAGAGAGAGGGGGGATGACACGCAGCAAAGAGCCGAAGGCGGGAATCGAACCAGCGGCCGCTGCAGAGGACTAACAGCCTCCATACATGGGTCGGATGCTCTACTAACTGAGCTAAACATCCGCCCCAAACTGCGTCTATATTTAACACGTGTCAAAGGGAGGTGCAGATGGTTTGTATGCGTAATTGCGCACACATTTCTGAGGTTACTGTTGCAAGAAGGAGACATCGAAATGATGAAAGGAGACAAAGAGAACGCATTTTTCACCCTCGTGTGAACATTTTTGTAATGAACGAGGAAACAATCATTAAAACATATCGCCTATCCAGCATTGCCATTTTGGAGCTGTTGGAGGAACTCAATACCTGCAATGACAAAACACATTTTTTACATTTTTCTGCATCTGGGTCATTCCAGCGTATGGTAGCTGTTACAGCGGGGATCTCCCAGTCCCATTTTTCAGATGTGCTGTCTGAAGTCCTAAAGGCCATGTCACACTGGATGGCCAAGTTTATTTATTAGGTTTCCACGCACTCAGCACTCATTGAATGAGACCAAACAAGGTTTTTTTTTGCAGTAGCTGGATTTCCCAGAGTTATAGGAGCGATTGACTGCACCCATGTGCAGCTTGTGCCCCCGCAGACACTGAGCATGTGTACAGAAATCGCAAACACACGCATTCATTGAATGTGCAGTGCGTTTGTGATGCCAAAGGCATCATTACCAAAATATCCCGGGTCAGTACATGATTCTTTTATTCTGAGAAACAGTTTTCTGTTTTCCAAGTTGCGAGATGGTGAGTTTGGAGATTGCTGGCTTGTAGGTGTGTCAGTTGGTAAAATCCTTTGTAAAATAATTTATTACATTAAAAACAAGAGCATGTTTCATATTGATTCATATGTTTTGTAGGGTGACATGCACCTGTTCCTCAATGCTGGTCAGAGGCATCTCATCCATTGTGCCCCCACCTGTTTTATTTGCAGACGTTTTATTATACGCCAATTTTTCTTTTGTTCGTCTTCTGATATCTTGATATTTTCTTTTCACTTCATCCACTGTTCGCATCGTTTTACCAACATTTACTTTTTCACAAATTTCTTCCCACATAGCGTTCCTTTGTGCAACAGTCAGATTTCTTTGCTGTAGCTCATTTAAGTGTTTATTGGCTTCATCTACCAACACCTCTAATTCCATAGTGTTGAATTTCACTTTGCGCTTTCTTCTCTCCAAACTCGCCGTGCTGCAAACTGTGAAACACGCAGAACCCTCATTTAAATAGAGTGTCTCCAACACGTTTGCACCTGTTGCCATTTACCAATCACTCTTAGTAAATCACCGCAAACAGCGGTTCAGCCCCACGCACAAAATTCTAGATTGCACACGCAAGTTAGTACACGCAAACTGGGATCTTAGTAAATCCAGCCCTAAGAGTATTATCTAGAACACACCCAGGGGGGTTCTGCCGAGAACCTTTTTATATTATACAAAAAACCCTTGATGAACGTATTTCAACAATCCTTGAAGAACTCTTTCTTTCAAAACGGGTTCTTTGGAAGAAAAGAGTTCTTTATGGATTCCTTAGTCTTACAGAGAACTCTTAAGAAAGGTCCCTTTTGGAACCCTTATTTGTTTTTGTGTGTCATTTGATTTTTAGATCTAAAAGTGACTAACTTTTTTTTCAATATTTAATTAAAAAGAGCCCAACTACAAAGTTCCTCACAGAACAGACCAAACAGAGAACAGAGAACAGTCCAAACAGAGAACAGTCCAAACAGAGAACAGAGAACCGTCCAAACAGAGAACAGACCAGAGAACAGAGAACTGTCCAAACAGAGAACAGAGAACAGTCCAAACAGAGAACAGACCAAACAGAGAACAGACCAAAATGAAAACAGAGAACAGTCCAAACAGAGAACGGTCCAAACAGAGAACAGAGAACAGTCCAAACAGAGAACAGAGAACAGTCCAAACAGAGCAGTGGGACCAGTTGAGACGATGTGTTCTTGAGTGTGTATGAGAACAGGTACAGACCATAAGTCGGGCCTCCTCCTCTCTCAGCTCTCTGTTCTTCAGTCTCTGTTGTTCTGCTGTTTCCATCTGAGTCTTGATGACGTCCAGCTGCTGTCGGTTCCTCTGCTTCTGTCTCTGCACTCTCTGGGTCTCTCTCGCTCCTCTTTGGCTCGTCGATCGTTCTCCCACAGTTCCTCGAAACAGCTTCTCCTCCTCCTGCTGCTGCTGCAGACGTTCCTGTCGCCGTCTCACCTGAGCGTCTCGCTCCAAACACACCTGCTGTTCTCTGCGTCGACTCTGAGCAGTTCTCAGCTCCTCACACTGCTCCCTGAAAACACCCCGACGTCACTCAGCGTGTAGAACCACAGTACTGAAGTACCACAGCTTTTCATATTAAAAGCCTTCCAATAAAGGGCAGTCTGTCAGACTTTTATTGTGAAAGTGTGGAGGAAGACACACAGGTGTGGTTACCTGAAGAGCTGCTCCATCTTTTCTGAGACGAGCTGCTGTCTGTCTCTCTCTCTCCTGTCTCTCAGCGCTGCGGCTCGTTCTCTCATCTTCGCCTGTCTCTCCTCCGGCGTCTCCACCTGCTCCTCCATCTCCTGCAGGAGCTGCTGCTGCTCCGCCTCCAACAGCGCCCGCAGCCTGAGGAGACACACAGGTGGAGACAGGTGAGACAGACAGGTGGAGACAGACAGGTGGAGAGAGGTGAGACACACAGGTGGAGACAGACAGGTGGAGAGAGGTGAGACACACAGGTGGAGACAGGTGAAGACAGACAGGTGAGACACACAGGTGGAGACAGGTGAAGACACACAGGTGAGACACACATGTGGAGACAGGTGAGACACACAGGTGGAGACAGGTGAAGACAGACAGGTGAGACACACATGTGGAGACAGGTGAGACACACAGGTGGAGACAGGTGAAGACAGACAGGTGAGACACACATGTGGAGACAGGTGAAGACACACAGGTGGAGACAGGTGAGACACACAGGTGGAGACAGGTGAGACACACGGGTGGAGACAGGTGAAGACAGACAGGTGAGACACAAAGGTGGAGACAGGTGAGACACACAGGTGGAGACAGGTGAAGACAGACAGGTGAGACACACAGGTGGAGACAGGTGAGACACACAGGTGGAGACAGGTGAAGACAGACAGGTGAGACACACAGGTGGAGACAGGTGAAGACACACAGGTGGAGACAGGTGAAGACAGACAGGTGAGACACACAGGTGGAGACAGGTGAAGACAGACAGGTGAGGCAGACAGATGGAGACAGACAGGAACCCAGATCAGATCAAAGCAGACAAGAGACCCACCCAGGGGGTTCTACTGATAACCTTTTTATATTCCAGGAGTTTAATCTAGAACATATCTATGGGGTTCTACCAGAACCATTTATATTATGGTACAAAGAACTCTTTCTTCTAGAAAGGGTTCTTTGGATCGTAAGGGTTCTTAATGGATCCTTTAGTCTCATAAAGAACCTTTAAACAAACCCTTTGTTCAAAAAAAGGTTCTTCAGATGGTCAAATGGTTCTGTGTATGACCTAAGGAAGAACCCTTTAGGAACCCTTATTTCTCAGAGTATTTGACATGTCAGGACACAGACCTGTCCCTCCTCTCCTGGACGTGGACCTCCTGCAGCTCCAGAGCAGCTTGGACTCGTCTCTTTATGGTTCCTCTCAGGAACCGTTCCTCTGAGTTCTTCAGCCACGACGTCTTGATGTCGCAGGTCTGCTGGTACTTAGTGAACTCGAGGACTTTGTCCCGGGCTGCGTCCTGTCTCTGTCTCTCCTGGATCAGATGGTCTGCGGGCCTTGAAGACGGGAACTTTGCTCGCTGTTTGACACAGAAACTCTCCTTTAATTTTTATTTGATTTCATTCTGTCGCAGACAAACAGACGATGTGATGATTGAACGTTTCAGCTCTGCAGCAGATAATTTAACATTTAACATTAATTATTTTCACCTCTTCCAGAGTCACTCTCTCCTTAAAGCACTTAAATGTTTTCATTCTTTATTAAACAAACATCTTTATCCTGATTAAACTTTATTTAATTTCAGTTTACATCAAGAAAACTTGGATTTACTAAAGTGATATATAACAGAAATATGCTAAACTAATGCTAACATGCTGAACACGAGCTAACTGATCAAATCACATCATGACATTAAAATCTAAAGTTATCTCAAGTTGTGGATTTTGAGAATCGTGAGATAAAAAAATCATATTGTGATCAATCTGACAGATGTTGGTGTGATATGATTGAATATTAGTAGGAATGATCATTATTTCATCATTAAAATCAAAATGATGTGAAATTTGTTTCTGCACCAACAGACACGCAGCACTACAGTCTGGTTCATTACACGGCTCTGTTAAATACTCGAGTCTGATTGGTTAATTACAGCATTCTGAGGTCTGTTATTTCCGTATAACAGACCGTTGCTATGAAGAACAGACTATTGCTATGGAAACAGGTCTGATCATAAACTCAGGATAAACAATAACATCATTGTTAAACCATTAAATCATTTTAAAATTAATATTTTGTATCAAATTAAAGTTGTTTTTTTTAAATATAAGCATGTTTAATGTTCAGTTGACTGTGACAGGATTAATTCATCAAATTCATTTTGAGTCATTTAAAAAATAAAAATGTATACTGGCACACACAAGTCATAGGTAAACTTGATCTTGTTCCACTTAACATCAAATACACTTAAAATGTAATTATAATTAAAATACACAGAACAAAACGAGTTGTTCTAAAATGACAAACTTCAGTTAACTGATCATTAACACGGAGGATTATTCTGACTCAAAGTTCACTCAAAGATGTTAAAGTTTAATATATTTTTCAGCGGGATAAACCTGCCGATAATCTACCCGAACCCAAACGAACCAAGCAACGGAGACACCGTGAACGAGCCAATCAGCGGCAGAGGAGGTTACGTAATGACGTCGTCATCATGTCAGCGAAGCCAACCCGCTGACAAACAGACACAAAGTGTTTTATACGAAAGAAAAAATAACTCAGGAGTGTAAAACCTTCGCCGAATTTACAAGAAGGTCCAAATAATTATGATTTTTATCGTAGACCGCGTTTCACCGCGTTTATAACGTCTCCACGACTCAATAATTCATAAAATTTGTGTATTTTCTGACGGAGTCTGGTGGACAAAGAGGAGACTCACCACCGCGACTGAATGAGGCGTCGGTCCGGTGAACTGCCGACATCTGTTCCTCCTCTCACCCTGCAGACTCTGAATCATTTCTGTCTCTTCTCACGGTTTCTAACTGCGGTCTGACTCCTGCTGCTTCAAACTACACACAGGTGACCGGTTACCATGGTTACTGTAAACACAACAGCGGGGACAAACAGCGCCCCCTGCTGGTGGGAGGAGTCAACTCCATCCGGGTCAGTTCTTTTTTTTTTTTTTCCTTTATTTACATAACAAGATAGGGACAATTGTACAAAATTTAAACACAAGAATCAATCAGTCAGTGATGGAAATTAGCAACCAAATATAACCATGAAACAAAAGAGAAGTCATATTGAAAATCAGATAAGAATAAAATAAAAAAACAACGACAAAAGTAAAATAAACAGAAAGAGACACAAAGGAGCAAGGTGCAAGATATTAGAAGAGCAAGGATCGAGAAATAGAGGAGTATATTTTATCAGCCTTATGGTTCTTTCTTATCATAACTTTTAGTGACCTAACATAATTGGCAAAACTACACATGAACCCTGTGAGAGAGGGAAGGCTTCCGTTCCATTTATAAGTATGAATATGATATTTACCCATAATAATCACAAGATTGACAGTATCAGAAATGTTTGCATCCAAGTTGTCCATAAAATAAATAATATCATTGTAGGTAAATGGAGGTATATTATCCATTTTCAGAGATAACCAACTATGGATTTCGGACCAGAACAAAGTGACATGGGAACATTTAAAAAATCAGCCTCTGAAGAGCAAAAGACACATGGATCAACAGCAAATTTGAATCTTTTATGCAGAAAATCACTGGCAGGGTATATTGCTGATACTATTTTAAAATGAGTTTCCTTTATTTTAGGAGCAACAGGGCAAGATATATAAAAAGAAAGGCCCTGTCTCTTTAAAGGATAAGTTCGGTTTTTTTGACACCTGGACCTTACTGTTAAGATTAAATACGCTCGTAGACTCACCCAGACAATTTTGGTGGAGCTCGGAGCCGTTTTCGAGCAATTTAGATCCATCCGACGGCGTTTTTTCTCATGCCATAGTAGCAGACGGGGCCAGAAATCGAAGCCCCTAAATTAGACTTTATCTGCTGCGAAACTCATGCAATGTCGACAACAACACCACCAGTTAGCCCCCATTCGTGGACGTGCAGTGGTTGCTTGTTCTCTGGCCAGCTGTTCGGCTCTTTCCCTCTGCATCCTCCTTTCAAATAGCTCCTCGTCGGTGTATTCTGGCTCAAAACGATACGGGCATCCATTATACTCAAAGTCGTCGTCAGACACTTCTACATCGGATAAATATTCCGCCATGCTGCACAAAAATTGCTGTGTTGCCGTGTAGCCTAGCAACAACAGCGTCTCTACTCAGCTGCGGTCCTGCGGCGCACGTCTATGACGTCACCAAAAGTTACCCATCCTTGTAAATCCCCGGATGACCATAACAACGAAGTTGAGCTGACATGGTGATAACACTGGCCATTCATTTATAAAATGTAGGTGAAATGAGCGAGTTTCGCAGCAGATAATGTCTAATTTAGGGGCTTCAATTTCTGGCCCCGTCCACTACTATGGCATAAGAATAAACGCCGTCGGATGGATCTAAATTGCTCGAAAACGGCTCCGAGCTCCACCAAAATTGTCTGGGTGAGTCTACGAGCATATTTAATCCTAACAATAAGGTCCAGGTGTCAAAAAAAACGAACTTATCCTTTAAGGACACCTCTAAGTTATCCTGAACAGAACATGAATTAAAGTCGCCAAAAATTGTTTGTTTAAAAACCAGGCTTATTAATTTGCTGTTACATTTTTTATCCAACAAATTGATATCACTGATTTTTAGAGTGGGCAGAAAGGGTGTAATCAAAGAAAACTGCATACTGCATACATACATAATGTATCAGTCGGATTAAAGGAGTAGGAATTGCTTTGCAGATCTTTTCATACCCTTTTCTTGAGATGACAATATTATACTTGGTGATGAAGTCTTCAAAGGAGAACAGTTGTCAGTCTGGTTTCAATAGATCATAGACAAACATTAACCCACTGTTAAACCAGTCAGATTTGAATATGGATTTTTTGTTTATGGTAATGACCCTCTTGTTCCACAGCAAAAAGTTGTGTGGTGAAAAATTATGGATAAATATCATCTTCCCAAACTGTAATGCTTGTTTGTGGAACTTGGATAGTTTTACAGGAATTTTTGACACCTCAAAGTCACATTTAAGCAAGAAATCAGTTCCTCCAACCTTATTAAAAATGTTGTTAGGAATATGGTACCATATAGAATGGGATTGAGATATACAGTCTTTCAGCCATTTGATTCTAAGAGATGCAATTACAGATTCAAATTCCATGGCTTTCAAGCCCCCATTAACATAGTCCCTAACCAATTGTGATTTATGGAGATAATGAGTCTTGTTCTTCCATATAAATTTGAATATAACAGAGTTAACAGACTTAATCGTTTTTGAAGAAGTGTGCAGAGAATGGCAAGCGTAAATAAGCCTTGAAAGACCGTCTGCTTTGGACAGAAGAATCCTACCCAGTATGGATAAGTCCTGTGTGAGCCAATGATTTAGCTCGTTCTGTACTGCTTTCAATCTGGAAATAACATTCAAATCCTCTCTATCATGCAAGTTCTTAGTAATTACCAAACCGAGATATTTGACCTCATTTTTGATTGGGATATTGGCTATGCTATTTGTATTACTGCCATGAACAGCTAGGAGCTCACATTTCTGAAGATTTAAAGTCAAACCAGATGCTTTGGAGAAAAGACCTATTTTATCAGTTACTTTTGGAATCACATTTTCATTCCTCAGGAAAAGTGCTGTATCATCCACAAACTGGCTTATTATGAATTCCTTTCCCAATATTTCGATACCTTGAATGTCAGGGGAGTTTTTAAGATAAATCGCCATCAACTCTGCAGCTAAAATAAATAATAGGGGGCTGATCGGACACCCCTGCCGAATACCCCTTTTGACTGGGAACCTTGCTGTGAAACCACGGCTGAGAGATACACTACTGTTTATATCATTATAAAGCATTCAAATAACATTACAGAAGCTTGCGCCAAAACCGAACACTTCTAAGGTTTTAAATAGAAAGGGGTGTTCTATCATATCGAAAGCTTTGAAGAAGTCCAAAAATAAAATAAAGCTATCATCAGGGATCAGTGAATTATAATCAAGCATATCTAAGACTAGTATGGTTATGAATGTGTCTCCCTTTGATAAATGCAGACCGTGTTTCATCAATTATCTTAGTTAGCCCTGTCTTAAGTCTGTTAGCATAAACGTGAGCTAAAAGCTTGTAATCAACACAGAGGAGTGTAATAGGCCTCCAATTGTCCAAAGACAGTTTATCTTTATTCGGTTTTGGTATAAGCGTGATAATGCCTTGTTTCATAGTAGGTGACAAGTTAGAGTTACCCAAGCACTCTTTAAAGGCATCATGAATCAGATCTCGAATATCAGTCCAGAAATGTTTAAGAAACTCTGTAGTGAGGCCGTCTGGACCTGGTGACTTTCCACTGGGCATCTGGGAAATGTCAGTGTCCAGCTCTGTTAGAGAAATTTCAGCTTCTGTCACGGTTTTGAAATCCTCATCTATTTTGGGGGCCCAGTTATTTAGCAAACCCAAGAAAAGATCACTTTCTTGACTAGAGAATTTAGAGCTACAAAGAGACTTATAGAATGTGAATATGTGATTGTCAATTACATCCTGATCTACACTCAAAGAGTCATTAACATAAAGTTTATTTATTGCTTTTTTGGTCTGCCTATTTTTTTCTAAATTGAAAAAATATGATGAATTCTTTTCGCCCTCTTCAATCCATCTTGCCCATGAGCGAATAAATGCACCTTTTTGTCTTTTCTGTGTAAAGGTCATCTAATTGAGACTGCAGCTGATGGAGTTCAAGATTAATGTCATCATCCAAATGTAATTGATTACACAAGTAATTGATCCTGGATATAATGTCTAACTGTTGTTTTCTTCTAAAAGCAGTCAGTTTCTTACCTTCTTGAATTGCAATTATTCTAACATTATATTTGAACCACTCCCATTTGTTCATGGGGGATAAGTCATTTTGTAATTTCACCTCGCCAATCAGGGATAAAATCCTGTTGCAAAATGATGTGGATTTCAAAAGGTTGCTGTTAAATTTGCAGTGGGACCTCCTGGGTTGTGGCAAACTGTTAGTGGGGGAAATACAGAGAGTAATAACACAGTGGTCAGTAAGGGGAGAAGGACAAATATCACAGTTTGAAGATATTTCGACTAAATTGTTTGTTATTAACCAAAAATCTAATCTAGAACAATGAGACCGTCTTAAGTTATTGCTCCATGTGTATTGTTTTTTATCAGGATTCATTTTATGACCAATGGAAGCCATCTGGCCAGATGGCTTCCATTGGTCAATGTAGTTGACACTCCCCTGAGAGCTTGCTCTGAGTCCCCGTGCTCCGCGTTCCGCCTCGTCCCCGCCGCCTTCCCGTTATAAACTTTCTGCAACAAGCAAGTAGCTGAGTAGCAGCTTAGCAACAAGTGCTAGAAGAACGGAAAAGAAAGACAGTGACAGCAGCAAGCGGCCTCTGCTTGCCCCACCGGCAAAAGTTGGGAGAAAGCGTAAGTCTGCAGAGGAAAAGGCAGAGACGAAGAGGAAATGTGAGCAACGCAGGACTCAAAGCCGAGTAAACATCAGGTCATCCATTCACCGCTGGAGGAAGCTCCAGGAGGATTTGGGCCTGAAAACTGATGCTGATACAGCAGACTTTTTGTTGAACAGGAAGGTAATTTTTGACTTTTATTGTGTGAGTTGTTACATAAATAACTTTTTATAAGTCTATGACAATGCTGGCTTATGACTGTAAACGCTGCCGGTCGTTTTCTCTGTGTCGACAGACGGCGTGGGAACGTTAGCCGTTTATTTTTAGCATTGTAAACTAGCATTGCTATCATCAGTGTTGTGCCTGAATGCATTCAATGAACTCATGAACTCGTTCATATGTATTTCTGATTGATGAATGTTATTGTGAACGTGTTCATTGTGGCGTTTGTGAACGGTGCGCTCTCTTACTGATGCAGAAACCCCAGCTAAAACACACCGCAAACATCCCGGTGAGTGTCTGTTTACTGTTGCTCTGGTAGAGGGGGTGTGTCTGGGAGTCTCCAGGCGGACGGCCACACGTGCTCGGTGGGAAGGATCAGGGAGCACAGAGGGGAGGTGTGTGTGTGTGGGCAGGATGCTTTTTTCAAATTTTTCTCAACGTCTCAATCTTTCTCAACTGATCCTCAGATCGTATACTACAGCTTTAATAGTCGGGATGACACAGTCATCAGTCTATAGATTAATAAATCGTTTCAGAAGTTTTTCTCCTGCTGGTATTCTCACTGTCCTTCAACACTTGTGGAATAATAGTAATAGTAATATTATAATAATTCATTATTATAATTCTGTTTAAATACCAAGAAAATGTGTCACAAAAGCACTGTTTTATTTTAGGTTTATGTTCTGAATATCTTTATTATTCTCAACATAATGGAACACAGAGAAACAAGAATTTGAACTTAAAGGTGTTACTGATAACATTTTTATATAAAGGAATAATTTAAAAAAATCCAAACTCAGTGCAGAAAAAAAGTATCATTTAAAAAATAGAAAAATGAAAACAAATAAATATTAATAATTAAAAAAAACTGGACACGTCTAGAATAAATGTTTTGTTTATCTCGGGGTCAGATGTGTGATGTTTCTCTTCTTGGCAACCAGCAACCTGGAAACTACTGGACTGGATCAGGAGAAGACAAATATTGTCATTAACAGCACTTGGAAATAAATAAATATATAAATAAATAAACAAAATAAATAAATACTGTACATATATACATATAAAAACAAACATAACATAGATAAACAAACAAACATGCAAACTAAATAAATGAATAAATAAATTGATTTAGAACTAACTACAAATAAATGAATGAATAAATAAATAAATAAATAGGTATCAGTTTGACTTTAAATCATCTCATCAGTTCTGATCCTCCATGTTTCAGCAGCTGATTGTCGTCACTCTTTTGTAACTTGAGTTCAGATCTGTTGTGAACAAACTAGTGGAGTCGTTCAAACCTTTATTATGTCACAGCTGGACGACTGTGATTCTCTGTGATTCTGTGATTCTCTGTGATTCTCTGTGATTCTGTGATTCTCTGTGATTCTGTGATTCTCTAGATTCTCTGTGATTCTGTGATTTCTGTGATTCTCTGTGATTCTCTGTGATTCTCTGTGATTCTCTGTGATTCTCTGGATTCTGTGATTCTCTGTGATCTCTGTGATTCTCTGTGATTCTCTGTGATTCTGTGATTCTCTGTGATTCTGTGATTCTCTGTGATTCTGTGATTCTCTGAGATTCTCTGTGATTCTGTGATTCTCTGTGATTCTGTGATTCTCTGATGATTTCTCTGTGATTCTGTGATTCTCTGTGATTCTTGTGATTCTGTGATTCTCTGTGATTCTCTGTGATTCTGTGATTCTGTGATTCTCTGTGATTCTCTGTGATTCTGTGATTCTCTGTGATTCTCTGTGATTCTGTGATTCTCTGTGATTCTCTGTGATTCTGTGATTCTCTGTGATCTCTGTGATTCTCTGTGATTCTGTGATTCCTGTGATTCTCCTTGTGATTCTGTGATTCTCTGAGATTCTCTGTGATTCTGTGATTCTGTGATTCTCTGTGATTCTCTGTGATTCTGTGATTCTCTGTGATTCTCTGTGATTTCTGTGATTCTCTGTGATTCTGTGATTCTCTGTGATTCTCTGTGATTCTGTGATTCTCTGTGATTTCTGTGATTCTCTGTGATTCTCTGTGATTCTGTGATTTCTGTGATTCTGATTGTCTGTGATTTCTGTGATTGTCTGTGATTCTGTGATTCTCTGTGATTCTCTGTGATTCTCTGTGATTCTGTGATTCTCTGTGATTCTCTGTGATTCTGTGATTCTCTGCGATTCTGTGATTTCTGTGATTCTATGTGATTCTGTGATTCTCTGTGATTCTCTGTGATTCTGTGATTCTCTGTGATTCTGTGATTCTCTGTGATTCTCTATGATTCTGTGATTCTCTGTGATTCTCTGTGATTCTGTGATTCTCTGTGATTCTCTGTGATTCTGTGATTCTCTGTGATTCTGTGATTTCTGTGATTCTCTTGATTCTGTGATTCTCTGTGATTCTCTGTGATTTCTGTGATTCTCTGTGATTCTGTGATTCTCTGTGATTCTGTGATTCTGTGATTCTCTGTGATTCTGTAGATTCTCTGTGATTCTGTGATTCTCTGTGATTCTGTGATTCTGTGATTTCTGTGATTCTGTGATTCTCTGTGATTCTCTGTGATTCTCTGTGATTCTGTGATTCTCTGTGATTCTCTGGATTCTGTGATTCTCTGTGATTCTGTGATTCTGTGATTCTCTGTGATTGTCTGTGATTCCTGTGATTCTCTGGATTCTCTGTGATTCTGTGATTCTCTGTGATTCTCTGATGTGATTCCTTGTGATTCTGTGATTCTCTGTGATTCTGTGATTCTCTGTGATTCTCTGTGATTCTGTGATTCTCTGTGATTTCTGTGATTCTCTGTGATTTCTGTATTCTGTGATTCTCTGTGATTCTCTGTGATTCTGTGATTGTCTGTGATTCTGTGATTCTCTGTGATTCTCTGATTCTCTGTGATTCTGTGATTCTATGTGATTCTATGTGATTCTGTGATTCTCTGTGATTCTGTGATTCTGTGATTCTCTGTGATTCTGTGATTCTCTGTGATTCTGTGATTCTCTGTGATCCTGTGATTCTGTGATTCTCTGTGATCCTGTGATTCTCTGTGATTCTGTGATTCTGTGATCTCTGTGATTCTCTGTGATTCTGTGATTCTCTGTGATTCTCTGTGATTCTGTGATTCTCTGTGATTCTCTGTGATTCTCTGTGATTCTGTGATTCTGTGATTCTCTGTGATTCTGTGATTCTCTGTGATTTCTGTGATTCTATGTGATTCTCTGTGATTCTGTGATACACTGTGATTCTCTGTGATTCTGTGATTCTCTGTGATTCTCTGTGATTCTGTGATTCTCTGTGATTCTGTGATTCTCCTGTGATTCTCTATGATTCTGTGATTCTCTGTGATTCTGTGAATCTCTGTGATTCTCTGTGATTCTGTGATTCTCTGTGATTCTCTGTGATTCTGTGATTCTCTGTGATTCTCTGTGATTCTCTGTGATTCTCTGTGATTTCTGTGATTCTCGTGATTCTCTGTGATTCTGTGATTCTCTGTGAT
Source organism: Lutjanus argentimaculatus (assembly GCA_034769285.1). NCBI lineage: Eukaryota > Metazoa > Chordata > Actinopteri > Lutjaniformes > Lutjanidae > Lutjanus > Lutjanus argentimaculatus. The sequence continues at coordinate 42,117,464 of JAWZSL010000005.1, read as the reverse complement.
TCTCTGTGATTCTTGTGATTCTCTGTGATTCTGTGATTCTCTGTGATTCTGTGATTCTCTGTGATCTTCTGCGATTCTCTGTGATTCTCTGTGATTCTGTGATTCTCTGTGATTCTCTGTGATTCTGTGATTCTCTGTGATTCTCTGTGATTCTGTGATTCTCTGTGATTCCTGTGATTCTCTGTGATTCTCTGTGATTCTCTGTGATTTCTGTGATTCTCTGTGATTCTGTGATTCTCTGTGTTCTGTATTCTCTGTGATCTCTGTGATTCTGTATTCTGTGATTCCTCTGTGATTCTGTGATTCTCTGTGATTCTGTGATCTTCTCTGTGATTCTCTGTGATTCTGTGATTCTCTGTGATTCTGGATTCTCTGTGATCTCTGTGATTCTGTGATTCTGTGATTCTTGTGATTGTGATCTCTGTGATTCTGTGATTCTCTGTGATTCTCTGTGATTCTGTGATTCTATGTGATTCTGTGATTCTCTGTGATTCTGTGATTCTCTGTGATTCTCTGTGATTCTGTGATTCTCTGTGATTCTGTGATTCTCTTGATTCTGTGATTCTCTGTGATTCTCTGTGATTCTGTGATTCTCTGTGATTCTCTGTGATTCTGTATTCTGTGATTCTTGTGATTCTCTGTGATTCTGTGATTCTCTGGATTCTCTGTGATTCTGTGATTCTCTGTGATTCTGTGATTCTCGTGATTCATGTGATTCTCTGTGATTCTCTGTGATTCTGTGAATTCTCTGTGATTCCTGTGATTCTGTGATTCCTTGATTCTCTGTGATTCTGTGATTCCTCTGTGATTCCGTGATTCTGGCTCGTGATCTCTTGATTCTGTGATTCTGTGATTCTCTGTGATTCTGTGATTCTCTGTGATTCCTGTGATTCTGATGTTATGTGATTCAACTGTGAATTCATCTGTGATCGTCCCGAATCTCGTCTAATCAGGAAACAAAGAGAGTGTGATCACATGAACAATCTTGTCTCCCTCCAAGCAAGCTTCCTGTCTGCTCAGGAACAATTATTAAAGATTTTATTTCTTATTTTGTAATTTTGAATGTCCTGGACCTACCACATTATCTGGCTCTTACAACCTCGCCCCATTATCTGAGCAGCTGCTCCGGATGATCTCAGATCTGATGCATAAAAAACCGGTGTTGAAGAATTTATGGAATAATATTATGCTCCAAATAAGATCTGCTCAACTCCAGAACATTTACATCCGCTAAAGACCCCCTTCTGTTTGGTGAGTGAATGCTTCGCTTTCCTTATTGCTGCTGCAATTTTTCTCACTGTGTCTGTACATGTCTATTTATTTGTGTATATGTGTATATGTATATATATATAATGTTAAAGTATGTATGTACCGTGGACTCTAGTGTTGTCTCTGTTGTGTGTGATGAAGGGCCCAAACCGTGGATATCTTTGGAGGCGGTCTCTGTTTATTTTTGGCAGCTGACAGCAAGAGGTGAAAACAAAACCCTCCGTCAATAACGACAATACCACTCGAGCCCCTCTCCCATGGATTACAACAGCAAAAGGGGAGAGGTAAGGTGGGAGACACCCCCTTTATAGGAGGGGGACCCCCAAAGGTGAACGTAGGGGTACAGAAGCTGAGTATCTGACATTCCACATATTGACTATGGAGGCTTAAGTGTGTCAGGTAATAACAACGGAAACAATTTTTGTGTAATTATGATACTTAATATTACAACTGTACATCTGACTTCTTTATGCATATTGCTGCTGAATAAATGACCCTGTTACAGGTGCACATCTCAGTCCCTCCAGGACTTCACTGGATTTATTTGGGCCTAAAATGGCTGATGTCACTGCAGCTTTTCTAAAAAAAATATTGTGATGCAGGTTTTTAGGCTTTTTTTTTTTTACAATGAAATTACAGAACCAGGTGAAAATCAAAGGCAGTTTGTTCCAGAGAGAACGAAGCCGCACTGTTCTGAGTGTTCTCAGTAACTTTACCAAAAACACTCAGGATTATGGAAAAAAAAAAGACTGACCTCTCCTTTATGTCTGTGAAGGTTCTCAGTCATCCAGGTCATGGTATTCGTAGCAAAGTTTGTCGTAGGCAACTGGACTTGATAGAGTTCTTGAAGACGTTTCCATCCAAGAGTCTTCTTCAGTTCCCCCCAGGTGAAACCCAAGGTCCACACAATGGAAGGGTGGACACATGAGCCACATGCCCCTCTAGGTGTTAATGACCACACAGAGGTTTAATACCTGAACTCCCAAACCAGTCAGTCAGAACTGAAGAAGACTCTTGGATGAGAAACGTCTTCAAGAACTCTATCAAGTCCAGTTGCCTACGACAAACTTTGCTACGAAGACCTCTCCTTTAGTACCTGACGAAACAAAAGATTAAAATGCAGAAAATAATAAATGATAAAACACTGAGTCAGTTCATTGAGACGTATATGTGTGATATTTGTGCAGGCGGCTGCTCTGATTGTTGGAACTCATAAGAAGCAACAATCTGTCAATTTTGTGGAAAAGTTGCATAGATCTGAGAAACTTTCAAGGTTGCACAGGACTGACAGATTGGTTGAATTTGTGTTAATTGTTGTGATCACAACATCACAACTTCCTGTAGGGACTCATATATGTATGTTTATATTTTTATTCGTTTACCTTATTTTTATTTTATGTTTATTTGTTTTGTGTGATAAGCTTGTAAAGTACTTTGCTCAACTGTAGTTGTTTTAAATGAGCTACATGAATAAAACTAACAGTAACACTGAGATAGTTGTTCAGAGGTTTGAACTGAATGTTTTGAAAAAGTTAATTTTCACTGGAGAATCGAGCCGAAATGAAGGAGAAAAACTGTAAAGTGTCAGATTATTTAATATTAAAGGTTGAATTTAAAACACAAAGTCAAAACAAAACTTTGTGTTTTGTCTCTAATGTGAAGCCAAATGTTCATCTTTTTATGCCAGACTTTATAAATAAAGTTTTGACATCATTCTAAGTCTCTTGTTCAGCTCCTTCCTGTTTTTCACACGTACATCTGCTGCCCCCTGCTGGACAAAGGAACACATCACAGCTGGTTTATCTTCTGCCCTCAAACTAAACAATCAAACATCATCAGCATTACAGAGATTTCAACATGTTCAAATCCTGTCTTTTAATGAGAGAGTAAAGCTGCTTTCACACTGATCACACTCCCAAACACATTGTTTCTTCTGTTCTAAAGAATGATCAATAAAGTCATGTAGTGAGATCAGTGAGAGTCCACACTCAAACAGCAGACGACACAACATTCAGATGAGAGTATATTTTTATTGACAGACGTCGTCAACATGACACAGATATGAGTGAGGAGAGACAGTCTGTCCTCACTTCTTATATCACTGACTTACTACTATAGATAAGACACATGAAGTGGATCAACAACAGGATTTATTCCACCTTTCTTTACTGGCTCATGTTCTTCTTCTTCTCTGATCCTTCCAACGTGTCAACATGTCAAACATCTGCTCCTCCTCCTTAAACTCCTGCTGTTGTTCACATATATTATTAACATTCTCACAACACATGGACACAGGAAGAGGTTTAAACCCCCTCCAGGCTCAACTCCTTTACAATGAGTTCACTTTAGTTTCACAACAACTTCAACACTGTAAAATCATGCTGGTTATATAAGACTCATCTATTAATACGAGCACAAACAGGATTATACTGACACTAACAATCAGATTGGAGAGGAACAAACCAAAAAAGTGAGTATAACAGGGAGAAATCAAAGTATTTTTGTCCAACATGATGTGACTTTGTGTTTAGTTGGTGATATAGAGGAGGGAGGGAGCTGTTGTACTCCACATTAAACACTAGGGGGCGTCCTCACTCCATTTAAAACCACAGATGGTTGATGCTAATCTGTCCAGTGAAGTAACTATTGGTGATTAAACATCAAACTACAAGAACAAACAGTCATGACACACCACAGAGGGCGCTGTTTCCACGAGTTACACATTTCAGACTTCAAACCTGATTATATCTCATTATTCTTATGTACTTATTACATCAACATCACACACATAGATAAAGAATAAAAACCTTCTGTGATGTTTAAACATTTGTATCAACAGTGTAGAGTTTGTTTTCTACTCAGCTGTCTGCTCACTGTCATGTTCTTCACTTAATTCTTCTTTGATTCAGCTGCTTTACCAAATTTGTACCACAGTGCTGCTCTGATTCCTTTATCTTTTTCCATTCGACTTTTCATCTCTTCCAGTCTCTGGACCTTCTCTTTGTCTCCTTTCTCCTTCATCTTCTCAATCAAGAAGTCAAAGTGGACATGAGTGGACACTGAATCAACATTCAGGGCGATCTGATCCAGTTTGAGGACATGCTGAAAAGCCTCTTCCAACAACTGATCTTTTTCATCCTGAAGTTTTTCCTTTTCCATTTCTAGATTTTCCAAAACACTCTCCTTGTCTGTTTTACCCTTCCCATACTTCTTAATCACATCTTGTACAGACATTTTAACTTTCTTTGTCCTGGTCACATACTTCTTCTTTTCTTTCACATGATATGATTCATGACACTCTCCAGTACAGACAGTGCAGTAGTGATCTTTCATGACTTCACATGTTTTTGCATACCAGGCCAGTGTGCATGGATCGTGACAGTTCTCCTTACATCTCTCACAGCTGACAGCTCCTCCATAATTTAACCACAACGCCCACCACCTCCTCTCACTGACATCTACTTTAATTTTGTGGGGCACATCAACTTCTTCAGTGGACTGTAAAATCTGACTGATTTCTTTCTGTTTAGATTCAATGAACTCAACTCTTTCTTGCAGGTTTTTGATGCAGGCTGTCAGTCTGATGCGTGAATTCAACACTTCAACAGTTGCTTTCAGGTTCTGAGGAGGCCTTTTTAGCAGGAAGTCGGTCAACTGGCTGATTTGGTCCATTGTTAAGTTCCATGCATTCTTTAAAGCCATGTTGGATTTCTTTGTTCTCTCTGTTTTCTGGCAGTTATCAAACAGGAAATAAGCAGGCTCGTTGTCTTCATCTTTGGCAATCTTAATGTTTGCAGCCTCGAGGGCTTCCAGAACATTGTCAGGTGTCAGACCATTTGAGTGTGTGATGAGGGCGACAATCTTCTTCTCCATGTCTTTTCCAAACAGAGACATCACTGAATCAAAGATGTACCTCAGTCGATCACTCACTCGATTCTCAGTTGCTTTCAGCACCAGACCCACAGCATCAATCTCATGAACTCCATCATCTGAGCGGAACAAGGCAAATAATCTTTCACTGACAATGGCATCTTCTTCAGTCCCTCTGGTGTCTCCGTATCCAGGAGTATCGATGATGGTCAGAGAGTAGGGCAGAGTTTTACCTTCAAAACCAAAGATCTCGTATACGATCACATCTGATGTCTGACTCTCAGACTGAGTTCTCTTCTCGTCCTCTACGATCTCAAACCAGACATCGTCCTCCCGCTTCACTCCCATGGCGTAGTTGACCAGAGCGTTGATCAGAGTAGATTTTCCTGTTCCTGTTTCACCAACAAGTAAGATGGTTTTATTTATCTTGTTCACATTTTTTTCTCCAAGAGTCAGCCTTCTTACACTTCCAACAGTCTGTTTCTTTGGTTTCAGCTGGTAGACAGCAGGAGGTCCTTTTAGGATCCGATCACTTTTAGAGATGATGTCATCATATTGGGATGAGGTTTTCCTGTAGAAAAGTAAAGACACTGGTTTAAAAACTACAAAACATGGAATGAAATAAATCACATCACTTCCTGACGTATTCAAAACATCCCTGATTCTAAAGAAGTTGGGATGTTGTGTAAAAGGTAAATAAAAAACAAAAGGCAATGATTTCAAACAATGTTTTGACTTGTATTCAGATGAATACAGCACAAAGACATGATATTTACTGTTAAAACTGACTTTATTGATTTTTGTTAATATACTGTCATTCTAAATTTGATGCTGCAACACATTTCAATAAAGTTGGTTCAGGAGAAAAAAAGACTGAAAGTTGCTGAACGCTCCAAAAACACCTTCCACAGGTAAACAGGTGAGTTGGTAACAGGTGACAGGATCATGATTGGGTATTAAAGGGGCGTCCTGGAAAGACTCAGTGGTTCACCAGCATGGATGGGGTGAGGTTCACCACTTTGTGATAAACTGTTTCAGAACGTTTGTCAACACAAACTGCAGGAATTTATAGATTTCACCATCTACAATCCATAATATCATGAAAAGATTCAGAGAATCCAGAGAAATCTCTGCACGTAAGGAACAAGACTGAAAACCAACACTGAATGTCTGTGACCTTTGACCCCTCAGGCAGCACTGCATTAAAAACTGCATTAAAAACCCACATCATTGTATAAAGGATACTACATGGGCTCAGGAACACTTTGGAAAACCGTTGTCAGTAAACACAGTTTGTCTCTGCAGCTACAAATACAAGTTAAGACTCGACCATGCAAAGAGAAAGACATATATCAACAACATCCAGATATGACAGTTGTTACAGTGGTGGACAGTCACAAAACAAAACTTGACATGTGACTGTCAGTACACTCACAACTCAAACTGAAACCATCTAGAATGAAAACAAGATCATGACAGAAACCATCCTGGACCTTCAGAGCTGCAGTGAGTGATCATCTCATTTTCACAGGAATAAAAGAACAGACAGAGTAAGAAGAAAAGATTTCATGTAATCAGCTCTCAAACTGTCCTACAACACTGTCAGTAACAGAACCTTTCACTGTGTTTCACCACATCAGAGCCAAAAACAGCAGCAGACTGAGACCCACTGTTAGAACACTTCAAACAACAAGAATTGATCAAAAACTGAGGACGAGAACTTAAAAGAACCACTTACAGGATGAAGGACCAGTTCTCACAGGAAATCCAAGACAGACGAAAGAAACTACTTCCAGGGTGAAGGTGGACAAACTTTACACAGACGGTCAACTTTACTGAGACAGGAACGTCACCACCTGACTGTAACTTTGTTCTCCAGGATCCCACATGATGATTAACTAAGCAAATATGACTCAAAATATAATAGATGAACTCTGCTGTCTTATACACAGCTCCAAAAACACTTCAATGTTTGGATCAGGACGGCACAATAAAAAAAAGAAAAACAAGAAGAAGAAAACAAACTGGAGGAAAGAATCAAACAATGACACAGTTCCCATGAAGCCCAACCCCACAGAAGAAACCTGAAAAATTTAAAGAAGCTAATTTTCAATGTATCAACATTGGTCTGATACTTATCAAACCAACTTTAATATAATAAAGAGAAATCACTCATTACAACAATTAAAAACAGGAAACATCACCAATGAACCACCAACCATAAACAATATCTTCAGACATACTTAAGAGATTTATACAATAACAAGGAAAAAAAAATATCAGAAATGAAAGACTTTCCAGAATAAAAAAACACTGAAAACAATGTCAAATAATAAAGTCTCTGGACCAGATGGATCCTCTGCTGAGTTTAAAAACATTTCTGACAAATACTGTCATCATTAAAAACCAACAGTCCATCTCCCATCATATGAACTCAGCACTAATTTCACTGCTGTTTAAAACAGGAAAGGACCAGCTCACTGCACAAGTTACAGAACAATCTCCTTAATAAACACTGACATTAAAATAATCAGTACAGCACCAACAACCTGAACGGAAACAGGTATCCCATCCTTACTTCACCCAGATCAAACTGGATTTATTAAAGACAAACACTTATCAAATAATTCATACAGACTTTACAACCTAATAAACATTTTCCCCCCAAAAAAGACTCCAACACCATCATCCTTTCACTAGACACAGAGAAGATATTCAACAAGGTTAACTGGACATTTATCATCAAAACTCTGGAAAAATGTATCTTTGGAAACTCATTTATTCAGCAGATCAGAACATTTTACACCAAGTACAGCGATCATGACTAACAACATGATGTCACTAAACTTCACACTGCAGAGACAAGGATGTCCACTGTCACCTTCATTATTTACACTCTTTATCCAACCATTAGCAGCAGAAATACTTCAAAACAACAAAACAACAACAACAAAACAACAACACAGACATCCACAACAATAAGATAACACATAAAATCAGCCTTTATGCAGACAATGTACTTTTATTTCCACAAAACCTCAATAAATTAAACAAAGAATTGATCAGAGTTATCAATATATACTCAACATCTCTGATTATACAATAAACTGGAATAAATCTAGAGTCTTACTAATACATAACATTAACTACAGGACCATTTAAAAAGATGGATGACACTGTCAGTATCCATAACAGGACTCATCACCACAATAAAAATGATGGTTTGACCAAGAATCAATTACATCTTCACAATGATCCCAGTTCAACCCACAACAAAATGGTTCAATACACCGTAGACACACTAATAACCCAATTCTACTGAAAAAACAAAAATGTCAGAATAAAACTAACATTACAACAACCAAAACATCAAGGAGGACTAGAAGCACCAACTTTCCAACACGACTTCTAAACCAACCAACTGTAACACCTCATCAGATGGATTCACCCCTCACATCACCACCACCCACAGCTCCACACAGAACAAACTGAATATCAAGACAGAACAGTTACAGACCTGCTGTACCTGAGTGACACAATCAAACATCACAACTGTCACAACTCTGACAGCTTGGTGAAGGTCAATAAAATACACAACACTACAGTATCACCCACAACACAAACAGCCACATGACACAACTCTGACTTCACTACAAACAGCTTTAACAGGCACCAAATGTAAAGAAAAAGGATCTTTGACCACAACACCCTGTTAACATCCCAACAGCTTATTGACTCATATGGAAAAGAGACACAACAATACTTTCATAAATCCAATTAAAACATTCAAACACAGCTGGAAGAACCACCGTTACTGGACCACATCAATAAAACTGTCCAATCAAACAAACCAACATCAAAACTATACAAGCTCATCTCTTCCTGTGACTCCATCAATACTCCTCAGATTCTAGTAAACAAATGAGAAAAAGAACAACAAGTGTTTCTGTAATTAAAGGGTCATTCTTCAACTATGGTCAAATGTGGTCTCAAAAATTTTAGAAAATCAAACACATATTTTAGGTAATATTTTGATATGTTTTGCTTATCCATTATGTGTAGAAACACATTCTGGTAGCTGTTGTGATGAAATTATTTAGATAATATATATTTTTTCTCATTTTAGTCGAACATTCAGAGGAAATCATCATTTCCATCACACCACAAACAATGTGTTTTACAAACAAAATTATTTACAGAACTCATGTTTTCAAAACATTTCATGAAATTTCACACATAACTGATCCCAAATATATAAATATATTTATTTTCAGGATTGTAAGGACAATATTTTTCCATTGTTAAGATGACAAACACCTTTAAACTGTTTTACTGAAGTCTTTCAATTAAGTTCTTTCATGACACAAACATGAGTTTTCCAATCCCAGATATGAATTGCAGCCATAGCTGCATAATTTTCAAAACTACAAAATATTATTAGTGTGACTGTGTTATTTTTATAAATTTTATTTACAAATGTGTGATGTGATGGAAAAGACAGCACGTGTTGGAAATGACATGTGACAACCAACATTGCTGAACAAAGTTCACTTAAACAAAGTAACATCAGTCTTAACATTGTAACATTTAACTATTAATGCACATTTAGATGGTAGACAATTGCTCCTTCCCTGCTCTCTATGTGCTAAAACCTACACACAAAACTACAATACTTCATTTCATGGCAATCAAATTCAGACCATAGGTTTTTCCATCCTAAAAATGTTGAAACGGTAACGATTTGACACTGACAAAGGCTTTCTAATCCAAACACATCATTTAACACAACCTGACTCTTACAGTACACAGTATGTCCTCACATTGTTGGACCTTACTCCCCTCTCATTTTGAGCTGTCGCAGGTCCATGCTGGGCCATGCCAAGCTGGTAGCCTTACCAGCTCCTATCATCCCTGTAAAACTTGTTACAGTTCTAGCACACAATAGAAAAATTCATAGTCATAAAATGTCATGTGATTGCTGTAAAACCTGTGTGCTAGCTGCCTTGCACTTTTTATCATATGCATTTTTTAAACTAATGCTCTCTCCAATACCAACATTAAATGAATGTTTAACTACACTAAAGTTTATGTACACAATATGAATTAGTTGATCAAGTGTTTTGTGTGATTATTTAAGTTAATATTATATTAACTTGATATAAGCCAAATAAAAAGCATTCATAACACCATCATTGTCATTTCCATCACAATGAACAAAGTGATGGAAATGACTGTTGTGGAAATGACAATGTGTCACATTTTTTCAAAAATCTCATGTTGTATTAGCATGCTAATCTCTGTTTTAAAGCTAGCATTAAATATACACAAAATACACAATATAAAATGTTATTTTAATCATTATTTGTAAATTCAAAGAAAATATGAGCTGTTTGGAAATGACAACCAATAAACATATTCTTTGTTTGGGCAATATTTACCTTGATTTTTTTCAGCTTTCATATTCTTCCAGGGAGCTAGCTCTGCTCTCCTGCCATGTGCTCTCCTGTGACTGACTGTTACCGTGGTTACAAGTGTACAAACCTTAAAAAAAACCTCCCTAAAGTTACATTTTGTGGTGTGTGATGGAAATGACAGTGATCCCAAGGGACAGGTGTTCTTTTTATAAAAAAAGACATTTAATACTACTGTATCTTACAACACATGGTATATTTCATTAAAATAGGTATTTATGTACCATTTGTCTGTAAAGTTAGTTTTTAAATCAAAATGTAATTCAATAGTAAGAGGGACTGAACGTCAAAAATCTGACCCAGGGACAAAGGAAGTATAGCACAATCCATACATATAAAACCATGGTTTATGTAGTAAAAATAACACTTGACCTTTAAATTAATTTTTGTATGTTCCTCTTGGTGTCAAGTAAACTGTGCCAAAAATAAAAAATCAAGAAATGTGTTTTGTATCTATTATTCCTGCAAAGGACACAAATTCTACCGTAGTTGAAGAATGACCCTAAAGCTGCAAGCAGTGTTGAACGGGCCCTCGCACCCCACGCAACTCGGGGGGGCTGGCAACTCGGGGCACCCGCGACCGCAGCCCCCGCGACGCTCTGGGCGTCGGCGGTCGCGGCCTCGTGACCCGATTCGTCATGGTCAAAGCCGTATCCTACCGCCGCTTTGCCGCTACGAGAGCGAGCCTCCCATAATAACAAAGCAGTACATGGCAGGCTAGTAAAATCAACGAGCGTTCAAAGATAACGGATCATTTCTTTATTTTCACTGCAGCATTTGTGCCTCAGTAACGTGCAATGCCACGAGGTCAGACTCTGAGCATGCATGCGCTTTTTATTCAGCGCTTTATCTTAAGAAATTGACTGTGTGTGTTTTATTGACACACGACACACACACAGACATATCTGCTGCAGGTTTTGTGACAGCCAAGTGTCACAATTACATTACACAATTACTACATTTTTCTGAATATATCTAATATGTTCTGTGCTTAGAAAAGATAAATAAAAAACATTTCTCCCATTTCTTGTCGTTGCATTTCCCGGGAAATGTGAAATGGTCTCGATTAGTTTTCCAGGGAATCACGTCTCACGGGATTAAATCCTAGTCCTGACATTGTAGTAGGAATTAGTGGTAGTTTCACTTTCTAGTACATGGTGCTATGACTTTGACTCCGGATTGTCATTTGGATGTGTTCAGGGAGGGACTTTTATCATACTTTGTGAAGTTTGGTGCAGATCAGAGCATTTATACCAAAGTTATAGCATTTTCCTGTTTCATGGCGAGAGAGCAAAATTGACCACAAAATTCAAAATAGCCGACTTCCTGTTGGGTTTAGCCTATGGGTCCAAGAGACTTTTTTGTTCGTCTGGGTCTGATACATATGTGTACCGATTTTTGTGCATATCGGTGAGACATCCTATGGCGGCTACTTTTAAGAATGGGCGTGGCCAAGCCATTTAGCCACGCCCATTGACGAAATTCATATCATATGTTTGGGGTTGGTCTGGTAATAAACACGTTAAGTTTCATGCAGATCTGACCAAGCACACTGAAGTTAAGCCCACTTCCTGTGTTTTGGCGAAACGTCAACCTTCGCCGCGCTCTCAGGGTAATGCCGTTTGACCTGGCCTCAAGATCTTCACAATATAGCATCATCAAGGTCTGAAGACCTGTCTGAGTAGATTTGAGTTGGATATGGTCAACATGCTTGGAGCACTACGTCAAACTCTAAAACATGTCATTTCCTGTCGCCAGCAGGGGCGCTATGACAATCCTGGAATATTGTCATGTAGTGGTGTTCAGGTGGGGACTATGATCACACATGAGAAGTTTGGTGCAGATTGGACCAATTTAGCTAAATTTATAGCAATTTCCTGTCTCATGGCGAATCATCAAAATTCGCCACCACCTGACGGCCATACCGTTCAACTGAGGCAAAATCTGTTGATAACTTTTACTCACAAGCTAGTCTAGAGGGTAGCCAGCAATTTTGAAGCCGTTCTGATTAATCCTGTAGGCAGGAACTCTTACAAGGCGACGTGTGCGAAACGCCAAAATTTACCACGAAATTCAAAATGGCCAACTTCCTGTTGGTTTTAGCCTATGGGTCCAAGAGACTTTTTTGTGCGTCCTGGAGTGATACATGTGTGTACCAATTTTCGTGCGCCTCGGTGAAACGTGGCGCGGGGGCTGCAGTTTAAAGGGCGTGGTCAAGCGTTTGGCCACGCCCACTCACCAAATTCATATCACATGTCCGGGCCAGGACCTGTTACCAACGTGGGAAATGACTTGCCGATACGAAGTTGTACACGAAAGTTAATGACAAAAACGTCGCTTTTTCGAAACGGCGACCCTCGGCACGCTCTGAGGGCGACGCCCTTGGACAAACGCCACGACCTTCGCGTCATAGAATTGCCAAGTTGTTTCACACTTACACACCAGATTTGAGTGAGATACGGTCAACGTGCTCATGGCAGCACCTCAAAGTCTAAAAAATGACATTTTCTGTCGCCACCAGGGGGCGCTGTGACAAGCGCAAACTATTCTCATTGAAATGTGTTCAGGACGGGACTATTATGAAACATAGTAAGTTTGGTGCAGATCCGACCATGTATCCCAAAGTTATAGCCATTTCCTGTTTTTTGGCGAATCATCAAAATTCGCAGACGAATTCGGCATATACCCTTCAACATGAGCAAAATCTTTTAATAGCTTTAATAATCACAAACTTGTCTAGAAGGTAGCCAGCGAGTTTGAAGCCGTTCTGATGAGTCCTGTAGGAGGAGTACGTTAAAATACGACACGTGCAAAACGCCAAAAGTGACCACAAAATCCAAAATGGCCGACTTCCTGTTGGGTTAGGCTATGGCCCCAAGAGACTTTTTTGTGCGTCTGGTATGATCTATATGTGTACCAAATTTTTGAGCATGTTGGTCAAACATGCGTTGGGGCTCGTCTTTAGATGGCGCTATTGAGCCAATTCGCCACGCCCATCGCCGAAAACCATAAAACACTTAAAGGTCGGTGCTCGGGCCCTAATAACATCTTCAGCACGTCTAAGAACATCAGACCAACATGAGACTTACTGACACAACATCACACAATACAAGATGCACATGATGGGATCATCTGTATCAGACACATGAAGTCATTGTAAACTCAACACAACTGATGACTTCTGAAAGGAAGAAGCCACACTATCCCCTATAGCTTCTGTTTACATACTGGGAGAAACACTCGACACATGTTCAACACAAATCACAACACCTCCACTTGTAGCTCCAACTATCAGCAAGAAAACCAAACTACTAAAAAAGATCAACTTCTCACGATTGTTGGATCTCTTAACACAGCAGATATCAATGGAACAAAAATCAGATTTACACAAAAACCATCTGGATCACTTCAACAACACACACTCAGCATTTCTTAGAGCCGTACAGGTGCCGGTGAGCTGATGCCACAACACAACACAACACAAATGGGTAGAGGAGGGAGGGAATTAATAAACGTTTCTATGATCCCAAAGAATTAATAAAACTAAAAACAAACACACTCTGAAAAAGTCTGAAAAAAAACCCTACAAACCCAGATCAACACTTATTTTTTGTTTTTATTTTTTATTTATTTATTTTCTCTGTTGTTGTTGTTGTTTCTCTCAAGTCTTTTTGTTTTGTTGTTGTTGTTTTACTTGTATATATGTTTTCTTTTCCTCACTGCCACCTGTCATCTTTGTGTGTCCTTTCATGTCTTGGTATTAAGGATTGTTGTGTGCTGTCAGTGCAGACACACAAAGACAACAACACAATCAGTGTCCTCAGTTCACAAACACTGACTGAGTGTTGTTCAAAGAGAAGCTGGTGTATCACAGTGGATTTATTTACTTTTATTTTAATTTATGTTTAATGTATTTGTGTTTATTTAAGCTCTTTAGCCCCGCCCACTGTCTTTACATCACAGCTACCAAGAGTTCTTCATTATGATTATCTGACAGGTCTGCATTAATTCTTACTAATCAACATTATAATCAGATCTAAAATAAATAGAGCAGTTACACACCATGTGATATTTGATCAATCAGTTAATCAATCAGAACAATCATCACCAAATAATAACTGATGTTGTCAAATGTTGTAAATTGTCACATCATGTAATAAAACCTGATTCAGCAGCATTTACACTGTGATGTATTTAAAGACCACAACAAACACTGAAACACTCTGTGTTGTTGTAGAAACATCAGTAATACTCACGTTGCCATGGTAACAGCTTCACAGCAGCTGATTGGTTCTCTGGAAGAAAGAGAAACGCATCAGTAACCTGAAGCTCCTGTCAGCTGTGATGTTGGTGTCAGCAGCTCCTGTTAGATTCTGTAAAACACAAACTGCTTCAACCTGAACTTTAATCTGGACCTAAACCAGCCTGTCTGCTGCTCTCAGTACCTGTCTGCTGCTCTCAGTACCTGTCTGTCTGACTGGAAGACTTTCTGTGTCAAACAATCACTGCAGTCATCACAGCTGACTGTTCTCTCTGCATTTAGGTTCAATCCTGCAGCTCCTGAGTCACAACAACAACAACATTATTATTGTCTGTGTTGCTTGTTTACTCATTATTTATTCATGTTCTATTGTGCTCTTCATTTTTCTGCTGTAACACTGCAGGTTTCCACATTTTAGGACCAATAAAAGACGATTTATTTGATAGAATGAGTGAAATGTCCAGGTTGTATTTCTGTTGTTTAAGGGCCGGATTTACTAAAGGTTTGCGCGTGGTAAAACGCGTGCAAACTCATTGGCACCAAAAAAAAGTACAAACTGATTTACTAACAGTGCGCGCTAAGCGTTGCGTCTTAAAGGTGCAAAATAGCGCATCTGCATCCAGTAGACGTCTGCCGTGGTGAATATGCAATATGGGGCGTTCACACGCAATTTTGCGTGTGTTGGGAGAAGAAAATGTAAATATATTAATTTAGCACACGCAAAGTGATTTATCAAACTGAAAGCAATTTTGCGCATAGAAACTGCGTCTATATTTAACACGTGTCAAAGGAGTGCAAACCGGTTTGTTTGCGTAATTGCGCACACATTTCTGAGGTTACTGTTGCAAGAAGGAGACATCGAAACGATGAAAGGAGACAAAGAGAACGCATTTTTCACCCTCTGTGAACATTTTTGGAATGAACGAGGAAACAATCATTAAAACATATCGCCTATCCAGCATTGCCATTTTGGAGCTGTTGGAGGAACTCAGAGTGGATTTGGAGCCACGAGAAGGAGTCACCCAATACCTGCAATGACAAAACTCCTTGCAAGTTTACATTTTTCTGCATCTGGGTCATTCCAGCGTATGGTAGCTGTTACAGCGGGGATCTCCCAGTCCCATTTTTCAGATGTGCTGTCTGAAGTCCTAAAGGCCATGTCACACTGGATGGCCAAGTTTATTTATTAGGTTTCCACGCACTCAGCACTCATTGAATGAGACCAAACAAGGTTTTTTTTTGCAGTAGCTGGATTTCCCAGAGTTATAGGAGCGATTGATGGAGCCCAGGAGTCACCAGTCCGCATGACATAGACACATTTTTACAATTTCTAATCCAGCATCCAGCGTCATTGTATGTTACAGTGTCCGTTTTGTGTGCTAAAGGCAGTCTTGTACCAAAATATCCCGGGTCAGTACATGATTCTTTTATTCTGAGAAACAGTTTTCTGTTTTCCAAGTTGCGAGATGGCGAGTTTGGAGATGCTGGCTTGTAGGTGTGTCAGTTGGTAAAATCCTTTGTAAAATAATTTATTACATTAAAAACAAGAGCATGTTTCATATTGATTCATATGTTTTGTAAGGTGACAGTGCACCTGTTCCTCAATGCTGGTCAGAGGCATCTCATCCACTGTGCCCCCACCTGTTTTATTTGCAGACGTTTTATTATACTGCCAATTTTTCTTTTGTTCGTCTTCTGATATCTTGATATTTTCTTTTCACTTCATCCACTGTTCGCATCGTTTTACCAACATTTACTTTTTCACAAATTTCTTCCCACATAGCGTTCCTTTGTGCAACAGTCAGATTTCTTTGCTGTAGCTCATTTAAGTGTTTATTGGCTTCATCTACCAACACCTCTAATTCCATAGTGTTGAATTTCACTTTGCGCTTTCTTCTCTCCAAACTCGCCGTGCTGCAAACCGTGAAACACGCAGAACCCTCATTTAAATAGAGTGTCTCCAACACGTTTGCACTGTTGCCATTTCATCAGTCACTCTTAGTAAATCACCGCAAACAGCGGTTTCAGCCCACGCACAAATTCTCAGTAGATTGCACACGCAAGTTAGTACACGCAAACTGGGATCTTAGTAAATCCAGCCCTAAGTGTCCTTCATGTCTGTCCTGTCCAGCATCACAGCAGAGAGACAAAGTCCCTGCAGGAGTTATTTTTACCCAATCAATGATCTTTTCCTAATTTAAACAAGTACCTACACCTGCCCAACACCTTTATTTTGAAAGTATAACTGGATGTTGCACATTTATTATTAATCATATTTCTAACTTGGAACCTGTGGAATAAGAACAACAGTTGAAAATATATTAGTTTAAAAGACGTGTTGAATGTTACAGAAAAAAATAATAAGATCTGAATCAATCATATAAATGTCAGGTAACATGTTCACTTATTATTTCTGTCAGATCCATTTTTCCTGATGCATTTATATCTGCTGTAAACATGTTCAGTATTGTAATAAGTCTTCTTACCTGTTGTTGGTTTCTTGAAGTTCTGTGTTTCTGAGGAGGCAGAGAGCAGCTTTTATAGAGCAGAGAGGCTGGATGCTGTGTGCTTAATGTGATCTTGTCCTCATGGAAACACATGGAACAAACGGACCCCCCCCCCCCCCCCCCCCCCCCCCCCCCCCCCCCCCCCCCCACCCACACACACACACACACAATACACACTTTCTCTTTCACTGATTATTTGAACTCACATCATTTATCTGAAATCACGTGGTAACAACATTTTACATCCGATAGGAAGGAGATCTGCAAAGGCAGCTTTCAACAAAGCAGCCCTCCCAGTACGTTTCTACTAGAATATATGAAGTTTTCACACACTGTGTGGTTTGCTTCAATCTGAGCTCGTGTGAGCATGTAGGTGTTGAACTAAAGAGGCCTGAGAACAGAAGGAATGTCTGGTTTCTCTCAGATCAAACTTATAAATGTAAAGTCAATGAATTCATAATAAAGCTGGAGATTTATTCTGAGTCACCTGTGTTCAGCTCTTTCTCCTATTTGTTTTCAGCACCAATATCTCCACAGTCAAAGTGTCGACTCATGAGAGTCCTCAGTGAAGTCTGCACTGCACTCAAGTGTCCTGTAGATGTTGAAGAAGAAGAATTCAACTGAAGGCAAAGTTTGAGTTTTGTTGGTTATTGTTGCATTATCCCTTGTGTGTCTTTGTTGTTCCTGTCTTTTACTGTTTGGTTGTGTTTTCTTAGTCACTTCGTGTTTTATTCTGTAGTTCTTGGTCTCTCGTATGTCTTGTCTTTACTTCCTGTTTTTTTTGTGCTTTGAGCTCCCTTGTGTGTCTTGTTTATCTTTACTCTACTGTCTTTGTTCTTTTCCCGCTCTTTTTGATTACTGATTTCTTTCACTTGTTGTTGTTCTCCCACCTGTGTCTGATTACCTTCTTGCCTATTTAGTTCCTGTGTCTCCCTTTGTCGTTGTCAGTTCGTCGTGTTGTTTTTGGTGTTTCTGTCTGCCTGCTGTGTTCCCTTTCCGTTTGGATTTCTTGATTTTCCTGTTGGATTTATTTTTCCCTTTTTGGTGTTTTTTGGTTTTGGACTTCTGCCTGGCTCTGTTTTCATTTGGATCCCTTTGTTCATGTAAGCCGGTGTTTTTTGTTACCTCTTGTTTTAGTATTAAAATTATCATTTGAACTTGCTCCAGTGCTCCAGTCTGCATTTTTGGGTCCACCACCTCCAGTGTATTCGTTGACTTTGCACCTAACGTAACAGGCAACAAATTCAAAAGAAGATGTGTTTATATTGGAGAGAATTATTGATTCAAATGTGAACTGCACCTCATCTCTTCTCTCTGCAGCTTCTCCGATAAAAGTGAAGTTGGGAGGCTTTGATACAAGAACAGCTGCTGCAGGATTCTGTTGGTCTGACTGAGTTTTAGTTAAAAACATCAAATTAATATCTGACGTTTCATTAAATATGTCCAAATCATTCTCTTCTGTTTTTAATGAAGACAGACTGTGACTGACACGTAAATGATTTCACATCTGATAACATTTGCAATAAAAAGTTTGATTGTACTCTTTGGGTCAACCTTACAGGGAGGGCTGGAATACATTTGATCTGAATTTCTCCTCAGTGGACCGATAACAGCTTAACTTATCTTATTACAAGGACATGACCTGAAATAGCCCATCTCCCTTCTTTCACTTTCTGCTTTCATTGATTGTTAGAAGTCACATCGTTTCTCTGAAATCACATGTTCACATTCTTTATAACAGACAAAAAGTCATGAAGAAAATACACAAACAAGACTAAATGAAAAGACACATAAATGGGATTTTTTTTAAAGCAAAAAAAAATTAAAGAGGATAAAAATATAATAAAATAGAATAAGAAATATCAAACACTAAGAACAAAAAATTACACTTTAGTGCAAAATATGAATAAATAATCCAAAGTTTCATTTAATTTAACACGCAGCGAACCGACCCACAGCTGGTCTACGACTTTTAACCAGAGCACATAAACCCACCCTCTGGCTAACCACGTCCCTGCTACGGGGCGAGGCCTGTCAGAAGCGTGGTCAGATGTTAGGAGCAGAATGCAGACGCACATTCTGAGGCCGACATTGGCGAGATGCATACGTGCTGTCTGGGTCATGTGTGTACATTTTTAGTCTGAACTGTCAATCTTAATTTATGTGTGTGTCAGAGAAACTAACTAAATTATGATAAAAACATACTTTACTCTTCCTGCACAGTTTGTACAGTTAGTATTTATAAGTTTAAGAGGCTTAAAATCTTTAAATTCACATAAACTTTTTTTTTTTAATTTTTAGCTTTTTCCATATTTTCATGACAGTTTTTCTTGTTCACTTCGGCTCAGTTCTCAAATAAGAATGACTTATTTCAAAGCATTAAGTTCAAATCTCTGAACAACTAGTTTTTTGTTCACAACACCTTTGAATTCATGTTTCAGAACCATCTAGACTGAAAACAAGATCATGACAGAAACATCGTGGACCTTCAGAGCTGCAGTGTGTGATCGTCTCATTTTCACAGGAATAAAAGAACCTGAAGACAACCCAGAGTAAGAAGAAAAGATGTCATGCAATCGTTCTCAAACTGCATGTTAGAAACACGAAGCCTTCTACATGCTGTCATCATACAGACTTTAACATCCTGCTCAAACTTCTGATGCTGTGACTGATCTGAAGGTTTGATCTGGATCAGCTGTGGAAACATTTCATCCATGAAAATAAACTGCGTTTTTGTTCTCAAAGATAAAATGAATATGAAATAAACAATAAAGGTACAATAACAGAGAACCTGACAGATCAGTGTTGGATCATAGAACAGTGGTTTACTGTCAGAAAACTAAGGAAAGTTTATTTTTGTTTAATGGGACACTCAACTCTGATTTCATAAATGCATTTTTACAATTTCAAGACAGATTTTGAGAGGATTTAATGCTGGTTTGTAAAACCAAAGAGGAAGAAGAGGGAGAAGAAGAAGAAGCAGTATTTTCCCTCCAAAATATGAGGATTTGAAGACTCAGCTAATTGGAATTGTTCATGGAAACGACTCACCTGGAACAAACACTGATGGGTCCTGAAGATGTTAGCATAGATGCTATGATAGCATCAGTTATATCAGAACTGGAGAGAATTTCTTCACTGAAAGAAGAACAAAGAACGACACTGAAGGATTTTAATGATGGAAAAGATGTTTTCACTCTTCTTCTGGTCGGCTTCAGCTTCAGTTCAGTGAGTTGATTTGATTGGTTGAAGTCAGCCTGTGTTAGACATGACAGACGGTTCATCCAATCACCTCCCAAGCGTTTTTATGAAAGTGCCTGCCCTTTTCCAAACAGTTTCTAAGGACAACTACCCAGATAGTTCTGTGCTACAAACCCTCTGGTGTGCCAGGATACTGTCTCACACTGATTCACTTTATTCAAGGTGTGTCCAAATCTACCGTTGACGTCTCGCACCAGGAGCTCAGTGGCGTCCTGTCCTGCCTCTCACACCAGCAGCACAGCTGGATACACTGATCAGCTGTGCACAAGAACCCTGAACATCTGTCCAAGTAACAGAGAGGTAAACTGCATCTACTGATGAATTTATTTCTTTGAATGTATATGATCGGTTCACACCAGTCAAGTCACATAATGTATAAGTCCAGCCGGTATGGTTGCCATGGCAACAACATAAATGTGGATCTGTGTTATGATTTTCTATATTCATAATTGTTAAAGCAACAAAATATGGATCTGTTGGTTACTTTATAATTCATTATTTATGTATATGATAATCAATATTGTAATGTCATGTTGTTGTTCTGGTGATTGTTATCAGATTTTGTGATTTTTGCTCTCATGTCTTAAACTGAGCCTTTGCAAATAGAAAAAGAAAACATTTATGACTTCTTGCAGATAATTTTATGTTGTTTAAATCATGACTGCAGGTGGACTTTAATATCCAAACCTTTCTTCTGTATTTTTGAAGCCAATCAGGTGATCTGATCACAAACAGACCAATGAAAACCAGAACATGTGGATGAAAAACTAAACACTGCAGCAGCAGCAAACTTCAGAGTGAGGATGTTAATGATTAATCATTAATTGATTAATCGCCCCTGAGAAAAAACAGAAACATGTTTTGTATCTGATAAATTATTGATGAATAAATGATAGGCTTAGTTATGCTCAGTTACTATGAAGATATTAATTAATTCTTCATTAACTGTCTAATGATTAATCATTAAGATCTCTAGTCTCAACACATACATCCCTGGTCTGGGTCATACGGCTCATAAATATCTCGACATCCTCATTTTCTTTAAAACAGATTATATATAATCTGTTTTAAAGAAACAGATTATATATAATCAAATATAATAAATATATGTTTGTACAAACATATATTTATTATATTTGTTCTTTTAGTTCTGCTGTTGCTGTTTTATTGTCAGTTTCTTTTCTTTTTTCTTTGTGTCTTTTCTTGGTCAAATGTTCTTTAGAAACATGTTGTCAGTCTTTGTCTGATCTAACTTTGACCCCTGGAGTACAACTTGTGATCCACACTCCACACCAGCTGGTGGCGCTACTGCATCAATTCATTGTTTACCAACCGCCTCAACAGACACTACCACGCATGCGCGGAGCCTTGATTCATCGCTCTGACGTCACCGTGTGCCGTGTTGAAGCAGGAAGTGAGTGTTGTTGAGGAAGCAGCTGTTATTTTACTGGTTTTCACTCAGCGGAGAGAAAACAGAGAAGAAGAAGAAGAAGAAGAGGAGGAGGAGGAGGAGGGGACAGTTTGATGTGAGACCTGCGGGACAGAAATCATCACGGTGAGACACAGGAAACACGTCACCCACTGTCCGTCAGTCTGTTGTTATGGTAGCTAACAGGAGCTAACGTTAGCTGACGGTTCTGTGGTGGTTCTCTGACGGAGGACAGAGAGACAGCGGTGACGTAGATCTGTCTGTGTGTCTGTCCTGTGTTTGACTGACTGACAGCTCTGAGGTCCACACGTCTCTCTGTCTGTCTGCCTCTGTGTCTGTGTGTCTCTGTCTTGTGTCTCTGTCTGTCTGTCTCTCTCTCTCTGTCTGTCTTCTCTCTCTGTCTGTCTGTCTCTGTGTCTGTCTGTGTGTCTCTGTCTCTCTCTGTCTGTGTCTCTGTCTGTCTGTCTGTCTGTCTGTTTGTGTGTGTCTGTCTGTCTCTGTCTGTGTCTGTCTGTTTCTCTCTGTCTGTCTCTCTGTCTGTTGTCTCTTTCTGTCTGTCTCTCTGTCTGTTGTGTCTCTCTCTGTTCTGTCTCTCTGTCTGTCTCTCGTGTCTTGTCTGTCTGTCTCTCTCTGTCTGTCTCTCTGTCTGTTTGTGTCTCTGTCTGTCTGTCTCTCTCTCTGTCTGTCTGTGTGTGAGACCACATCTCAGCATGTGACCAGTCATTACATGATTACAGGGTGTGGTGAGAGTATTTTACTCTGGATACATTTACTCAGTTACTTTACTTAAAGGGGAAGTTCACCACTTTTCGTGTATTCATCCAGTCAGTGTTGGTGGGAGGGTTGTCTGTCCTGTCCTGTCCCGTCCTGTCCTCTTTGATGGTTTTCAGGTCGGCGTGTTTCTCTGCAGAGTCACAGTCTTAATCAGTCTGTCAGATAAAAGCTTGTAGCCAATCAGGTGATCAGGTGATCTGATCACAAACAGACCAATGAAAACAGGAGGTACAGAAGAATAATTAAACACTGCAGCAGGTTTGGAGTGAGGATGTTAATAATTGATCATTAATCGATTAATCCATCCATCCATTTTCTGTAACCGCTTATCCATGAGGGTCGCGGGGGGCTGGAGCCTATCCCAGCTGACATTGGGCGAGAGGCGGGGTACACCCTGGACAAGTCGCCAGTTCATCACAGGACTGACACACAGAGACACACAACCACTCACTCTCACATTCACACCTACGGGCAATTTAGAGTCACCAATCAACCTGTTATGCTGCATGTCTTTGGACTGTGGGAGGAAGCCGGAGAACCCGGAGAGAACCCACGCGGACATGAGGAGAACATGCAAACTCCACACAGAAAGGCCCTGCCGGCTCGGGGATTCGAACCCAGGACCTTCTTGCGGCGGCAGCGCTAACCACTGCACCATCGTGCCGCCCTAATCGATTAATCACCACTGAGAATTTTAAATGATTAAAAATGTATTGATGAATATGAATGTAACTGTTGTTTGTTGAACAAAGAAACTAAAACTTCAAATAACAAAAAAACAACAAAACAGAGCAAATAGAAAACGAACAACCAAATGTGTTTTGTATCTTATAAATAATTCATTGTTAATAAATTCTTTACATTTTCAAGTATGGATTAAAGAAAATTGATAAACTATGCAAACACAGTAGAGGCGAGTGTGAGTTTGGACAAAAAGAAGTAACTAAAACTCTGGGTAGTTTTTAAAAGAATACTTTGTACTTTTACTTAAATATTTTTCTAACACCAGCTTTTACTTGTAATGGAGTAATATTTTAGTTTTGTAAGAGTATTTGTACTCGAGTACAGATTTCCAGTACTCTGGTTACAGAGCAGCTGACTCACAGACTCTCTTCATCATCTGTGATGTGAAAACATCCGATTTCTTCTCAGAGAAAAAAAATGTTTGTTCTGCAGATGAAAGAAAACATGTTTGTTTGGTTCAGACCTCAACAAATATCATCATCATCATCATCATCATCATCATTGTTATGATTTTATAAGGATTATTAACTGATCATTTCCATTAATCGTATCACAGTTTTCAGTCAAAATAATCACAATATGACTTTTTAACCAAATCATGTGTCCTTAATATTTAACAGAAATCTGAGTTTAATCACCTGTTAATATTTTCTGGTCATGTTGAAGTTTGTTGAGCTGAATTAAAGAATGACATGAAAGAACATGAACTGACTGTCCTGTAACAGAAAACAAACTACTGAACAGGAAATGACATCACTGCTCCGTCTGTTGCAGGTTAGCGTCGGGCTGCTGAGAGGAGCGCGGCGGGATGAGTGGAGCTGCTCTGGGCATCGAGATCGTGGTGGTGTTTTTTCCTGGCGCTGTTCCTGCTGCACCGTTATGGAGACTTCAAGAAGCAGCAGCGCATGGTGCTGTTCGGCACGCTGCTGGCCTGGTACCTGTGTTTCCTCATCGTGTTTATTTTACCTCTGGACGTCAGCACGGTCAGTCTGCACGGAGACACAGTCTGTCCCCCACATTCAGGAGACGCCACAGAGGTCTGAACACTGTCTTTATTCTGTCCTCACAGACCATCTACAAGCAGTGTAAGATAGACCACGAGGAGCACGCCTCTGTTACCCCCGTCAGCCCGCTGACATCCAATCACACGACAGCAAACACATCTGTCACGCCCACTAAAAGGTCAGCATCAATTTATTTACTCATTGTGACTCATGGATCCATTTGTCTCTATTTTAAAACTCAGAATTGATCGAATACCAACTTTAGTTCCAAAAAAGTTGATCTGCAGAAACTTTTCCACCTATTTTCAGTTGAATTCAGCACAAAGAGCAGATATTTACTGTTCAAACTGATAAACTTTATATTTTTCAGTAAAGCTGCAGTCATTGTGTTGTGACAGCAGCATGTTTCTCACTGTGATACATCAGCTGTTCTTTTAACACTCAGTCAGTGTTTGTTGAAGTTTGAAAGTGAAATTCTTTCTCATTCTTACTTGATATACGACTTCAGCTGCTCAACAGTCCTGTTTGGTCTCTGTTGTCGCATTTTCAATGGGAGACAGGTCTGGACTGCAGGCAGGTCAGTCTAGTACCTGAACTCTTTTACTACGAAGACATGCTGTTGGAACACGTCCACAATGTGTCTCTGCATCGTCTCTCTGAAATAATCAGGGACGTCTCTGAGACAGACGTCAGGGATGGCAGCATATGTGTCTCCAAATCCCCCCAAACCATCACAGCTGCTGTCTTTACAAGTTAGTGCTGGGAACAATCTGGATGGTCCTTTTCCTCTTTAGCCCGGAGGACACGACGTCCATGATTAGTGGAAACAGTCTGAAACGTGGACTCGTCAGACCACAGCACACTTTTCCACTTTGCGTCAGTCCATCTCAGATGAGCTCGGGCCCAGAGAAGTCTGCAGTGTTTCTGGATGTTGTTGATATATGTCTTTCTCTTTGCATGGTCGAGTCTTAACTTGTATTTGTAGCTGCAGAGACAAACTGTGTTTACTGACAACGGTTTTCAAGTGTTCTGAGCCCATGTAGTACCTTTTACAATGATGTGGGTTTTTAATGCAGTTTTTAATGCAGTGCTGCCTGAGGGGTCAAAGGTCACAGACATTCAGTGTTGGTTTTCAGTCTTGTTCCTTACTGCAGAGATTTCTCTGGATTCTCTGAATCTTTTCATGATATTATGGATTGTAGATGGTGAAATCTATAAATTCCTGCAGGTTTGTGTTGACAAACGTTCTTAAACTGTTTCTCACAAAGTGTTGAACCTCACCCCATCCATGCTGGTGAACCACTGAGTCTTTCCAGGACGCCCCTTTAATACCCAATCATGATCCTGTCACCTGTTACCAACTCACCTGTTTACCTGTGGAACGTTACAAACAGGTGTTTTTGGAGTGGAGCGCGCAGGGCGGCTGACGCTTCCGTCTGATTGGACTAAAGAAAATGTCAGCTGAGGACAGGCTGAATCTTTACTAAAAAACAAAGTTTATCAGTTTGAACATTAAATATCTTGTCTTTGTGCTGTATTCAGCTCAATATTGTTCAAAAAGTTTTTGTA
The DNA here is from genome assembly GCA_034769285.1 of Lutjanus argentimaculatus. NCBI lineage: Eukaryota > Metazoa > Chordata > Actinopteri > Lutjaniformes > Lutjanidae > Lutjanus > Lutjanus argentimaculatus. Next base: position 42,091,305 of record JAWZSL010000005.1, on the reverse strand, counting down.
AATCATGACATTCTGTTTTCATTTATGTTTTATTTTTCTTCTTCTGTGTCACAGTGTACCGAAGCCATGCTACAAGCCGTGGAGCTACATCCCTGACGGCATCATGCCGGTGTTCTGGAGGGTGGTGTACTGGACGTCTCAGTGTCTCACGTGGTCCGTATGACAAACCATCAACACATGTGGACTGTTGTGTTTTAGTTTGTGGCCCCGCATGTTGTTTGAAGGTTTGACGTGTGTTTTCAGGCTGCTGCTGCCCTTCATGCAGTCGTACGCTCGCTCTGGAGGGTTCTCCATCACTGGGAAGATCAAAACGGCTCTGATAGAGAACGCCATTTATTATGGGACGTACCTGCTCATCTTCGGCTCTCTGCTCATATACGTGGCTGTTCATCCTGAGTGGCACCTGTCCTGGTGAGTGGACGTCCACCGGTGTCCTGAGGGGACTGATCACACTGATGTTAGTGGATAACTAAAGAACTTAATATGGGCTGCAGGACTCAGTTTTGATCACACAGTGGCTGCATATTGCTCCTTTAATTCTGGTTCTTTGCACAGTCAGATTTAACTCGCAGCAGTAAACATGCAGCACATGTCAGCTGGTGTAATAAGGGTTTAGGAAACAGGACGTCCTGTGGTCCCTGTGAGTGACAGGTTGTGTCTGCCTGTGGGATTCAGGTACGAGCTCCAGACCATCGGGATCACAGCAGCCAACACTTGGGGCCTGTTCCTGCTGGTGCTGCTGCTCGGTTATGGTTTGGTGGAAATCCCTCGCTCATATTGGAACGCCTCTCGACACGGACACCAGCTCATAAAGACGTACTTCAAGGCATCCAAGCTGATGACAGAGAAGGCAGACGCAGAGGAGAACCTGGAGGACGTCATGGAGGTGAGCGTCCGGAGGTGGAAATCACTGTAAGGTATGAAACTGAGTTATTTTCAGTGAGTTTATTGTCAAGTCTGGTTTTCTGCAGGAGGTGAGAAAAGTCAGTGAGTCCATCAAGTACAACCATCCACTGAGGAAGTACATCGATACGATTCTGAGAAAAGTAAGTAGAATAAATCTGTGACAACAGACAGACATGATTCATGGATCAGATGTATTGATCGACTTTTCCCCTCAGTGTCCCCTGGATTATCAAGAGAAGATGGGCAGGAACATGGACGACTATGAGGACTTTGATGACAAACAGAACACTTACCCCAGTGAGAAGAGCCTGGTGAAGCTTCATAAACAGGTGAGAGGAGGGTGTTCCTTTGAGCCCCACAAGCCGAGCGCCATTTAGTCCCATTATACTGAAGAGAAGACTGACGTGTCTGCAGCTGATATCTGCAAAACTCTGCAACTCACAGCAAAACTGTGTGGATGAATAAACAGGAGAAATACAAATAAAACTGAAAATCAGACATCAGCATCAGACACAAGCAGGCTCGTCTTTAACCCTCAGATGGGCACAGTGAGACAGTTGTTCGTGAATAATGTATAAGTTCGTTGTGTGTTCCAGTTCTATACGTGTACCCTGTGTGTGTCCAGGTGATCTACGCGGTTCAGAGACACAACAGGACTCGTGTCCAGTGGCAGATCCTCCTGCAGCAGGCCATCCACCTGGAGGACGTAGCCAAGAACGAGACCAGCTCAACCCACCAGTTTGTCCACAGCTTCCCGTCCTCTGAGCCGGTCGGCTGGTTCAGCAGATACGTGTACACGCCGACTGTAGGTGGGTTTGACTTCACAGCCTTCGTGAACTGTTCCTGCTTAAACTGTGGTTCTAATGAGTTCTCATGACCCTCCACTGAATAAGATGTAACCCACAACCGCTGACGAGTGCCTGAGATCTGTGCCCGAACCCATCAGGTCCCGTCAGGTCCCGTTAGGTCGGGCCTTATCTCTTACATATTTCATGAACTCCATCAGGTTCAGGCTGTATTATATTTATTTATTGATTCGTTTATTTTCATTTTCTCTCCAGTATAGTCATTGTCAGTTCCACTTCCCTGCATGTGTGAAAACTACTGTTTGACTGTAATCAGGTTCAGGCTGAAATATGTTAATGAGGTTTAGGTTCAGTCACCTTTTAAATTAATTTAAATTAATTAATAACTATTTTGATTATTTGATTTGAGCCATTTGAGTCTTGTCCTGGTTTTAAATTCTGTGTTACAGTAAAATGATGATAACAGACTATTCCAGCTGTTCTGTTATCTGCCTTTACCCACTTAGACTTTATGTCCACATTTCTGATGATTATTTATTAAAAAATCTCTTTGAGTTAATATTCTGTGAAAGTTATCTCTTCAATATTGTCACAATCTCAGTGTTTGGTCAAAAATATTGTGCCTTTTACTGATTTTATCACCTCAGCTGCTTCCACCCTCTTGAGCTGCAACGATTTATCAGTTATTAAATGAATCATCTATCAATTATTTTGATAATTGATTAATCGGTCTGAGTTTTTTTAAGAAGAAAAAGTCAAAATTCTCTGATTTCAGCTTCTTAGATGTGAATATTTTCTGTTTTCTCTCCTCGTCTCTTTGTGAAACACTGATCAACATTTTTAGATATTTTATGGATCAAACAACTAATTGAGAAAATAATGAAGATAATAATAATTATTATTATATTATAATTTGAGCCTTGAGTCATGTCCTCTGTGTGTGTGTGTGTGTGTTTGCACAGAGTGGTACTGGGAGTGTTTCCTGAAGCGTTGGTTTTACCGGCTGCTGTCTGTGGTCCTGACTCTGTTCAGCGTGGCCGTCGTCTGGTCCGAGTGCACCTTCTTCAGCACGCGGCCCGTCCTCTCACTGTTCGCTGTGTTCATCCAGCTGGCTGAAAGAGACTACAACTACCTGTACATCGAGGTGAGACAAACACACGTTATTAAAATATATTTTTTAAAAAAAGGTCAATTCAAAGTTTCTGACTCTGAGAAAAAACAGGAAGTTTCACCAAAACTGTATCTGAACGATCTCTGTATCCAAAATCACACACATTTAGGATCTTCTTTATGATCTCCTTTTTAATAACTGATGTAATATTTGTTCCATCTGCAGGGACTCGGCTCCCACAGTTTAAAAAACGTCCTGCAGTCTGAGACAGACTACAGAGGACATGAGTAGAGGGCAAGAAAATGTGAAAGAAGAAAGTTTAGGAAAGATGGAGAAAGAAAAGAGGACATGAAAAAATTATTTAATAGTCAGTGTTTTATTATGAACATACAGTTTCATTCTCTGGTAAAGAAAAGTTACAGAAATGTTAATTATAGTTCTTTGAAAGAAAGAAATCAGAATCAGGAGGTCAGACTTTAATAAAACTGTGATGGGTGCATCTGTATGAACTCTGTGACGGAGCAGAAACCATCAGGTGATGTTTCAGTTTAACTGGAAGAGCTGAGCATGAAGATGCTGGTGTCGATGAAGCGGGAACAGTTTTGTGTATTTTTTCGTTGGTCTGAAAGGATCTGAAGTGTTTGTTGAAGTATTTGATCACATGTTGTTCAGTTCAGAGTCCTGCACGGGTCCAGTTTTTCAAACCCGCACCCGCCCGTGCCCCGTGAAGCTCAGTACCAGAACCGACCCGTCACCCATAATTATCTCAAAGTCAATACCGCACCCGCCCCGACCCGTTAATATAGGACCCGTGACCGGATCCGCACCCGTGATTAAAAACAGAGGCTATAGTCACTCACCTAAAAGTGCTTTATTTTTACTTGCACATTTTAAACATGAATTCAGTAACAGGCTAATTAACCTCAGCCTTTTAATCCCCATCTATAATGCTGCTTCTCACTGTTTTGACAATTGATTGTCATTTGTCATGCTATACAGAACATATCCAAAGTAAGTAACTGCCCCGTTGCACTCGGTCAGCTGCATCCTCAGCTCTGGAATTATGTTTTGTCGAACATCTTCTGCATACTTTGTCAGGCTGCGTGACACAGTTGTTGGATCAGGCAGAAGCTGCTGAGCATCCACACGGCCAGCTCGGGCACCGATGTCAATCAAACCCTGAGCCAGTTCGCTGAATCCATCACCACACACAGTTTCAAACGACCTGATGTCCCGGCACACAAACTTTACCGATAACTGGGTTATGGCCTCCTTGTCCTCCCGTCTTGGCGGTTTGAGAGTTGTCTTCTTCACAAACTATCTGTCAATCGGTGCAGCACCTGTGCCCCTGCTGCTGCTGTCGCTGTGTTTCCTTAGCGAAGACGTGCCTAGCTTGCGGGTATCAAAAGCTAATATTTTTTGGCACTTTTTACAGGCAGCAAAGCCACTGACAACGTTGTTCTCACAGTCTTTAATCACACCAAACTTCTCCCAGACGTCCGACTTGGCCCTGGATGATGTGTTGTCCACGATTTGGTATTCTCCACTGGCTATTTTACTTTTTATGTCATCCATTTTCATGTAACGTCGCTCCTGGCTAGCAGCCAGCCTACATCGCTGTCGTGTCTGTGACGTTTTGGCAGTGTTGTTTTTGGCAGCCTTTTTTGATTTAGTTTTAGTCTTTTGGACGAAATGCTTATTAGTTTTAGTCACATTTTAGTCATTTCTATCCTTGATAGTTTTAGTCCAGTTTTAGTCATTAATTTTAGTTGAAAAAATAATGACTTTAAAACATTAAATTAGGCCAATACAGAGATAGGGAATTGTAATCAAGGTTGACAGGTTGTATTGCAATTCATAAAGCAACAGTTAACTCTCTTAACACTTTTGTATAATAACCAGATTCCTTACCAGTTTGATAGCACTAGCCTAGACTTTCCCATCCATGAAGATGCAGTTCTGTCACGCTGTACTTGCTGATCTACTACTACTACTACTACCAATAATAATAATTTTATTTATATAGCACCTTTCATACATAACATGCAACTCAAAGTGCTTTACAGTGTGGTATTAAAAACAACAACAAAAACAGCAGTAAAAATAAGAATAGTGCTTTAAACACAGATGAAGTGGTAACAGTGAGTGGAATCAATGCTCATACTTTATGAAGTCCTCCCATGTAAAAGCAAATGTGAGTTAATTTTGATATGAGAACTCACTCCCACATTAGTTAGCATTCACAAAGATCAGATTAAAATATTGATATTAGGGCAAAACGCACTAAAGGCGTCTGACGCTCGCGTTATACAAGTACACCCATTAATCTAAATGGCAGAACGCGCACTGAAAGCATCTTGACGGGCGTCAAAGTGCCTTGACGCTCCCACCTCGAACTTGTTTCGATTTTGGAGCTTTTTACTTCTGCACCCGAAATACGTGTTTGGGGAGAGCTGACTAGAATAAAAAACTCACGGACTTGAGGAGGAGTGCTGATGGAGCTGCGGCTCCACCTGAAACCAGGTAAAATAAAAAAAAAAAAACGATCCACAGCAGAGACGGCGGGAGGGAGAGAGAGAGGGAGAGAGAGGAGAGAGAGAGAGAGGAGAGAGAGAGAGAGAGGAGAGAGAGAGAGAGGAGAGAGAGAGGAGGAGAGGGAGGAGAGAGAGAGAGAGAGGGAGAGAGAGGAGAGAGGGAGAGAGAGAGAGAGAGAGAGAGAGAGAGGAGAGAGGGAGAGAGAGAGAGAGAGAGAGGAGGGGAGAGAGAGAGGAGAGAGAGAGAGAGAGAGAGAGAGAGAGAGGAGAGGGAGAGGAGAGGAGACAGAGAGAGAGGGAGAGAGGAGAGAGAGAGAGCGTGTGAATATGGACTGATGTGCTGACTTGATATAAACACTTTTTATGATCATTAATCATAATATAACTGTACACTTCTGTGGTGCGTGATTTTTTTTTTTTACTCCAAGTCCGATTTGTGTACTTTTAAACACATAATTACTTCATGCCGATTAATTAATCCTCATCTTCATCTTCCTCACCCCCCTTCTCTGCCTCATCCTCTTCTTTATATTAATTCTACAGAAATAAATAGATGCATATAAACAGCAACCTTTTCCTAAAATACAGCTGGTTCTGTGGTGTTGGAATTTTAAATCCGAAGCCTGCAGTGCGCCGTAGAAACTTTAATTGACGTGTGTCAGTTGATGCTTTTAGTGCGTCTTGGCCTTTATATTCATGAAGGTGTTCGTGTATTGGAACTGTGTGTGGCTGCCCCGGTGTGCACTGTGCCCGTGTACGCCTGGTGGTGGGCGTGACCAAACAAGGACAGGATGCAGGTGCATTGCTGATATTTTCAGCATTTGGCAGACAAATTGCACACACAGTTGGAGTCCTTTATCCAACCCACTAACATTTTCGTCTCGTCTGGTCTCGTCAACGAAAACAACAAATACGTCTCGTCATATTTTCGACATCAAAGAGTTATGCTTAGCTCATCACCGTCTCGTTTTAGTCGTGAAAAAAAAGGTGCGTTAACGAAATCATTTCGTCATCGTTAACGAAAACAACACTGCGTTTTGGCCAGACGTCAAGGGGTCAAAGGCTGTGTTAACTTTCACAATAAAAAAAATAAAAATAATTGCGGCTATTTAGGCTTGGTAGTATTTGGGACCTAGATGTTGAAATACTGCACATCATTTCAATTTCTGATTTCTTCTGAATACCAAAAACACTGTTGTTCTCATGCTCTGCCCGCTGGCATTCAATGTTTTTATACGTGCCCACCCGTGAATTTCCATGAATTTATTTTTTCACCCGTTGCATAGCTTTTTACCCACGGGTACCCGACCCGGTGCAGGACTCTGGTTCAGTTTGATCTAACTGGTTTGTTATGACACTTCTCTCCACCAGATGGCGTGCTTCATCACAATCTTCTTCCTGTGTACCTGCGTTTATTCCACCGTGTTCCGCATCCGGGTTTTCAACTACTACTACCTGGCCTCCCATCACCAGACTGACGCTTACAGCCTCCAGTTCAGCGGCATGTGAGTCACCAGCTGTTTACTGCCATCACAAGAGACAAGAATCTCTTTGATTTGATTCAGATGCTACGATTTGATGATAAAACGACACTTGATGCATCCTGATGCGTCAGGATGTTTGAAGCTTTGAAGTGAGGAGGAGCTGGTCGGATTGTATCGTCTGCAGCTGCTCACGCTCAGCCGTCTTCACCAAAACTCAAGAATTAATCTGGTTTACAAGTAAACATGATGCAATCTGAGAAATTTGACTTTTTATGTTAAAATGGCTTAAAATGATAATTAATCACGTCACAATCTTGTTAGTTTTTTGCCTTTTTGTAGAACAAACAATCAAGTGATTAATGGAGAAACTAATCAACAGATTAACCAGCAATAAAATAATAAAAGTTATTTTCAGGCTGAATCTTGTTGCATGTTGTTGTAAACATACACACATTAAAAACTTTACACATGAGGAATAAATGTGTTCAGGCTGAGTTAACAGGACGTCTGATTGTTTTTATTTCCTCTCATCAGGAAAACACAGAGAACGTTTCAGCCGACTTCATAAATAAGACAGAATAAATATATTCAGGCAGAACTAACAGACTCTTGGTTTTTGGACCCAGATCAAGTCTCCTGTGACCCACCTGTGGGTCATGAACCAGTGTTTGGGACTGACTGTGACTCTCTAACCTGCAGGCTGTTCTGTCGTTTGACGCCTCCTCTGTGTCTCAACTTCCTGGGTTTGATCCACATGGACTCCGCCATCTCCACCAGGACAAGGAGCAGACAGCCTACACTCAGTGAGTCACCTGTCGTCACCCGTTGTTACCTGTTGTTACCTGCCATTACCTGTCGTCACCTGTCGTCACCCATCGTAACCCGTCATAACCCAATGTTACCTGTTGTTACCTGTCATTGCTTGTCGTTACCTGCCATAACCTGTCGCAACCTGTTGTCACCTGTTGTTACGTGTGTAACTGTTGTTCGTTACCTGCCGTCACCTGTCGTCACCCGTCGTAACCCGTCATAACCCAACCTTACCTGTTGTTACCTGTCGTTACCTGCCATAACCTGTCGTAACCTGTCGTCACCTGTCGTCACCTTTCGTAACCTGTTGTCACCTGTTGTAACCTGTCATAACCTGTCGTAACCTGTCGTCACCTGTTGTAACCTGTCATAACCTGTCGTAACCTGTTGTAAACTGTCGTCACCTGTTGTTCGTTACCTGCTGTCACCCGGCGTAACTTCAACGTTACCTGTCATTACCTGTCATAATCTGTCATTATCTGTCATTACCTGTCATTACCTGTCATTACCTGTCATTACCTGTCATTATCTGTCATTACCTGTCATTACCTGTCAACCTGTCATTACCTGTCATTATCTGTCATTACCTGACATTACCTGACATTACCTGACATTACCTGTCAGTACCTGCCGTCCTGCCGTCACCTGCCGTCACCCGTCGTTAACCTGTCGTTAACCTTCGTTATCTGTCGTAACCTGTCGTAACCTGTCGTTCCTGTCATTACCTGTCATTCCCTGTCGTTACCTGACGTTACCTGTCACACAGGTCCACGTGTCTCTGACTGCTTCTTGTTTTTCAGATCATGGGCTCGATGCGTGTTCTGTCTTTCATTGCGAATGGATTCTACATCTACTACCCGATGCTGATCGTGATCCTCTGTATCGCCACTTACTTCAGGTGAGACACCTGACAGCTCTGCTCCACAGGACTTGGCTTTAATGCTGATGTGACGAGAGACAGATAATTAAATGATCTGATCATTTATTAGATCATTTTTGGAGCAAAATACTAAAAAAATGTTTTTTATTATCTGTGCACAAACACATTTTGATACAAACAAACTTCAGTTCATCATGTTGGTGTTGTTGTTTATCTGTGGATTATTTGTTTGATTAAATGAGTTAGTCCGACTCCCAGCTGCAGCCCTTTGATATAAAATATATGATAATATGATAACTATGATTATTATTGTCAAATAGTAATAAGAATAAAACTATTATAATAATAATAGAACTAGGATATTGATAATGATTAAAGCGTAATAATAATAATAATAATAATAATAATGATAATGATAAAAGAATAATACTGACCTGTTTCCTCAGTTTGGGGACTCGCTGTCTGAACCTTCTGGGCTTCCAGCAGTTTATGGGCGACAGTGAAATGACCTCTGACCTGATCGACGAGGGCAAAGAGTTGATCCGACGAGGTGAGACCTCTTTAAATACGTGTCACAGTAACACACAGCTGCAGTGTGTGATTGTTAAACTGTCACTTCACATCTGTGTGTTGTTGTGTTTTTTACAGAGAAAAGGAAGCGGCAGAGGATTGAAGACGGAGAGAACAGACGCAGGGTGAGTAAAGATAAACATCCAGTCTTTAATAAAAACTCAAAGACAGCAGCAGCCTTCAGTGCTGTTGACATTTAAAAATATTTTAATATTGTTATTGTTACATTTGCACCCGGTCTCCCCTATCTCACAATACTGAGTTAGTATCTCACAATCATGACTAATAATGACGTCATTTTGAGAAAGTTTTTCATTATTTTGAGGTTGTAAGACATGATTTGGACAAAGTTTCTCTTTATAATGACTTACAGGATCTTTTTTCCGTCATATTGTCATGAATGTGTTTCCATGGATACAGACGTTTGTGTTCAGTCTGCAGAGTTCACACACTTCACTGATAAACCACAGAATTAAAGAGAAACACGAGGCTTCATGATCAAATAAAGTTTTTATATCACATCGACACTTCTGTCCTCACTGACTTTGTTTTGATCAGCTGACGATGTGAGCGCCGTCATCTCACGCTCATCAATTACAAACTGATCTGATTAGTTCAGTAAAAATATGTGTGTTCATGCACAACACTGCTCATGTACACACACACACCACACACACGCACACACACACACACACCCACACAGACCATCTGAATGTAAACACATGAAAGCTCCGCCTCCATCACCTTTAACCATTGAGCTGCCGGTCTGCGTGTGTTTCAGGAGTGGAAGGAGCGTTATGGAAACCCGAGAGACGACTACACGGCGAGGAACAGGAGCAGTCATGAAATGAAGGAGACCAGTTACTCCGACTCTGTAACCCCCGCGCAACAACAGACGTACGTCACCAGCAGCTGATTGGTTCATTTGTGTTCAGTCTGAAACAACTCTCGCCTGCTGAAAATAACGAAGCTGTTGTTTGTTGAACAGAAGCTAAATATTCTCGCTCGGGGGTCGTGCAGAGAGGGACTGCATCGAGCTGCTGCAGGACGCCGAACCTTTAGACTTCAACGCCGACTCTCTGACAGACGACCCTCTGGACACAGAGGCTGGCAGGTAAACATCACTTCCTCCTGAGCAGACGTCACAGACACACCTGGAGCTGCTTGGTTTAGTTTAGTTTCAGTTTAGTTTTTAGTCTTCAGTGTCAGCATGTGAAGAAGTGTAACGTCAGACAGCTGGAGTGAAGGACTGCAGACTGAACATCATGTTTTCATCTCAGAGTGAACAAACTCTTCTTTCAGACGAGCCGCCTGAGTCTGCAGGCCTCACCTGTGTTCACCAACACCTGTCCTCACCAACACCTGTGTTCACCAACACCTGTGTTCACCTGTGTGTGTTCACCTGTGTGTGTGTTCACCTGTGTGTGTTCTGTGTGTTTCAGACATGCGGGGGGACGGTATCTGTCCATGTCGTCGTCTCGGAGCCGAATATTCGACGACGTCTGATGAGGAAGTCCTAAACTGGAAGGCACCTGAACGTGAATGTATCACATGACCTCCATCTCACAGCTCCCAGAATGCATGATAACTAAAAAACAACAAAAAACAAACAAACAAACAAAAACAGGTCACATGTATCAGTGAAGTTCTGTCGCCTGCAGAGAAACACGTTTGTCCTGAGTGGAGACACTGCTGAAGGAATATTAGAGTTATATTACATCCAGACCCCCCCCCCCCCCCCACAATGTCATGATGGCAGGAGTCTGAGCATGCTCAGTGTGAGTCTGTGGCAGCTGCATGTCCACACGTCACATGACTTTCATCAAAGGTTCAATGAAGGCGAGTTTATTTATATTTTTTATTCTTTGTCTTAAATGTTGTGGGTTTATTTATCTGTGTGTCGTCACTGATAAACCTGATCACTTTATTATAACCATCATCAATAAATGATAAACTGATTGAGTTTATTAAACTGTAGTTGGTATTTTACAGTCAATAATGTTTACATATTATTTGTAAACATTTATTAATCATGTGTGAAGTTTTATAAACATCAGTTGCAGCTTTACAATAACATGCAGATAATATTTATAAACACAGGTGGATTTTCAAAATAAAGGCACAGAAACCACTCTGGTAGGGTTAAAGATAGAAAAGCTGTTTTATATCTACGATCTCGTCCAGGATGTTTCCAGGATGTTTCCAGGATGTTTCCAGATGTTCCAGGATGTTTCCGGTTGTGAAACCTAAAATACCTGATTTCACGGCAGCTTTTCTAAAGACAACGTGATGCATGTTGTGATGTTTTTACAGTGAAATTACAAAAGAAAGTTTGTTTTGTATAATTAATTAAAATCAAAGGCAGTTTGTTCCAAAGAGAACAAAACATCAAAGTGTTCAGAGTTTGTTAAGAACCTTAACAAAAGACCAGAAGAACAGTGGATTATAAAAATTCAACTAACAGTTTAAAGAGTAAAAGTGCAGCTCGGTCGTTTTCCACAAAGGAAGGAAACAAGGAAACAACATTATAAAATAAAAGTGCTCAGAGAGTTGATGAATGAATCGTGTTGTTTTCAGTACCTGTGACAGAATAAAACATAATAATACAAAATAATACTGAATAATCAAATCAAATCAAATGAATTGAAGACGTTCATCTGTGAAGTCAGCTGTGATTGGTGGAGCTCACAGGAAGCTACTTTGATTGATGATTGGAAATAACGTAACATACGTCAGTTATTAAACTAAACAAAGTAAACATGAGTTACAGCTTCATCATAACCAGATAATTTATTCAGACGCTTCACAAACTAATTATTAACAAAGTGAATAAATATCTGCTCTGTGTCTCCATGTAATGATTTATCAAAGGTTTAATAATCATTTAGTGATCATTAACTAATACTTCATGTACTTTATTAAATAATATGACGTGTGCAACAGTAAACAGTTTTAATACTTTAATCAAAATGTAAATCGTGTCTTTTCAGCTAATATATATAATTAATAAACTCATTATTTTATATCACACAAACTAATAATAAAATCAATTCTAGCATTAATACGAATTAATTTCACTGTAACTTTTAATTAAAGTTTCCTGAACTGTTTGTCAGTTATTAATGATGGTTATTATAAAGTGTTATGAACTGATCAGTCAATAAGTTTCACGTGCTGCTTCACGTCGTCTGAATGTCCAATAACTGGTTTCATTCTAATCATTGATGAAGGTGTGATGTCATGAAGGACATCAAAGCTGAAATCATTTGAAGCTTAAAAGCAGCTGAACTCCTGAACTGAATCACACATGAAAATAAAAAATATCTCAGAATTTCAAGTCTTTTACTTTGAAAATCATCCGTTTGATTTTTCTGACCCTCCAGATGTTCACGTAAATGATTTAATCATACGACCCTCGAGCGGCGAGCGTTCAGAGATGAACCGGTCAGGAAAACTTAATATCACGATTATAAATGATCACAGCTGACGTCATCGTGGTTTTATTAAAACGTTCATGAAGTACCGACACTAACACTGAAGTTTTATTTTGAAAACCACTCAATGATTTGAAATGACATCACGTCCTTTGTGATGTCACAGATTTCACTGCATCAGGAGACTTAAGTTTAAAGGTGTTGAAACAATAAGACTGATCATCTGATGAGCGTGACAGTGAAACAAAATAACTTCATCCTGTGGGTCAGTGTGAGAATCAACAGCTTTCTACTTGTGTTGTCTCCGTTTCCGTGGAAACAGACGAGGTCACGTCAGTTCCTGCGAGTCGACGGAGCCGCAGGAACGATTTCTGGTTCTTCTACAGATCAAAGTGACGAACAGTAAACTGCTCTGTGAGCTCAGCCTGGTTTTAACTCAGATATCTGATGGAAAACATCGTGTTTCCATGGAGACATTTAGCTGCTATGACAATGACAGAATTCCTGCGGTCATGTGATGCCGATTATTGTCATTACTGCAGATTTACAAATTTGATTTTGATGAAGAAGAATCTCATGTTGAGATCAGCACATTGATCCTCTAAAACAGCCTCTGATTGGTCGACAACAACAACAGTTGCAGGTGTGGACAGTGGACACCAGAGAGTAGATCAGTACTTACCTCATGTTTCATAGTGATCAGACTTCAGGCTTTCAGCTGCTTGTTAGATGAAGAAGAGCGTCTGTTGTTTGTCTGTGTTGTATAATTTAAATAGGGTGTAATTTTCTTTTCTTTGTGTTTATTTAAACATCATGGTGCGAGAAACCACGCAGTCATTGTGGTTCTGAACCATCTGAAGCTGATTCAAGTTATTTTTCTCCATGTTGTTAAAATGGTTCCAAATGTGCCATTTTTTGTTCCCTGATCTGTCATATTTAACACCTGCAGGTGAAAATGGTGGATGTTTCCTTTAACCCTCCATGTTTGAACTGTAAATACGTCCAAACAGAAATGAGACGGAGAGAAGTGACCTCAGTGTTTAATGTTTTAGCTTCTTCATTACAAATGAATTCAACTTCGGTAACGCTTCACTTTCCAGGTCCCATAACTTCATGGTAAGAATCTTATTTTCATAGAAACAGGTGGTAATTTCCATTTCACATATTTGAACTTTTTTTTTTAAATCAACCACAAATTTCATGGTAAATATTTGATCAATATAATAATATCATAACTGAAATCACACCATAACACGTGAATCATCACATTCTTACCATGAAATTTGAGGTTAATTTGCAGTTAAATTCAGAGAGAATATCAAATAAGTTGTTTTGTAATTATCACAACATCATGAAAATATAACATGCTAATTATCACATAATTAACCAGGAAATTTGGAGGTGATACTAATAAATTTCAAAGATTAAACTTTATTTACCATGAAGGAAACTCAAGTGTTACCTGAACACATCTGTTCTGTTCACCACAGTGTGAAACTCAACTTAAAGGATCAGTTCAACATTTAGTGAAATCTTCCTCCACGTCTTCAGACTGACTCTCATGAAGCTACAGCCTGCAGCTCGTTAGCTTAGCTTAGCATAAAGACATCATCATCATCATCAGAGAAACTCTCCGCTCACTTCCTCCTCTGTGAACGACTCAAACTGCCCAAATCAGACAGAACTGAGAAAAAAGATGTGACCCAAGAAATAAATTCATATGTCAGCACATAAAATAAGATTAAAAATATATGTAGGCATTAATTCATGGACTTTTTTTTATTTATTCATTTAAAATTTTATTTATTTCTGTTTTTATTCCTTTATTATTTCCACTTTGTGTTTCTGCATGTTTATTTCTTCAGACGTCTCCTGTTGGTTGATTAAAATCAGAGTGCAGAGAAGAACTCCAACATATAATTAAATACAAATACATTTGTCACATGTTTTGGATTAAATGTTGCCTGCATTTATTTTTATTATTATTTTTGGTGCATTAATGACATGTTCATTTATTTATTGAGTCATTTCTTCACTTGATTTAGTCAGTTTCGGTCTTCTGTCCATGTTATGTAACGTGTATATATGTATAATATCTTTTGTATGATATGAGCTAATTAATGATGTGCTGAAAGTATTGAAGTGACTTTGTATTTCTGGAAACTGTATCTCTCCTGATTCCACTCGTGTTTCAGTCTCATCATTCCTGCTGATGATCTGTTTGAATTTTATGTTCTGAATAATATCTGAATATTTATGGTCTGTCCTGATCTCTCTGCTCCTGCAGGTGGAGCCTCGATATAATTAGTTGATCTCCGTGTTATTTACAGTAGTGAAGTTTTACTCTGCTGCCAGTGATGTGTCAATAAAAATGATGCAAACAGTTTGCTCCTGTTTATTATCAGAGACGTCTTCTGTAGTTCTGAACTCTTTTCATGAAGGAAAACATTTTAAAATGAATTCTGTTTCATTCTGGTGAGTGAAGATGTGACTAAAGGTGATGAGATTAAAAATGATCTGCTGTGACCAGCTGAAACCAGAGGATCAGACTGCTGGAGGTGTAAGAAGGCTGAAAAATGTTTCGTGGGTGAAACAGGAACGGCGACATGAGAGTGAAGAGGAAGGACGAGGAGAGAAGTCAGAGAGTCAGACATCAGGTGTGATCAGGATACAGGAGAACGTCAGGGACTGAACAGGATGAGATTATCACTCAAAGATTATTTAACTCAGATGATGGAGTTCATGAGATTAATGCTGTGGGTCTGATGCTGAAAATATCTGAGAATCGACTGACCGACTGAGGTACATGTTTGATTCCGTGATGTCTCTGTTTGGAAAAGACATGGAGGAGAAGATTGTCGCTCTCATCACACTGAAGATGATCTTTAACCTGACAATGTTCTGAAAGTCTGTTTGAGAAGAATCAGCCTGTTTATTTCCTGTTTAATAACTGTCAGACTGAAGAGAGAACACAGGACAAGTGGGCTCTAAATAATTCATGGAACTTAACAACAGACCAAATCAGTCAGTTGACCGACTTCCTGCTAAAAAGGCCTCCTCAGAACCTGAGAGCAGATGATGAAGTGTTGAATTCAACATCAGACTGACAGGCTGCATCCAAAACCTGCACCAGAGGATCAAACTGGTGTTAAAGTCTGAAATGTGTAACTCGTGGAAACAGCGCCCTCTGTGGTGTGTCATGACTGTTTGTTCTTGTAGTTTGATGTTTAATCACTGGACAGATTAGCATCAACCATCTGTGGTTTTAAATGGAGTGAGGACGCCCCCTGGTGTTTAATGTGGAGTAACCTACTCTAATCTGAATATTGTGTCGTCTGCTGTTTTGTGTAAAAATGTAATTACACATTCTGAACATGATCAATATATCAGTGAATTTATTGGTAAATTTCATGTGCAAAATAACTAAACTACTTATAAACACAAACTGTACAAACTGTGTAGTGAACCTAAAGAAGAATAAAGTGTGTTTTTATCATCATTTTATATTAATTATGTTGATTTATTATTATTATTGTTATTATTATTATTGCATTTATCTTCAGGAGCCTGGACCACTGTAACACCGTCTTTATGGTTCTCAGGTCAGACAGCTGTAACTGATTCAGAGTTCTCACTCAGACCAGGAGAGACCACGTCAGTCACACACATCTATGTGAGAACTGGAGGTCAGGAGTGGAACAAAGAACCTACTTTAAAGTTCTACTGTTGGTTCATAAAGCTCTGAATGACATTTCTGACCTGAAGCGTCCAGACCTCTCAGATGGTCTGGATCAGGTCTCTTTCTGTCCCCAGAGTCCAAACTAAAGATGCAGCGTTCAGTTTTTATTCTCCACAAACCTGAAACAAACTCCCAGAAAACTGCAGACCTGCTGTTTGTCTGTTTGTCTTTTATTAAATGAAACTTGGGACTTTTTATTTCACACTCTGATATCCATTTCAATATAAAAGGGTGAATCTGACTTCCAGGTTAATGTGACACTTTTTCTGTGAACATCACGAGATGATTTAGTTTGTTATGTAACTCTGCAACTCTCACTTCTCAAAACTTTTCTGTTTGTCTTTTATTAAATCAAACTCGTGACTTTTTATTCATGTTGTCACATGATACACAGTTAACTAAACACTATGAGGTGACAGAATAATAACATAAACTCAATAAATAAAATAGGAATTAATAATAATAACAATAACAGTAATAAAGTAAATAATAAATAAATGTTAAAAAAATAATGTTGTGAGACACTAAAATATCTCAACTATTGTACCTGAAGTTTATTATCAGGCTGCAGTGGAGCAGGTCAAAGGTCACAGTGAAGCCACAGTTGATGAAGGGAACTTTTCTAGATATTGAACAAAGAAACGACATCATATCTGTTGTTCAGATCATAACTGATCTTCTCCAGGAGACTTTCAGTTCATCATTTCTGAGGGAATCTGATGTGACACAGTTTCTGTAAACAGTGAAAACTGTAACGATGAACTCTGACCTCTGATTTACTTCAAGAAAACTGCAGACCTGCTGCAGCTCTCACTTCTCAAAACTTTTCTCTGTCAGTTTAATGATCTTGTTCAAAAGAGTTTTTGTGTGATTTCACAGAGTCGCTTCAAACAGTAAAACAAAAATAACAGAAGTGAGGTGAGTTCTTTCAGGTCATGTCTTGCAAATAAATGAAGTCAAATATCAAAAAAGTAAGAAATAAATAATAACTCTTTATACGAGTATATATACAATAGAAGCCTGGAAACATTTCTGTGCTGAGTCCAGCTGACAGACGTTGAACAGACCACAGTCACACCCGACACTACAACTGGTAAACAGGTTTTAACCAGTAATAAAGTGTCTGCTGATAAGTTGGACCATGGTAGAATCATGAAGAGCTCCAGCTGACAGAAAAAGAGGAAAAAAGTTTTGTAACTGGGCCAAAAGACGACTCAGCTAAAATTTATTCCAGGCCTCCATGTGACTTTGACCCAAAGAATAAACCCAAACTTTTTACTGCAAACTGAACTTCTGCAAATGTTATCAGATGTGAAATCATTTACGTGTCAGTCACAGTTGTTTTCATTAAAAACAGAAGAGAATGATTTGGATATATTTAATGAAACGTCAGATATTAATTTGATGTTTTTAACTAAAACTCAGTCAGACCAACAGAATCCTGCAGCAGCTGTTCTTGTATCAAAGCCTCCCAACTTCACTTTTATCAGAGAAGCTGCAGAGAGAAGAGATGAGGTGCAGTTCACATTTGAATCAATAATTCTTTCCAACATAAACACGTGTCTTCTTTTGAATGTGTTGCCTTCATGAATTCTACAGGACACTTGAGTGCAGTGCAGACTTCACTGAGGACTCTCATGAGTCGACACTTTGACTGTGGAGATATTGGTGCTGAAAACAAATAGGGGAAAGAGCTGAACACAGGTGACTCAGAATAAATCTCCAGCTTTATTATGAATTCATTGACTTTACATTTATAAGTTTGATCTGAGAGAAACCAGACATTCCTTCTGTTCTCAGGCCTCTTTAGTTCAACACCTACATGCTCACACGAGCTCAGATTGAAGCAAACTACACAGTGTTTTATCATAAATATGCAGACGACACACAGTTTTATAGAACAACATCAATCAGTACAACAAAGCAAATCAATGATTTTCTGCAGTCAGTCAGAGATGAAACAGAAATGATTGTTTGGAGCCAAAGAAGAATTCAAAGATTAGTGGTCGTTGCTCACCTCTGACTGCTGATGTTAAAGAGCACAAAGCAGGACAAAAGTCTTGTTGTAGTCCTGGACTCAGACCTAAATATTAACATCCACACTGAAACAACTACAGAAGCAGCCGACTGTCACCTGAAGAACACATGAAGAACTAAAGAACTCAGAGGGATTTAGAAAAACGTGTTCATGCATTTATCTTCAGGAGCCTGGACCACTGTAACACCGTCTTTATGGTTCTCAGGTCAGACAGCTGTAACTGATTCAGAGTTCTCACTCAGACCAGGAGAGACCACGTCAGTCACACACATCTATGAGAGAACTGGAGGTCAGGAGTGGAACAAAGAACCTACTTTAAAGTTCTACTGTTGGTTCATAAAGCTCTGAATGACATTTCTGACCTGAAGCGTCCAGACCTCTCAGATGGTCTGGATCAGGTCTGCTTTCTGTCCCCAGAGTCCAAACTAAAAAAAAACTAAACATACCAATCAATTTGACACTGATCAGTATAATTCTGCAGGAGTTTGTCTATAAATGACAAAAATAGCTAAAATGTCCAGTTAATTTAAAATGTTCGACTTCCTGCTGAGTTTCAGGTGCAGCTTAAGGAGACATGATATATATATATCCTAGTTGAAACAGACTGTGAGGCCTGTTTGAAAGCTGCCTCTGCAGGTCATCTTTCTGTCTAATGTAAAGTTTTGTCACCATGTGATTTCAGAGAAATGATGTGAAAATAATCAGTGGAACAGGAAGCAGCAGAGGGGAAGTGAATTCTTTCAGTTCCATGTTTCCATGAGGACAAGATCACATTAAGCGCTCAGCATCCAGCCTCTCTGATGTTTAAAAGCTGCTCTCTGCCTCCTCAGAAACACAGAACTTCAAGAAACCAACAACAGGTAAGAAGACTTATTACAATACTGAACATGTTTCCATCAGAGTTTACAGCAGATATAAATGCATCAGGAAAAATGGATCTGACAGAAATAATAAGTGAACATGTCACCTGACATTTATATCATTGATTCAGATCTTTTTTCCACAACATTCAGTTCATGTTTCAAACTAATGTTATCAACTGTTCTTATTCCACAGGTTACAAGTTAGAAATATGATTAATAATAAATGTGCAACATCCAGTTATACTTTCAAAATAAAGGTGTTGGGCAGGTGTAGGTTCTTGTTTAAATTAGGAAAAGATCATTGATTGGGTAAAAATAACTCCTGCAGGGACTTTGTCCCTCTGCTGTGATGCTGGACGGGACAGACATGAAGGACACTTAAACAACAGAAATACAACCGGGACATTTCAAATCAAATCATCTTTTATTGGTCCTAAAATGTGGAAACCTGCAGTGTTACAGCAGAAAAATGAAGAGCACAATAGAACATGAATAAATAATGAGTAAACAAGCAACACAGACAATAATAAAGTTGTTGTTGTGACTCAGGAGCTGCAGGATTGGAGCTAAATGCAGAGAGAACAGTCAGGTGTGATGACTGCAGTGATTGTTTGACACAGAAAGTCTTCCAGGTCAGACAGACAGGTACTGGAAAAGACAGCAGGCAGACAGGTACTGAGAGCAGCAGACAGGTACTGAGAGCAGCAGACAGGCTGGTTTAGGTCCAGATTAAAATTCAGGTTGAAGCAGTTTGTGTTTTACAGAATCTAACAGGAGCTGCTGACACCAACATCACAGCTGACAGGAGCTTCAGGTTACTGACGCGTTTCTCTTTCTTCCAGAGAACCAATCAGCTGCTGTGAAGCTGTTACCATGGCGATGTGAGTATTACTGATGTTTCTACAACAACACAGAGGATCCTATCTTACACTGTTCTAAAGTACAAGTGGAAAACACGAGGTGCAGTGGATTTAATTCATTCAGGGTGTGTCCAAACCTTTGCCGTCTGCCCCCCCAGTGCTATTATGCCCCGCCCTGCCCCCTGCACCACCAGCACAAAGTGGGATACACCAATCAGGTGTATGCTATTCCATATGAGTCAATAAGCTGTTGGGATGTTAACAGGATGTTGTGGTCAAAGATCCTTTTTCTTTACATTTGGTGCCTGTTAGAGCTGATTTGTTTCAGTGAAGTCACAGTTGTGTCATGTGACTGTTTGTGTTGTGGGTGATACTGTTGATTCTTGGTCAAACCATCATTTTTATTGTGGTGATGAGTCCTGTTATGGATACTGACTGTGTCATCCATGGATTTAAATGTTCCTGTACGCTGAAGTTAAGATGGAACAGCTGACAGCTGGGTGGAGAAACGTTTATCTAAATATGTGATGTTGCCTGTAGTCGTTGGTAAGTTTAGGATTTGTGTGACTGTATGAGAGTTATTGTTATGTATCGGTAAGACTGTAGATTTATTCCAGTTTATTGTATAACCAGAGATGTTGAGTATATATTGATAACTCTGATCAATTCTTTGTTTGATTTATTGAGGTTTTTCAGAAATAAAAGTACATTGTCTGTATAAAGGCTGATTTGATGTGTTATCTTATTGTTTTGATGTTGTTTTGTTGTTTTGACATATTTCTGCTGCTAATGGTTGGATAAAGAGTGTGACATCATGTTGTTAGTCATGATTGCTGTACTTGGTTCTTGGTTCTCAATGTTCTGATCTGCTGAATAAATGAGTTTCCAAAGATAATTTTTTTCCAGAGTTTTGATGATAAATGTCCAGTTAACCTTGTTGAATATCTTCTCTGTGTCTAGTGAAAGGATGATGGTGTTGGAGTCTTTTTGGGGGGAAAAATGTTTATTAGGTTGTAAAGTCTGTATGAATTATTTGATAAGTGTTTGTCTTTAATAAATCCAGTTTGATCTGGGTGAAGTAAGGATGGGATACCTGTTTCCATTCAGGTTGTTGGTGCTTTACTGATTATTTTAATGTCAGTGGTTATTAAGGAGATGGTTCTGTAACTTGTGCAGTGAGCTGGTCCTTTCCTGTTTTAAGCAGAAGTGAAATTAGTGCTGAGTTCATATGATGGGAGATGGACTGTTGGTTTTTAATGATGACAGTATTTGTCAGAAATGTTTTTAAACTCAGCAGAGGATCCATCTGGTCCAGAGACTTTATTATTTGACACTGTTTTCAGTGTTTTTTTATTCTGCAGGTGTTAGTGGAGTGTCTAAAGTGTCTGCTTGGTCTTTTGTAAGTGAGGGTGATGTGATGCCTTCTGGAAAGTCTTTCATTTGTAATAAATTGTTTTCCTTGTTGTTACTGTATAAATCTCTTAATTATTGTATGAAGATATTGTTTATGGTTTGTGGTTCATTGGTGATGTTTGTGAGTCAGTTCAAAATGACTGTATCACAGTCTCTGTAACATGAATTGTGTCTTGTTGTTGATGATGTTATCAAGTTGAAATATAGCTTCTCTAATTTCTCAGGTTTCTTCTGTGGGCTTGGCTTCATGGGAACTTTGTAACTTTGATTCTTTCCTTCATTTTGTTTTCTTCTTCGTGTTTTTCTTTTTTTATTTTGCAGCATCGTGCCGTCCTGATCCAAACATTCAACATTCAAACATACAGACTAATTCATACCTACACATATTAAGTTATATTCATGTGATCGTGAAGGGGTCAAAGGTCACAGGCAGTCAGTGTTGGTTTTCAGTCTTGTTCCTTACGTGCAGAGATTTCTCTGGATTCTCTGAATCTTTTCATGATATTATGGATTGTAGATGGTGAAATCTATAAATTCCTGCAGTTTGTGTTGACAAACGTTCTTAAACTGTTGGACTGTTTGCAGTTTTTCACAAGGTGGTGAATCTCACCCCATCCATGCTGGTGAACCACTGAGTCTTTCCAGGACGCCCCTTTAATACCCAATCATGATCCTGTCAGGACCGCATGAGTGACTTCAACAAATGTGTGCAGGGTGACCAGCACACCCAGATTCCTCCTGGTACACAGTCTGAATATGGTTTCTTGTAGGGGTGCAACAGATTGCAGTTGTCATATGGATTGCCCCACATGGTTCGACATGCATGTGATCCATGGATTATATGCAACCATCATAGTGTGAAACACAGTTTCACTGTTGCTGTCACTTATATATAAGTTTTAATACCCAAAATCTAAATGCAGAGTTGCAGTTAAAGGCAGGACTGATGCCCACTAGGTTTTACTCTGCAGTGCATCTCTGTGAGGAGCGACTGATTAAAAAGATTCAAAACGTGATATGATCCGAACCATGAATTTTGTGATTTGTTGCATCCCTAATCCATCCATTCATCCATCTTCAACCTCTTATCTGAAATCGGGTTGCGGAGGTAACAGTTCCAGCAGGAGACCCCAGACTTCCCTCACGCCAGCTACATTAACCAGCTCTGACTGGATGATCCTGAGGTGTTCTCATGCCAGGGATATAATCCCTCCAGCTGGTCCTTGGTCTGCTCCGTGGTCTCCTCCCAGCTGGACGTACCTGGAACACCTCCCTCAGGAGGCCACCAGGTGGCAGCCTTACAAGATGCCCGAACCACCTCAAAAGGCTCCTTTCAACGCAAAGAAACAGCAGCTCTCCTCCCAGTTCCTCACGAGTGACTGAGCTTCTCATCCTATCCCTAAGGGAGATGCCAGTCACCCTCCTGAGAAAACACATTTCAGCCGCTTGTATCCACGATCTCGATCTTTCAGTCAAGACCCCTTCATGACCACAGGTGAGAATCGGAACGAAGATTGACCGTTAGATCGAGAGCTTTTCTTTCTGCTAAAGCTCTCTTTTCGTCACAATGGTGCAGTAAAGCGAACGCAATACCGCTCCAACTGCTCCGATTCTCCGGCCTGTCTCACGTTCCGTTCTCTCACTCAAGAACAAGACCCTGAGATACTTGAACTCCTTCACTTGGGGTAAGGACTTGTTCCCTACTTGGAGAAGACACTCCAGCGGTTTCCTGCTGGCGACCATGGCCTCCGACTTAGAGGTGCTGATCCTCATCTCAGCCGCTTCACACCCGGATGCGAACTGATCCAGTGAGTGCTGGAGGTCACAGACCGATGATGCCATCAGAACCAAATCATCCGCAAAAAGCAGCTTTGCAATCCTTAGGCCACCGAACTCCCAGGCCCCCTCCAAGATCCTTGTGAGAGTGAAAAGCTGGTCCATCGTTCCACGACTGGGGTGGAACCCGCATTGTTCCTCTTCAATCTGAGGTTCGACTATCGGCCCTCCTTTCCAGCACCTTAGTGTAAACTTTGCCAGGGAGGCTGAGTAATGTGATGCCTCTGTAATTGGCACACACACCCTTTTTGAAAAGGGGAACCACCACCCCGGTCTGCCACTCCCTAAGCACTGTCCCAGACTTCCACGCAATGTTAAGAGACATGTCCAGGGAAATTGATGTTGCTCTCCCATCATCCTCCAGCTCTGTCTTTACCATAGAGGGTGGGTTAGTTGGGTTTAGGAGTTCCTCAAAGTGCTCCCTCCACTGCCCGATTACCTTCTCATCTGAGGTCAACAGTGTCCCATCCTTGCCCTACACAGCTTTGATAGTCCCCCGTTTCCCTCTCCTGAGGTGCTGAACAGTTTTCCAGAAGCGCTTTGGTGCCAACAGAAAGTCTTCCTCCATGGCTTCTCCAAACTCTGCCCACATCCGCTGCTTTGCCTGTGTCACGGCCGAAGTTGCCGTCCTTCGGGCCTGTCAGACCTTGCAACCGCCTCTGGAGTCCCCTGAGATAACATATCCCGGAAGGCCTTCTTCTTCAGTCGGACAGCTTCCCTGACCACCGGTGTCCACCACGAGGCACCTCTGACCTTGAGACCACAGCTCTCAGCCGCAGCCTCTGCAATGGATGTTTTGAACATTGACCACTCCGGTTCAATGTCCCCAACCTCCACAGGGATGCCAAAAAAGCTCTGCCGGAGTCTCCCAGACGGAGTCCTCTTCCAAACATTCCCAGCCCACCCGCACCACACGTTTGGGCTTGCCAGGTCTGTCCAGAGGTTTCCCAAGCCACCAGACCCAACTCACCACCAGATGGTGATCAGTTGAGTGTCCAATACATACGGCCTCAGATCAGATGATATGATAACAAAATTGATCGCTGACCGTTGGCCAAGGGTGCTCTGGTACCACGTACACTCATGAGCATCCTTATGCTCGAACATGGTGTTCATTATCAACAGTTCATGTCTAGCACAGAAGTCCAATAACAAACACCCGCTCAAGTTCCCAATCACGCCCCTCCAATAACCCTTAGGCGTCCCTAGTTTCTTGTCTTATTCTCTTGCTAATTTATAAAACTTTCTTTCCCTGGCTCAATCAAACTTCTCAAAGTCCACGCCTTTGTGACACTGGCACATCAGGTCAAGTTCAAATAAGTCTCCTGGCTGTTCACTGTTAGTTTTGTGTCATAAATATCCTTGTTTACCAGCAGTGCATTCTGGGCTTGAAATTCCACCACTGGTTATGTGGACAGTGTTTCACTTGTTGTTGCCAATAAGAATTCTGTCTAAAAACTGTATTAATAGGAAAGAGACAGAAAATAAAAAACACAAATCAGATGGGGCAATAATTGGGGTTGTATGAACCTTTGTTTTTATTTGCTGTTTTGTTGTTGTTGTTTTTGTGACCTTGTTAAGAAAAGTGTCGTATTAATAAAGTGTATTATTATTTTTTTTAGAAGACCCCAGAAAGTAGAGAAATTTTATCAATTACATTCTCTGTTCATTTGTTTTTGAATTAATTTTTTTTTTCTTTTCTCCAGGAAAACTTCATCCAAATATGACCACATCACCTCCAAAGTTCTGGTCCATTCTGGATCTCCTGCTGTCTACCAGCTGAAACCAAAGAAAGAAAATATTGGAACTCTGACAAAAATGACTCTTGGTGAAAAAAATCCAAACAAGATAAATAAAACCATCTTACTTGTTGGTGAAACAGGAACAGGAAAATCTACTCTGATCAACACTCTGGTCAACTACGCCATGGGCGTGAAGCGGAAGGACGATGTCTGGTTTGAGATCGTAGAGGACGAGAAGAGAAGTCAGTCAGAGAGTCAGACATCAGATGTGATTGTGTATCAGATCTTTGGTTTTGAAGATAAAACTCTGCCCTACTCTCTGACCATCATCGATACTCCTGGATACGGAGACACCAGAGGGACTGAAAAAGACGCCATTGTCGGTCAAAGATTATTGGACTTGTTCCGCACAGATGATGGAGTTCATGAGATTGATGCTGTGGGTCTGGTGCTGAAAGCAACTGAGAATCGACTGAGCAATCGACTGAGTTACATCTTTGATTCTGTGTTGTCTCTGTTTGGAAAAGACATGGAGGAGAAGATTGTCGCCCTCATCACACACTCAGATGGTGTCACACCTAAAAATGCTCTTCAGGCTCTAGAAAATGCAAAAATTAAAAGTGCCAAAGATGAGAGGAATCAGCCTGTTCATTTTATGTTCAATAACAGCCAGAGCACAGAGAAAACAAAGAAAAACAAGGATGCATTAAAGAGTGGATGGAAAATAACAAAAGATGGACTGAGTAAATTCAGAGAATTCCTGGAAAAAAATGCTTCTCAAAAGCTGAAGACAACTGTGGACGTTCTGAATGAACGAATCAGACTGACAGCCTGCATGCAAAACCTGAAAGAGAGAGTTGAGATGATTGAACTAAAACAGACAGAAATCAAACAGACTCGGGTAGCTCTGAGGGAACATGAACAAGAGATGAAGAGCAGTGAGAAGTTCACTGTAGAAATCGATGAGGCCTACAAAGAAAAACAGCCGATCAGTGGTGGGATGTGGGGGTTGTTCCTTTATGAAGGAGCTGTCTGCTGCACTGTCTGTGAGGAGAACTGTCACTATCCTAACTGTACAGTGGGCTGGTATCCCAAAGACTGTGAGGTGATGAAAGATGGACGCTGCACTGTCTGTACCGGGAAGTGTCCTGCATCAGCTCATGTGAAAGAGAAGTGGATCTATGTGAACAAGACAAAAAAAACTAAGATGACGCAAGAAGTTGTGAAAGAGAAGTATGAAAGGACCAGGGTAGAAAGTGTGACCATATTGAACCTTCTGGAAAATCTAGAGAAGAAAACAGTAGAGCTGACAGCAGACAAAGATCAGTGGTTGGACGAGTCCTTCCAACATGTCGTCAAACTGGAGCAGATCGCCCTGAATGCTGATTCACTGTCCACTTATGTCCACTTGGACTTCCTGATTGAGAAGATGAAGGAGAAAGAAAATCCAGAGAAGGTCCAGAAACTAGAGGAGATGAAAAAACGAGTGGATAAAGATAAAGGAACCGGAGCAGGAGTGTAGTACTGCTACAGTCAACAGCAGCTGGTTAAACATCAGTTGGATGTAATTGACTCCGTGTCCCCACCACTGTCCTGTGAACCACAAACCTGGTTTATCAAATAAATTTCTCCTGGAGAACAAAGGTGTCTCTGCCATGTATACGACTGGGACACAGCTGACAGCTCTGCTTTTAAATGTAGTGACGACGCCCCCTGGTGTTCAATGATTTGGGGGTTTCCTGCCAATCTGATTGTTAGTGTCAGTATAAGCCTCTTCCTGCTCATATTAGTAGATGAGTCTTATATAACCAGCATGATTTTACAGTGTTGAAGTTGTTGTGAAACTAAAGTGAACTCATTGTAAAGGAGTTGAGCCTGGAGGGGGTTTAAACCTCTTCCTGTGTCCATGTGTTGTGAGAATGTTAATAATATATGTGAACAACAGCAGGAGTTTAAGGAGGAGGAGCAGATGTTTGACATGTTGACACGTTGGAAGGATCAGAGAAGAAGAAGAACATGAGCCAGTAAAGAAAGGTGGAATAAATCCTGTTGTTGATCCACTTCATGTGTCTTATCTATAGTAGTAAGTCAGTGATATAAGAAGTGAGGACAGACTGTCTCTCCTCACTCATATCTGTGTCATGTTGATGACGTCTGTCCTGAATATTGTGGATCAGTGGATCATCTGTTCATTCAATTATTCGATTCAGTGTTGCAAACTAAAAAACAAAAAAAAAAATTGTAAGAATTTCATTTATTCATTTTTCTGTATGAACCAAATATTGAAAAAAGACGTTTGTGACTTTTTTCTTCTGCTTGAAAGAAAAATCTAATAAATAAGGAGACAAAAACAAAACAAGTCAAATTGATTTTGTTCTTTCACTGTCATGAGTATGATGACTGATCATAAATCTGTGTAAAGTGTGATGATTCATCTACTTAATATCATTTCATATGTTTTCTTTTGACTTATTACTTCTTATTAATTGTTGTCATGTGATTTAATGTTTATTTTGATTGATTTTGATGTTGTACATGTCGCTGAGATGTTGGGTTTTTCTTTTTTCTAAATATATTTTATTTTATTGTAATAATGTTTGTTTATTGTTTTGTTTTTTTTCAGATTGTTTTTGATATTTTCTGTTTCATTTATTTTCATGTTAATTTTGTTTCTATATTCTGATGGTTCAATCAAATGTTTTTTGAGTTTTGTTGACTTGTTTTATAAAATCTGTTTTACATATTGTTGGAAAAAAGCTTTCTGTTTAGGTTTTGATTAATGTTGTGTTTTCTGTTATTTTTAACTTGCTGGTGTGTGTGTATATATGTATATATACACACACACAAAACTTTTTTTGTATCATACATTCAATAAAAAAAATCAACACATAATTGAGGTGCTCTTTTAAAGAATCACGAAATCTAATCTCATTAAGTCAAGTTACTGTCACCCTCAGTAATTCTACCTGCATATTTGGACTCTTCAATAAATACATCTAATATATGATCGAGTTTAAAAAACTTTTGTCTAACTGCCAACGACAACCAACAACATTTCCTAACAAATAATCTTTTACTTGTTTCCTCCTTCTGGTTAACTCTTACTACAGTTATGTCATTACCAAAAGTAGGTTTTTATTAAGGCTGGGTTTCACCAAAACGGATTCATTTTTAAAATTGATTCAAACAAATTTAAATTGTCGCACCAAACTTTTAAAATACTTACAAAAAGCAAATTTTTTTGCACTTTTATATGAAAATCTGTAAATTTTTTCTTCCTGTAAAACAAAAAAAGACATCTTGTTCTGTTTCCCCCCAAACATAAAACCTCTGTTCACTGGTTCATATTTTATGGAGAAAATATTTTCTGTTTTTCCCTCTGATGTTCTCCGGCTGCTCAGCTTTAACTCGAACTGTTCGCTGCCATCAGGGAGCGACAGAGCGACTTCAGCCTCTGTGAGAGCTGACAAAGACCGACAGGATACAGAAACAAGGTCAAATAATATATAAATAATATAGAGATTAAATCAAAAGTTCTCCTTAAAACTCAGTTCAGATTTTACTCTAAACCTAGATTTTATTCTATTGATCCAAAACTTTAAACTTCAGTTTAAACTGTGATCAGGTATGAACTTTGAATTTGCACTTAAGGATATTTAACTTGTAAGATGGCAGCAAGTTGTTCTCAGAGACGAAGAAATCATGCATGAGGCGCAGTCACTTCCGATGTGGTAGGAACTCATCGTTAGAAACCTCAGTGCAACACCGGAGGAGTTTCTGGTTGACAACATCCTGTCTGTCTGAGCAGCCACAGATCTCGCGAGAGTTGGTCGTTTTAACCCAAACCATGATCCCTCTCTGACCCAAACCACGTGGATTCAGCCTTTGAACGTGAGTAGTTCTTAATCACAACACATTCATATAAGATTTTATTTTTTTTATTGTACATTAGTTTGTACAACGAGGACAGCGAAGAAACGACTCCTTCAGATCTCGCGAGAGTTCCTCTGCTGCGGGGTTGTCCTGTGGACGGGTCGGACTGTCAGGTCAAAATGTTGTGTGTTAGAGGTTTTCAGAGGATTAAACCTGTCTTATCTCCACATGGAAACACAGGTGAGGCTGTTCAGGTGCGCTAACACCTGCGTGAATGTGTTGTACAGGTTTTATTGTGTGTGAAAGTACACTTTGATTCAGTGTCATCCTGTAAGCTAATGTTGCTAATGCTAACCCCTGCAGGTTTCAGAAGTCTGACGGCCGCTTCACGTGCAGTCCGACAAAAGGAAGACGCTGTAGGTCACGACAGTGATTTATTACAGGAGCATGTCTTTGATAACAGGTTTAATATGAATGTTATCTCATCTTTCAGCTCGTTGAGATGGAAAACCCGTTCAAAGAAGCTCAGAGAGGATGTGTCCTGTGCAGCGTCACAGTGGACTACAAAAACACTCAGGTGAGTCACACCTGAGGGCTGCACAGCTTATCAGAGTCTGATCGAAGTCAGAATGTGTCTTTAAAAACTGAATGAATGTGGTGAGACAGAGACATCCTGTCCTTCACATCAGACTCTACTGACTTAAAAAAATCTTCATCTGGTTCAGATTCTTACAAAAAAAACAAAACAAAACATCACACCATCATCAAGTTGACATGTTTAGTGATGTAAAAGTTCTTATTACCTCTAATATCACAAATCAAACCATCATTTCAGTCAAAATAATCCCAGTTAGATTCATTTTATCAGAATTGTTCTTCTTCACATCTTGTGTGTCTGAGTGAAGATTGTCGAGCAGGTACAGTTCACCTCACTTCACACTGAATCTGGTCACATGAATTTTATCATGTTAAACTTGATGAATCATTTTTATACGTTTAATTAAATCATTAATGTGCTGTTTATTTGTCATTGGTTTTACCTTTAATGCAAACATTAAATATTTATAAAACTATTTTTCTTTATTACAACCTGAATATTTAATTAAAGGCTGAGAAGCAGAATAATAATTATTATATTTCCTCCGTTATAATTGATGAATATTCATATAAACAGAAGATGTTTATTAAATTAATTCATGAAATGAATTATTTTGACAGATTGTGATGATGATTTTTCCATCACAGTTTTTAATGAAAAAAGAAATTAAACTCATGATGATGTGACATTTGTTGGAGTCTGAACCAAACATTTATCCATCACTTGGTGTCTGCAGAACCACAGAACCTCAGTGTGACCATGTGTTCTCTCATATTTGTCTGGTTCTGTGATGTGGATGTTGCTCTGGGCCACATTGTGATTTAGATAATATTGTGAGTGATTGTGCAGCCTTCAGTGATATCAAAGTTTTTAATAACGTGTCCACAGAGACAGCTCAGTGATGTCCTGCTGTGGACACAGGCTGCAGCAGGACACTTCAGAACAGATTTTCTTTGTCAGGCAGTTTTCCAGCGTCTCTGCTCTCTTTAGAACCTCCAGACTCCTCAGACACAAACTGTTTTCACTCTCAGGACACGAGTTGTCACAGTTTGTGTTTGTTTGTTAGTTTGTGTTCTTGTTTGATAAAAAACTAGAACAGTTAAAAATGAGCTGCTGGAGGTGTGAACGCTCACCTCTGAACAAATGTAGGAAGTGGAGGAATATGGAGTACACTAGAGCTGCAACAATTCATTGATTATTGATTGATTATTAAAGTAATCACCAACTAGTTTGATAATCCATTAATCAGTTTGAGTCATTTTTAAGAAAAGCTTCTTAAATGTGAATATTTTCTGGTTTCTTTCCTCTCTGACAGGAAACTGAAGATCTTTGAGTTGTGGACAAAACGAATATTTGAGGACGTCATGTTGGACTTTGAGAGACATTTTCTGACATTTTATGAGATGAACTACTAATTGATTAGTAGAGAAAATGATTGATGGATTAATCGATTATGAAAATAATATTTAGTTGCAGCTCTAACCCTGAGAGCCTCGCTTAATTAATTAATAAACCTTGTCACAATCTCATCATCTTTCCTGTAACAATTATTTTTATGATTATTGATTTATCATTTTTTCCACTAATCAATTAGTTGTTTGGTCTGTAAGATGTCAGAAAATGTTGATCAAAGTCCAACATGACGTCCTCAAATGTCTCGTTTTGTCCACAACTCAAAGATCTTAAGTTTCCTGTCAGAGAGGAGGAAAGAAACCAGAAAATATTCACATTTAAGAAGCTGAAATCAGAGAATTTGACTTTTTTCCTTTAAAAAAAACAAACAAACAAAAAAACAAAATGAAAAAACAATTAATCAATCATCAAAATAGTTGGTGATTAATTTAATATTTTGACAGCTAATCAATGAATCAACTAATCAGTCTGTCCAGTATTATACAGGCTTCTTTCTGGAGATTGTTGTCTGATTTCACAGCAGATTTAAAAAAAAACACTGATGCATGTTTCAATATAAAAAACAAAACCTGAAATCTGTGCAGAGTGTTGATAAATGTCACTAACCATCTGTGTGTTGTTCTCAGCATCCACACAAAATAAAACTGCAAAAACCACCGAGTAATGAAACATTGATCAGGTTCTTTGAGACGTTCCAGCTCGTCTCCGTCCTGCAGACGTGTTCTGAGTGTTTTTCAGCAGAAACAGCTGGTTAACTCTCACATCTGTCCTCTTTCCAGCTGCTCTCCCAGTTCATCTCTCCTCACACGGGCAGGATTTATGGCCGACACATCACAGGTGAGCAGCTGAACCGGAGCTACTTCCTGTTTGCATCATCACACTAATTTAAAACCAAATTAACCTGGTGTCTGTTTTGATTTGACAGGCCTGTGTGGAAGGAAACAGAAGGAAGTGTCCAAAGCCATAAAGAAAGCTCACTCCATGGGTCAGTGTCCTTTACTTCCTTCTTTAAATTCTTTAAAGGGATAGTTCACTTTAAAATGAAGCTTCACTCAGTATGTCCTCACCTCTGTGCTGATGTGATGATGGTGAAGATCTTCAGTTCACTAAACAATCCTGGAGTTTCAGCAGAAAACAGGGTTGCAGCCAAATCCAGTACAATGGCAGTGAATGGAGACCACGGATAAAATGTTAAAAAAAGAACACAAAACAAACACAAAATGTCTCCATCCTGCTCGTGTGGTGTAATCCAAGTGTCTGTGAGCCGCGACATTAAAATTTAACCACAAAAGACGCCATTTACACCAGTTTTTAGCCGAAATGTCAACTGTAGCCTCTCAGACTCGAGCCAGATGCACAAGAGATCTCGTGTTATTTTCACACGTGCGTCCATTAAGAGATATACGAAGTCTCCTGATACATCGACGCCATGTTTACATGCTACCGGCTACATGCTACAGTTGACGTTTCAGCTAAAAACATGGTGTAAATGGCGTCTTTTGTGGTTAAATTTTAATGTTGCGGCTCACAGACACTTGGATTACACCACACGAGCAGGATGGAGACATTTTGTGTTTGTTTTGTGTTCTTTTTTTAACATTTTATCCGTGGTCTCCATTCACTGCCATTGTACTGGATTTGGCTGCAACCCTGTTTTCTGCTGAAACTCCAGGATTGTTTAGTGAACTGAAGATCTTCACCATCATCACATCAGCATAGAGGTGAGGACATACTGAGTGAAGCTTCCTTCTTGGGTGAACTGTCCTTTTAAGACTCAGAACTGTTCTGTCTTCATGTGCAAAAAGGAACATCAGCTGATTTTTGTACTGTGTGACTGTGCTCATGTTTCTCCGTCCAGGTTTCATGTCGGTGACCCACAAACATCCACAGTTCATGAAGGACCCCAACATCTGTGGTATCAAACATCTGGATTAGTTATTGAATTGTTTGTTTATTAAAGTCTCACTTTGTGTCTGTTTCTTGTCTCCAACCTGTAAAATAATGTTTCTATTAAATAAATTAAAAAATGCAACACAGATGTTTGTTCTGTTTTTTTAACAAAAAGAACGTCTTTAAACAATTCTGAAAATATATCAAATAACATGAACAAGTTCAGTGACATTAAAGGGACAGTTCACATTATTGTTCTGCAGCAAAACACATTTTAGACACAAAAACACATCAGTTTAAGTGTTCACTGTATTTAGAATATTTTCACCTCTTTACCTTTCTGTCAGACTCTTTTGACAGGAAACCACTGTTATATCGGACAAATATCACTCTACAAACCAACCAAACTCCAGTCAGAAAATCAGTGATTTTATCTCACAGAACTCAGGAGTTGTTGGTCTGCTGCTGCCTCCATCTGTTAGTGTGTTTGTGTTGTTGTGAGACTTCAGTGATTTAAATTTGTTAAGTCAGATTGACAGAAGTCACATAACAACACAAACACACTAACAGATGGAGGCAGCAGCAGACCAACAACTCCTGAGTTCTGTGAGATAAAATCACTGATTTTCTGACTGGAGTTTGGTTGGTTTCTAGAGTGATATTTGTATGATAAAACATTGGTTTCCAGTCAGAAGAGTCTGTCTGACAGAAAGGTAAAGAGGTGAAAATATTCTAAATACAGTGAACACTTAAACTGATGTTGATTTTTTAAGGTGGACCTTTAAAATACATTTTGCTGCTGACTCCGCCCACACCAGCTTAACTTCCATCCTGGTGCTTCTCTCTGCTGAAGGTAAATTAATGTCTCATACAACATAATGTGAAATAATGTGAACTATCCCTTTAAAATAAACGACATTAATGAATAAACAACCACTAAGAAGTGATTAAAATCCAGACGTTCCATGAATCAGAAGCAGGAACATGTTCTGTCATCACGAGCTGCTCTTCCTGCGTTTCCTCTCCCTCAGCGGCTGCGTCTCTCTCAGTCTCTTCCGACAGTTTGTCCTGCCGGGACGCAGCAGCGAGGACGCCGTCTCCTGAGAGTCCGTAGTGTCTGAGTGGGTCTGGGTCGCCGTGGAGACGTCTCCGTCCCGCTCGGCGCCGCAGCAGACGTCAGGAACAGGAAAAGCCTGGAGGGTGAGAGTGTGAGTGTGGAACAGAGGAGAACAGGAGAACAGAGCTCTGACGGCCTCGTGGAGCAGCAGGTTGTTCTTCTGCTCCGGTGGATCGTCGTCTGACGCTGCGGACAGAGAGAACACAAAGATCCTCAGCCTGAGCCTCATATTCCTGCTGTTCTAATGAGACACATGAAGAGAGAACTGCAGGGCTGTGGAACATCATGTCCAGTCCCTCCAGGAACAGTTCACACAAATCCAACTGATCCCCTCAGTTCTGAGTTCTTTAAATTATTTATGCGAAAAACAGTTGATTTTTTTTCCTCATAAATTACTAATTTTTTGTGCAAAATTTAGAGAACATTTGAGTTTTTTCTTGTAAATTTTGGTGCACTTGCACGATGAAGTTTAGATCATCAGTATCTGCATCAGACCTAAGAACCCACCATCAGTCTGACCCCAACAACATTCATAATAAATCAGAATTATATTTTTAGTTTTCAGTAACTGTGGTGAGAATCAGAAACATAAACTGAACCTTTCACAGCTCCGCTCTGCTTCTTCTCTCTCAGTTTCCCCCTGAGAGACGAGACGTCGGCCTGCAGAGTTTCCACCAGACGCTCGCTCTCCTCCACCTGCCTGCACGCTTTCTGTCCAACACAGAACACACACACACACAGTGAGAGTGTGTGAGGAGGCAGGACGTTAACACACACTCTTCATCCTGCTGCTCCTCACCTGCAGCTCCGACTGCAGACACTCGTTCATCTTGTTCACCTCGCTGACGTCTCTCAGCAGCCCGTTGGAGGAGAAGAACTTCGAGCTGCAACAGAAGAAGAAGAAGAGAAGAAGAAGAAGAAGTGGGAGGAGCAGGTGTGAGACAGGTGTGATGTGAACATCTGTACCTGACGTACCTGTGTTTCTTCATGGTGACGTTGTAACCCGCAGCTGAACACGGAGCCGACACCTTCCAGTACGACAGCTGCTCCAGCAGACCCAGGTTACTGACCAACACGGGAACGTTCATGAAGCGCCTTCACACAACGGAAACACAACATTTCATCAACATGAGAGGGAGGAAACACACAAACACACACGTGAACACATGGAGTACAAGAGTAATCAGTAATCTGATCCAACACCACGATTCAAGACGTTTTCTTGTAAATTTATGACTTTAATCTCAGAAAATATGAGTTTTTTCTTGAAAATCTGCAATTCTTTTCCAGAAATTTGCAACTTTAATCTCAGAGAATATCTGACTTTTTTTTCATGTAAATTTATGTTTTTTTCAGAAATCTGCAACTTTAATCTCAGAGAATATTAAAGTATTTTTCTCATAAATTTCAAGACTTGAATTTTTTCCTGTAAAACTGGAACTTTATTTTCAAGGAAAATGTGTGAATTTGCAGTTTTTCCCCTAAATTTACAACATTAATCACAGAGAATATTGTAGTTTTTTCCTCATAAATGTCTCTGCACTAACACCATGAAGTTACAGATCATCTAAATCTGTGACTGTTACAGCTGAGACTTCAGGAAAAACTGACAGAAACAAAACTGCAGCAAGAAGTAAAAAGATTTTACTGAAATAATCAGCAGGCAGCTTTGACGTGTGTTTGTAATGTGGAGGTGTTGTATTAATAAAAATCCAGTAGAGGGCAGCAAACACCAGCACGATAAATAAATCATGAGTTTTCTTTATTTAAACTTGTATCAAACAGCAGATTAATGTTCTTTACTCTGTTACTGTTGTTTGGATCAGTTATAATGAAGTTAGAGTTTGATATTAAGAGCTGTAATAATCTGTATGAATCACTGTGACTCTCTTGTTTCTGTTTCAGTCACCACACACACACACACACACACACACACACACACACACACACACACACACACACACACACAAACAGTTTCATGAATCTGGGATCTTCAGTTTGATTATTTCTGTCTGCTGAGCTTCACCACTGAAGCTTTAAAAACGTCTTCTAACAGACTCGG
This sequence comes from Lutjanus argentimaculatus, assembly GCA_034769285.1. NCBI lineage: Eukaryota > Metazoa > Chordata > Actinopteri > Lutjaniformes > Lutjanidae > Lutjanus > Lutjanus argentimaculatus. The sequence continues at coordinate 42,055,326 of JAWZSL010000005.1, read as the reverse complement.
GGACGATTTCAGTCTCTTAAATAAGTCGGTCCTTTACAGATTCTCTGCTACGCTGCAAAGGTCCTCAGTGAAGACGTCAGAGCTAACAGGTTAGCCTCCTAGCAGCAGCGTCAGTCTCGATGAAGACATCTCTGTCCTCCAGGAAGGACTGAGGGGATGATGTTTGATCGTAAATCACAATGTGATTGGTTAATTCACCTGTCACTTTCTAAACAAACACTGTCCCACTGATGAAGTCCTCTGACCTTTCTCTGCCCGGAGACAACAACAAAAACACCTGATTGGACAACTCTGTTCAGCTGTTTTCAGGACAGAAACACTTTCATTTTAAAAGGTTGATAGAAAACGAGGTTTAAATTAGAAGAGAACAGCCTGATAATTAAATGAAATAAAACAAATATAATATATTTAATTATAACATATGAAATATTGATCTGTTAGGACGTCTCTGAAGGACTAGAACGTCCTCATGGTTCCCCTCTGGTCTAAATAAGACCCATTATGTTCTGTTTAGGACTCAGTCAGTTTGTGAAGAACCGACACATCAGAATCAGATTTTATTTTCTCTCTAATATCAGGACCACCCCCCCACCATCAGTCCATAACAAGAATAATCATCAATCAGAATTAGATTTTGAATCATTGATCTGAATCTGCAGAGAAACTAAAGTTATTAATAAATGTGGTGGAGTCTGTGAGAGTGAGACTCGAGTCACGAGGACATCGAGTCCGAGTCACTGACCTGCTGCGTGAGATGAAGGCGGCGTACTCCATCCTGTGAGTGGATCCTGGAGGGGACAGCTTGCTGGGCGTCAGCAGGACAAAGATCATGTGAGGGTTGGACAGGACGCTCTTCAGCTTCTCGTGGAGGACCTTCTCTCTGAACGTCATCTGTTGGTCCGTGTTCCTGCGCTGACGGTACCAGCCAATCACGTTCTCCTGCAGAGTTCGACAGGGGTCAGCGCCGCCGGACACGGACGCTTCAGGTCCACGCGTCACTTCTGCACATGTGTCGTGTTTTACCTGCTTGTTGTCTGCCAGGATTTTCTTCAGCGCATCCACATTCACGTCTCCGACACTGTTGTAGAAGCTAGACACACAGAGAGAGATGAGCAACGTCTGCACGGTCAACAACAACAACAACAACAACGACGACAACAACGACGACAACAACGACGACGACGACGACGACGACGACGACGACGACGACGACGACGACGACGACGACGACGACGACGACGACAACGACAACAACAACAACAACAACACAACAACAATGACAACAACAACAATGACAACAACAACAACAACAACGACGACGACGACAACAACGACGACGACGACAACGACAACAACAACAACAACAACAACAATGACAACAACAACAACGACGACGACGACGACGACGACGACGACAACAACAACGACGACGACAACAACAACAACTCCTGCTGCTAAATGATGAGGATGATTTCACACAGAGGACAGACAGGATTTTAAAACAGCGTACGGGAGCCTTTGTAGCTCAAAAAACATTATGTTACAGAGCTGAGGGGGCGTTCTGCAGAGGATGACATCATCAGATTCTACTTTACAATCAGATTTATTGATAAGGAAAGTGAGTTTTTCTCTGAATTTAATCTCAGAGAGTATTTCTGTTTTTTTCTCATTAATTTCCGATTTTGAAGTTTGAGAATATTTAATTTTTATCTCGTAAATTTTCAACTTTAATCTCAGATAATATTCCAGGTTTTTCTTGTAAATATCCGACTTTAACCTCAATGAATTTTCTCAAATTTCTGACTTTATTCTCAGAATATTTAACTTTTTTTCTTTAAAATTTACAAGTTCAGTCTCAGAGAATATTTGATTTTTTTTTTCATAAATCTGTTTTTACTTGTAAATTTAATCTCACTGAATATTTGAGTTGTTTTCTCATAAATTTCTGACTTTAATCTTTACTTTTATTCTCGTAAATTTAGTTTCAGTCTCAGAGAATATTTGGCCCTAATAATACATACATAACAAATCATAATTAGATTTTGTATTATTCATCTGAATCTGAAAAGTAAGAGATGTTTTCAGTGACTGAGGTGAGAATCAGACACATACAAACGACTGAACCTTTTCCAGCTCTGCTTCTTCTCTCTCAGTCTCCTCCTGAGTTCTCAAATAAATTTATGACTTTGACTCAGAAAATATTTGCCTTTTTTCTTGTAAATACATCATTTCAATCTCAGAGAATATTCCATTTTTTCTTTTTGTTATTTTTTTCTGGTAACTTTCTGGAGATTAACGGCGTGAATTTACAAGAAAAAACACTTGAATGTTCTCAGAGAATATTTGATTTTTCTCCTAGATTTGTGAGTTTTTTTCAAACTTTAATCAGAATATTTGTTTGGTTTTTTTCTTGTAAATTTTCTATTTAAATCTCTGACTCCTTCAGGTCTCAGCTTTTCAACTTTAATCTAAAAGAACATTTGAGTTTATTCTTGTAAATTTACAGTTTTAATCTCTGAGAATATTTGTTTTTTTTCTGGTAACTTTCTGACTTTATTGTCAGTGAACATTTGAGTTTTTTTCTTGTAAATTTGTGTTTTTTTTCTTGTAAATTCACGACTTTGATCTCAGAATATTCAAACTTTTTCTCATAATCTGCACGGTGAACTTCAGACCCTGAGCGACAGATCTTCTACTGTGAGCAGATGTTCTCTGGTCCAGTACTCACTCATGCAGTCGGTGGCAGGCGATGTGCTTCTGTATATCTGTAGAAGAAACACAGACATGTTGTTATCATGTGACAGTGAGGCTGTGACGCTGCATCATGTGACCATGTTTAACTTACTGTAGGTCTCCTCGATGTGGATGTGATCAGCCTGAGAGTCACTGATGGTGATCTGCTCCTCAAACCTGCTCTCTCCCAGGATCAAACCTTCCTGCAGCGTGATGAGACGCACAAATTAAAACTCCACCAACATCAGAGCGAACATGTGACCTGTGGACCAATGATGATTTATTCTATATATCACATTTATTAAGCAGAGCAACTTTAAACGAGTCAAAGTGTTTTACATGAAACACAAAGATACAAAAGAAACAACAAGGATTAAAAAACACACAAGATTTTAAAAGATTAAAACAAGCTTAAATTCAACAGAGCTGAAATGATTCATCGATTAGTCACACAAAAGAAAACTGATCAGAAACTATTGACAATCAAACTGTTTCAGTCATTTTTCAAATAAAAATAATGAAAAAAATGTCAAATATTCTCTGATTCCTCTGAAATCAGATGATTTGCTGCTTTTCTCCATCATACACTGAAAACTGAATATTTTTGGGTTTTTAATTAAATTAAAATTATAATTTATCAAAATTAAAACAGCAGATTGATCATTAATAATTAATTGCAGCCTTAAAATTTTATAAAATAGATTAAAAGGTAAAATAGAGATTACAGTGCAGAGATATGAATAACTAGTGACATATAAAAAAATGATCTTAATATTTCTAAAATCTTGATGACAAACGTGAATCACATTTAAAATTCTGATGTATTTGTGTCAGAACATCGGTGTTCCAGCAGAACATCGGTGTTCCTGCAGAACATCGGTGTTCCAGCAGAACATCGGTGTCCCAGCAGAACATCGGTGTCTCCAGCAGAACATCGGTGTCCCCAGCAGAACATCGGTGTCCCTGCAGAACATCGTGTGTTCCAGCAGAACATCGGTGTTCCAGCAGAACATCGGTGTTCCAGCAGAACATCGGTGTTCCAGCAGAACATCGCTGTTCCAGCAGAACATCAGTGTTCCAGCAGAACATCGCTGTTCCAGCAGAACATCAGTGTTCCAGCAGAACATCGCTGTTCCAGCAGAACATCGGTGTCCCAGCAGAACATCGGTGTTCCTGCAGAACATCAGTGTTCCATCAGAACATCAGTGTTCCAGCAGAACATCAGTGTTCCATCAGAACATCAGTGTTCCAGTAACTCTGGGTTTTATGTTGAATGTGAAGTTTGTATAAATCACTTGTTGGTTTAAACATTTGCCGAATTTCTCAGCAGACCCGCTTGACTTTTAAACTGCATTTGGTTGCATTTCACAGCTTCTGTATATTTGCCCACAATCGTCGTCACGTTAAATATGAATATTTATGAACGGAGTTTGGTGTGTTCGGTATGTTTACTCTGAACTCGGTTTATAAAGTGAAGTTTCAGCTTCACTTAAAACACAAACACACGCGTCCACAGCTGAAAGCTTCACTGTCAAACTGTTCCTTAACTTTAAAGTCTGTTCGTTGGAACGTGTGTTCTGTTGTTAGCAGCGTTCCTCCGCCCGCAGAACTGTTCTCTAACCGCCCGCCAGCCTCCATTCAAAACACGTCGGTTTTAACGAGCTGTGCTTGTTTCTCACCACGTCTGAATCACTGTTCACATGCTGGAACATGAGAGAAGATAAAACGATCCCAGACACCCGGACAGTCGGCTCCGCCATGCTGCTTCTTCTCCACAGAGCTGCGTCATCACAAACGTCACTGCAGCGCGACACAAGCGCAGTCTGCGTTTTTTACCGCGCAGTCCGCCATGACGCATGTATGGAGGGTGTGAAGGGCCCAAATTAAAGCTATTAAATATAATAAATAATTACATACAGAAGAAGAAGAAGAAATAAATTATTGTGTAGTTTAATGCTGCATTCCACCATAAATAAACAAATCACAAAGAAATTTAATTAAATACTCAAATGTTACATTTATGTGTTTGTTTATTAATTGTACCTTATTTCTTAATTAATAATTTATTTATTATTCATTGAAGCAGTGTTTATTTATTTATTCATTTTTTATTTATCCATGATTTAACTTAAACTTCTAATTTAAAAAATAATCATTAAAAAATAATAAAGTAATAAAATGTGTCAGCTTCTTACATCAAAAGTCAGGGCGGGGTCAAAGCCTCTGATTGGTCAGTGAACAGTATGACAGACCCAGAAGGTTCAACCAGTCGTTCTCTTTGACTGAGCTGCTACGTTGCACGTTATTTATTTCAATGAAATGAGAACATAAATAAATAAAATTATAAAGAGATTAAATAAATGTGTGAAAAATGAAGATGTAAATTAATTAATCAATATATGAATGAATAAACAAATAAATATATAATGTGTAAAAAAAATAAATGTTGAATAGATAAATATACTACAATTGGTTTAAGATAAATATATTGATTTTAATTTAACTTGTGTTATGACAATTAAATATTAAATTATCTAATCATTAATTTAATCATTTATTTTCTATTTATATACTTTTAAGCATCAAATTAAATATTTATTTAGGCATTATTCAAGCATTTAATCCTATAATTATTTGTGCAGGACATTTATTTATTTATTTATTTAATATTTATTTATAATATTTAGTTTCGGCCGTGTAAACCTTCCACAGTCTAACGGAGGGCGTGTCTTAAACACACCACTGAACTGTCTTTACATATTGACACAAGATACAGTTTCTTTGTTTCTTCGGGACATTAAAGCGCGCGGACACCGTCTCAACCGTCTCTCAGGTATTTATTTCAACACAAACACAACGTTTGTTGTTGTTTGTGTCGCTGTTGTGTGTTTTGTTTCACGTCACTTCAGATAAAAGTCAAACTTCGACTAACGGTCCGCTGCTGTTTCCCTTCAGCCAGTCAGCAGCAGTGCTGGAATGTGAGCAGGATACTTTTACTCAAGTACTGTACTCAGGTAGGTACTCGAGTATTTTCTTTTCACGCAACTTGTTACTTCACTATTTTCAGAACCTTTACAAATAATCAATCGATTAAAAGAGTAAATGATAAGCATATTAATCCATAATGAAAGTAATCATCAGGCCAACAGTTATTGTAAAAGAGTATTTAATTTTAAAAGTATTCAGTCGAAGTAACTCAGTAACTGTACGACTAACATGTAAAAATAGTTTTCAAAAAAACATCAAAAGTACAAAAGTATTATCAGCAAAATGTACAAACTAAAAACTAAACTAAAAGTACTAATGACGGAAAATAAGAAATGATGATGATAATAATAATAATAATAATAATAATAATGATAATAATAATAATTATTATTATTATCATCATTATTATTATCATTGTTGTTGTTGTTGTTGTTGCTGTTAATGCATTAACATGATAATAACTCTTTTATGTATGAATGGAACTTTTTTACTTTGTAAAAAAAAAGTAACTGTAACTGAAGCGTCAGATAAATGTAATGGAGTAAAAAGTAGGCTGGTATTTCCTCTCTGAGGTGTAGTGGAGTATAAGTATAAGTAACATAAAATGAAAATACTCAAGTAAATACAAGTACCTCTGAATTGTACTTAAGTACAGTGCTTGAGTAAATTTACTTAGTTACTTTCCACCACTGGTTGCAGTCGGAGGCACAAGCCTGAATCATGTAATGAGATCAGACTGAAGAGTACTACAGTCATGGAGTACTTTTACTCTGACTACTTGAAGTACATCTTCATGCTCGTACGTTAACTGAATTAACATGTAAAATATTTACTTACTTTTACTTGTAACAGAGTATTCTTTGTAGTGAGGTTGTAGTCCAGATCTAAAAACTTTGTCCAACAGGAGGTTCATGTACTCAAGTACTTTATTTAAATATAACCACAGAAGTATCCAGATCATTTACTAAAGTAGAAATACAACAGTGCAAATGTACTCGATTACAAGTAAAAGTACAGAAGTGTTATCAGCAAAATTTACTCAAATGTAGATATTCTCATTATGCAGAAGTTAATTATGTGATACCATATTTATCACTGTATTATTATTATCACTGATGCATTAACATGTAAGAAGAGTTTTGACTTTATATAAGATATAAAACATATTTTATGTATTTATGCACACTGAGTCATTTTCCTGTGACATCACACTCGGTGTGATGTCACACTGCATATAAACACTGAGGATCTGACAAATCATTATTGATTATCAGCAACTGAAAGACATGGACAGTGAAAATCTGGACGGACATCAGGACATTTTTCTGAGATAAAAACTACATATGTGATAACACATTAGCAACTGCGAGACACCAGCTAACGTTAGCATGCAGCTACTTCCTGGCTAACGTTACCGTTGCTCCAGTGTTCCATGAAACAGGAAAGATGTAAATTAATTCTGAAATATCAACACACACCTTTGAAACACACTGGATGTGATGAAGCTTCTAATGTGATATTTTCTGTCTCGCTGTGTAAACGAGGCAGCTAACGCGGGGTTAACGGTGGAGCTGAATGATTTAAAAAAATATGTAGTTGTGATTATTTTGACTGATACTGCAACTGTAATATGATTTGCAATATTAGAAGGAATGTTAATTTTACATCATTATTCTTATTTTTATTTAAAAATATTATTATAGTGTGATTTTTGCAGGAATCTGAAGTCTGTAAAAACATGATTTGTAGGTCGGGACGTTTCTGCAGCACAATATTTAATTTAAATGGTAGTTTGACACATTTTGCATTTAACTGCGTCTCCTGTGATTTGAACATTGCTGTAGACATCACTGTGATTTCAATAACATTTAGATTAATTGTTCAGCCTGAGTTAGCAGCATGCTAGCTGAAAACAAAATAACAGTATGAATTTTTCACACTTTAGTGTCGACTGTGATCTGTATGAACATGAAGCAGGACAGCTAACGCTAACATTAGCCTCCATTAGCTTGATCACATCCAGTTTTACTTCCAGACTTGAATAAACGTGTCCACGATGTCTGCTGATATTTCAGAATTAACTGAAGTCTTTTGTTCAATCTGATCATTTAACATTATCAAACGATAATACGTTAGCTAGGAACTGGCTAACATGCTAACATTTACCGTCATCTCACAGTAGCTTATGTGTTATTGAATATGTAGTTTTAAAGTTTAAATATGTCCTGATGTCCCTCCAGATTTTCACTGTCCACTGACTTTTCAGTTGCTGATCAATCAGGAAGCAGAGAAACGATTTATCAGATTTATACGACTGAAAACCTGGAACACAGCAGGACGACATCTGAGCTTCACACCCTGAGTGTGACATCAGAGGAAAATGGCCGCCGTGTGAACATGCCGAATGAAGGTCTGAACCACGTTCCATCACATGGTCGCAGAGTCTGGACCAAAGTTAAAGACAGACGGACGTTACTGTCCACTGTGTGTTAAAATGTCTGAAAATCTCATGGACTCTGGTGCTGTGTGTGTGTGTGTGTACAGATGATGACGTGACGTGTCCCTGGCCTCAGCTGTCAGTGATGGAGGACCTGTGGTGTGTGGCTGCAGGTGTGTTCCAGGTGTGGATGTTTGTGGTGGTGTTCCTCATCATGCTGCCCGCCATGTTTGGACTGTCTCTGGGCGTCACCGGGGTCTACATCCAGATCCTCGTCCAAATCCTGGAGGTAATGGAGACACAGTCCACACTGCTGCAGACAGACAGACAGACAGACAGAGAGACAGACAGACAGAGAGACAGAGAGACAGACAGACAGTGTCCTCTTCACGTCTTACTTCACATGTGTGGACGGTGATGAAATGAGCAGCAGGAGTCTTCTTGTGTGTCAAAGGTCGTCTCAAACGTTCTGTCTTTGCAGTGGGCCACAGTGCGGATCCAGAGAGGACGTCAGGAGCAGCCCAGCGTCCCCGTCCCTCTGCCCAACGGTGAGTCTCCTCACGTCAACAGAACACAGTTTAATCAACACTGATTAAAGGGATAGTTCAGGTTATTTAACGTGTGGTTACATGAGGTACCTTCAGTCGATGGAGGTCAGTTTGGAGAAGCAGCAGAAGGAACAGTGTAGGAAGCTAATCCGTGTCCTGCTGTGGACAGGGACAGGATTAGAAACCTGTGTCCTGCTGTCCCTGTCCACAGCAGGACACAGGTTTTAGATACCTAAAAAAATCAACATCAGTCTAAGTGAACGTTATATTTAGAATATTTTCTCCTCTTTACCTTTCTGTCAGACAGGCTTTCTGACAGAAAACCACAGTTATATCAGATAAACATCACTCAACCAACCAAACTCCAGTCAGAAAATCACTGATTTAAGCTCACAGAACACAGGAACTGTTCTTCTACTGCTGCCTCCATCTGTTAGCGTGTTTGTGTTGTTCCGACGAGGAATGAGGTTTCACTGGGTTCTCCGCTCTTTCTGCTGCCATTTGAACTCGTGGGTTTGGTGGGAGGGGCTTAGTGGAGCGAGACAGGTAGAGGAGGGAGGTTCCAAAAAGGTTCCTCTTTAAGGGCTGAGGTTCTACCTCATAAACATTTTGTTCTGAGGAACTCTTTTATGAAGCACGTGTTTATCAATGGTTCTCTGTAAGATTTAAGGTTCCATTAAGAACCCTTTTCATCCTAAGAGTTCCTCAAGGCTTGTTGAAATCCTTTTAGAACTCTGTCAGTCAAGTGTTCATCAAGGGTCCTTTGTACCATCATATAAAAGGGTTCTTGGTAGAACCCCCTGGGTGGGTTCGAGATGAAAGCCTTGGAATATTAAAAGGTTCTTGGTAGAACCCTCTGAGTGGGTTCTAGATGTAAGCTTTGAAATATTAAAAGGTTCTTTGTAGAACCCCCTGGATTATAGTTCTAGATAAAACTTTTGAAATATAAAAGGGTTCTCAGAAGAACCTCCTGAGTGTGTTTTGGAAAAAAAAATCTTAGAATATAAGAATGTTCTCAGTTGAACCCCCTGGATTATAGATAAAACCCTTAGAATATAAAAGGTTCTCTGTAGAACGTCTCTGGATGAGTTCTAGATAAAACCCTTGGAATATAAACGAGTTCTCAGAAAGCCTCCTGGCTGGGTTCTTTTTAACACCATTAGAAGGAGGAAAGGTTCTGGATAAAACTTCTAGAGAAGTTTCTTAGAAGAATCATTAATCATAGAGAGTTCTCTGTAGAACCTTTCACATAGTTCTAGGTATAATGCTTTATGTTGGGCTCTATATAGAACTCTTTGAAAGGGTTCCAGGTGGAACCTTTACCAGGAATCAAAAAGGGCTCTCCTATGGGGACAAGCTGAAGAACCTTTATGGTTCTAGTTAGCACTTTCAGTTCTAAGAGTGAACAGCCTACATTTCCCATCATGCTTCCTGAGTGTTTAGTTTGCTGCAGATGTTAGTTTGTGTCCATGTTCTTCAGGTTCTGCAGATTTCTGAGAACTAGTCTCTCATACTGAATGTCTTTAAGGTGCTAAAGGTTCTTCTTGGTTCCTCCCGTACTGTTTTCCACAGTGTGTTCTTTAATTTTGTTCTCTGTGACCATCCTGTGATCCCTGACAGAACAATGCTGCAGGTTCAGGACATCTGAAGTTCCTCGTTTGTTCCCCCAGAACATTTTGTCCTGCTGAGTGAGGGTTCTGTTTCAGCTGCACACACAGATCAGTGACGCTGTGTCGTTGTGTGTGTGTGTGTGTGTGTGTGTGTGTGTGTGTGTGTGTGTGTGTGTGTGTGTGTGTGTGTGTGTCGTCTCAGGATGATGATGCAACAGCTGATTTCATAACAGTAGTCAAACAGCAGACGGGTGCAGACTAATCTCTGAAACACTGTCACTCATCACACACTCAGGTGGAAGTAACTAATTACAAATACTCTAATTACTGTAATTAAGTAGTTTCTTTGTACTTTGTTTGAGTATATTTTCATGTTTGTACTTTTACTCGTACTTATACGATGTAATCTACTTCAGTACTTTTATTCCACTGAGTACAAACTTTTCATCTGTATTTTTGATAAAGTTGATAAAATGAACATCAGCAGTTCAAAAGTAACAAATACTCTGAGTAATATGTTTTTAACGTGTGAGTGCAGTCAGAGTAATCCTCAGTTTACTGAACTGTAAAAAGGATATTTAAGTTGTAATTAATTGTTTAAAAAAGCATAATTTTGAGTCTACACTGTAAAAACAAAAAAGTTGGTAAAACTCAAAATGTCAAGGCAACAGAGTTTTGAGTTTTGAAAAAGTTTGATCAACTGCTGATCTTTAGTTAAAATAATTTACTTTTCTTCAGATAAACTTAAATCTTTGAATTTTAGAAACTCAAAACATTGTATTTAAATTAATTGAAGTGCAGTAAAAATAAAAAAATCAGGTTCACAGCTCACTGTGACCAATTTAAAGATTAAAAGTCAGCAAAACTTTTTAAAGTTTATTTGTGAACTTAAGAATTTAAATTTTGCTCTGATTAGACCTCTGATTAGAGATTAAAAGAATTGATTGTTTTCTCATCAGGGATCAATAAAGTTTCTCTGATTGAACATTTATTCCTGCTTCAACCAAACGTTCCAACACGTCAGAGTTCTGCTGTTAAACCCTCAGAGTTCTCCTCATTCTGCAGATTGTAGTCGTCATGTTCCGGGGAAACAAATCTGTCCATGAAGGGGTTAACCAGAGGTCAACGTTCTCGTGATCCTCTGCTTTAACAGAACGCTCAGTGTTCTCCTGCTGCTGCTCCGTTTAATCTCATTTACACAAACACCTCCTCTCATACATGGAGAACTGGAGAACGTGTAGAATCACTAATACAGCAGCTGGTCACTGGGTGGGTTCTAGATAAAATCCTTGGAATATAAAAAAGGTTCTCAGTAGAACCTCCTATGTTAGTTGTTATTTAGATGTTTAAATTAAAGCAGCCGTCATGTTTGGGGGATTTTAAAGGGACTCATCAGCGCCCTCTGGTGGACAAACTGTCTCTAACTCACCTCAAACATCTTTGATGTGTCCCTCCTGACTGCTCCTGATCAGCTGATTGATAACCCATCAGTCAGCTGATGTGGTTCCCGTTCTAACCTCCAGTTTTCTGACTGTGTCTCAGGGATCATCGAGCGAGCGGGAGGCTCCATGGAGGAGGAGATGGGGCAGCTGCGGAGCGCTCAGTCTCCGGCGGCCGGCGAGTTTGCGCTGAGCGACGTCTTCTACTTCTACAAGAAGGGCGTGGAGAGCATCGTGGACGATCAGGTGACGCAGCGCTTCTCCTCCGAGGAACTGGCCTCCTGGAACCTCCTCACTAGAACCAATCAGAACTTCCGCTACATCAGCCTTCGCCTCACCGTCATCTGGGGCCTCGGCGTCTTCGTACGCTACTGCATCCTCTTCCCGCTCAGGTCAGAGTGAGACCGTCTCACGTCCTCCGGGAGACGAGACGGGGAAAGATTCTGTGCTAAAGTTGTTCTCAGTCAAAGAACAGACTCGTTCCAGACAAGAATTCACCACTTCAGACAATTTAAAAATGTTTTCTGTCAACAAAAAACATGATTTAATCATAATTTAACCCTAAAATCACAACATGTTCTCCGTCTTCTGTCCCTGCAGGATCACTCTGGCCATCATCGGCCTGACGTGGCTCGTCATCGGAACAACGCTGGTGGGATTTATGCCTGAGAGCAGGTACGGCAACTCAGCAACACGGCAACATGTCAACACGACAACAGGACAACACGGCAACACGACAACACAGCAACACGACAACACGGCAACATGGTAACACGGCAACATGGCAACACGGCAACACAACAACATGGCAACATGGCAACACAACAACACGGCAACATGGCAACACAACAACACAGCAATACGACAACACGACAACACAGCAATACAACAACACAGCAACATGACAACATGTCAACACATCAACACGACAACACGGCAACACGACAACACAGCAACACGACAACACAGCAACACGGCAACATGGCAACACAACAACATGGCAACACGGCAAACAACGACACGCAACACACACACGGCAACACGACAACACGGCAACACGACAACACGGCAATACAACAACACGGCAACACGAACAACACGGCAACACAACGCAACACGACAACACAGCAACACAACAACACGGCAACACAGCAACACAACAACACGGCAACACGGCAACACAAACACAACACGCAACACGGCAACACGACAACACACAACGACAACACACAACACGGCAACACAACAGACACGGCAACACGACAACACGGCAACACAACAACACGGCAACACGACAACACGGCAACACGACAACACGGCAACACGACAACACGGCAACACGACAACCAGCAACACGCAATACGACAACAACACGGCAACACAGAACACGCAACACAACAACACAGCAACACGACAACACAACAACACAGCAACACAGCAACAACGCAACACTGCAACAGCAAACACACAGCAACACGTCAACACATCAACACGCAACACGCAATAACACAACACGGCAAACGCAACAACACGGCAATACGACAACACGGCAATACGACAACACGCAACATGACAACACAGCAATACGACAACACAGCACACGGTCACACAGCAACATGACAACACAGCAAATACAGCAACACGACAACACAGCAATACGACAACACAGCAACACCACAACACGCAACACGGCAACACAGCAAACACGACAAACATGGCAACACAACACACAGCAACACGTCAACACGACAACACAGCAACACAGCAATACGACAACACAGCAACACGGCAACACAGCAATACGACAACACAGCAACACAGCAATACGACAACACAGCAACATCACAACACAGCAACACGGCAACACACCAACACGACAACATGGCAACACAACAACACAGCAACACGTCAACACGACAACACAGCAACACGTCAACACGGCAACACAGCAACACGACAACACAGCAACACGGCAACACAGCAATACGACAACACAGCAACACGACAACACAGCAACACAACAACATGGCAACACGTCAACACAACAACACGGCAACACAACATGAAGAAACAGCAACAAAACACTTTGGAGGTCAAAGGTCATGATGACATCACTGAATCACTGAATTATGACAAAACAACACACAAACATCTGACAGGATAAATGATGGAGTGTGTGTGTGTGTGTGTGTGTGTGTGTGTGTTTGTGTTGTGTGTCTCAGTGTGAAGGACTGGCTCAGCGAGTTGGTCCACCTGACCTGCTACAGGATCTGTGCCAGAGGACTGTCGGCCACCATCCACTACCACAACAGGTCCGAGTCAGTCAGCTCCGAGTTTTACCTCGCCGCTGTGGTCATCCTCGTTAACACGTGTGTGTCGTCCATCTTGTTTCTGCAGGGAGAACAAACCTCAGAAAGGAGGAATCTGTGTCGCCAATCACACCACGCCCATCGACGTGGTGATTCTGGCCAACGACGGCTGCTACGCCATGGTGAGTGTTGTCGTCAGGTGTCTCGTGTTCCCCGGCGTTTTGATGCGCTGATGTCGGCGCTCTGTGGTCCACAGGTGGGTCAGATCCACGGAGGCCTGATGGGGTCATCCAGAGGTCCATGGTGAGGTCGTGTCCTCATGTCTGGTTCGAGAGGTCGGAGATGAAAGACCGACACGCCGTGACCAGCAGGTGAGACCGCACGTATTGATTGGTGTTTACAGCAGCCAATCACGTTGCTCTAACTCTTCCTGGACTGTGAGCTCCTGGTGAACTCAGGACCAAACATGGCCTCAGAGACCAACAGGGGACAGTTTGACCACAGGGAACACAGTACCGATGTGGTTCTTTGCCAGGTTTTTGCTCCTGGAAGCCCGGGGCTGAGTCAGCTACCTGCATGGCTAAAGGCTAACCAAGCTAATGACAGTTAGCAGTTAGCTAACTGACTTTAGCAACATGTAAAGCTATCGTTCCACCAGGAGACCCCATAAACCACCTCAGTACTGTGTTCCCTGCTGGTCGTCCTGGTGGCCAGTCGAACCATTGTAATGAGAGAAGTCATCACTGGAGGGCGCTGCACAACGTACAACAACCTGTAGAACGTGACACACGAACCACTTTGGTTCTCAAGGAAACCCTGACTCCGGTTGTCAGTGGTCCTCCTTGTGGGATCGGCCCAGAGCTGTTTTATAATATGTTACAAAGGACACTTTACAAAACCCTTCATGATAGAGTTCTTCAAGAATTTCAACAATCCTTGAAGAACTCTTTCTTCCAAAAAATGGAACCATTTGTCTTACAAGTAATTCTTTCTTCAAAAAGGGTTCTGTGTTGAACCAGTACACTGTAGTACTCTGATCCTCTGTAGAACCTTCCTGAGGGGGTTTGGGTTATATTAGGTTATAAGAACAACCCACTCAGTTCTACCGAGAACTTTTTCATATTCTAAGGGTTTTATAACAGAAACCATCTACGAGTGTTCTACTGACGACCTTTTTATATTCTAAGGGTTTTATCTAGAACCCGCCCAGTCGGGTTCCAACAAAAACTAAATGACAGAACCTCCATGAAACCCTTGATGAAAGGTTCAACCATCCCTGAAGAAACCCTGCTATTTTTTGGTTCCTGTGAGGAACCAAGTTTCTGTACCAAGTTATTTTTGTTGAAAACTGGGTGCTTGAACTGTAACAGGGGTGGTTCCATGTTGGTGGAAAAGGCCTTTGGAAAAAAAAAGGTTCTCTATAGAACCTCAGCGGATGAGTTCTCGATAAAAGCCAGTTGGTTCATGAATTGTTGAAATTACTGAAGAACCTGATCATCAGGGGTTTGTCAAAGGTTCTTTGTACTATAATCTAAAGGGTTCTCACAAGTGTGGGTTCTTGTTAGCGCCTTTAGATGGTGGAAAGTAGAACCCAAAAGTAACTATGTGAGGTTCTACATTTGACCCCTCTATGGTGTAATGGTTCCACACAGAACCCTGTTTTGAAGAGAGGGTTATTTGGAAGACTAAGGGTATGAAAAGGGTTCTTAATGGAACCCTTTCCCTTGGAACATAAGAAGTATCTCCGTAGAACCCCCTGAGTGTCTTCCAGATAAAATCATTGGACTATAAGCAGGTTCTTGGGAGTGCCCCCTCTAAACCCCCTCTAGAACCCCCTGGGTGGGTTCTTGATAAAAATCACTGGAATATAAAAAGGTTCTCAGTAGAACCTCCTGTGTGGGTTATTGTTGGTGCCCTTAGAAGGTGAAAGGTTCTTGAAAGAAGCTCCAGAGAGGGTTCTGGGTGGAACCATTACACCATAGAAGGGTTCTGTGTAGAACCACTCTTAGCGGGTTCTGGGTGGAACCTTTTACATATAGTTCTAGGTATAACCCTTTATGTTGGGTAGAACCTTGGTAAAAGGTTCTAAATGGAAGTAAAATGAGTTCTCCTTTGGGGACAAGCTGAAGAACCCTTCATGGTTCTATTTAGAACCTTATTTATTAAACATGTCTCTGCACACCATCCTCGTCTTCATCGGTTCTCGTCCTGTTTTCTGTCCTTTTCCTTTTAGCACAGAGAACGTTAATGTGTTGAATTAAAGACACAGTTTGTGTTTTAACTGGACTAAGTGAAGGAGAACCTTCGGTCTGTGTGTTCTCGTTCCTCTGATTCTGGTTCTGATCAGTGAGGTTCTCCTCCTCATGTCTGTTCCTCTGTCTGCAGGCTCAGAGCTCACGTCACTGCCAGAACCAAACTTCCCATCCTGATATTTCCTGAAGGTCAGACTCTGCTGCAGCGTGTCATGTGACGATGATGATGACGATGAATGATGACGATGACGATGACGATGATGATGATGATGACAATGATGATGACGATGATGGTGGTTCTGTGGTTGGATTAACTTCTGTCTGCGTTCTCAACAGGAACCTGCATCAACAACACGTCGGTCATGATGTTTAAGAAGGGAAGCTTTGAGATCGGAGGGACGATTTACCCCGTCACTATCAAGGTGAAACCAGCCACACAACCACACCTTTAAAAACAGGGTTCTAAAGGATGAAAGAACCCGACTGAGACCCTCGTTCTCTCTGTGTATGTGTGTCAGTATGATCCTCGGTTCGGCGACGCGTTCTGGAACAGCAGTAAGTACAACATGGTCAGTTACCTGCTGCGGATGATGACCAGCTGGGCCATCGTCGTCAACGTGTGGTACCTCCCCCCGATGACCATCCAGGTACGCCTCACCTGTCGTCACACACACACACACACACACATCACACAACAACACACACCACACACATTTAATTTGTTCATACTTTTCTTCTGTGGTCTGAAGGTTTGTGGTATCAGATTACTTTCATACTTACTGAGGTACTTTTTGTTTATTTTAGTCTTTCAGCATAAATTGTAAAGTAAAATATGATTATTATTTGGTCTACAGGCTGCACATCTTTACAACTGAAGAACGTCGAGAACCTCTATAGACCAACAGAAATCATAAATGATGCAGACTGCAGAGTCCAGAACTGGACTGTTTTATTATTTCAGGTCATATGAGGTCTGTGACCAACATTTTTATTTCCTCTGTCAAGAGGAACAGAGTCAGAACGTTCTCAGCTGACTGGAGACGTGACGTGAAAAAACCAAACTGGTTTCAGACGACTTCAAGTTAAACTTGTGACCAAAGAAGTGAAACTAAAGTTCCACTTTAGTGACCTGAGAGATTTTCTCTGCAGACTTAAACACATTTATACATCTGAGAACATCATTATGAGTTCTTCAAAGATCTCAACAATCCTTCAACCAGCTGTGTGGAACCATTACTCCACACAAGGGTTCTCTGTAGAACCTCCCATAGCAGGGCTTGGGTGGAACCTTTCACAGATGGTTGGGTGTATCCACTAATTTTCAACCATCTAAGGGTTCTAACATGAACCCACCTCAGGAGTTCCTCTGATAACCTTTGTTATATTCCAAGGGTTTTATCTAGAACCCGAATAGGGGTGGGGGGTCTACCCAGTGCCGTTTTATATTATGGTACAAAGAACCCTTGACAAAACCCCTGATAACAGAGCTCCTCAAGAATTTCAACAATCCTTGAAGAACTCTTTCTCCAAAAAAGGGTTCTGTGTTGAACTGTAGTACTCTGGTTCTCTGTAGAACCTCCCTTATGGGGTTTGGGTTACATTGGGTTATAAGAAGAACCCTCTCAGTTCTACAGAGAACCTTTTCACATTCTAAGAGTTTTATAAACAAAAACCACCCACAAGGGTTCTACTGACCAGTGGTGGGAAGAGTTCTGGAAAATCTGTACTTCAGTACAAGTACTGATAGGTTACAAGTAAAAGTACTGGTATTTGAAACGTACTTATGTAAAAACTACTCAGAGTATTAGTTACTTTTAATCACATGTCACGTCACGTTTCTAAACTAATTTTGTGTGTATTCCTGAATCAATAGTAGAAAACATTAACAACTGATTAATAATAATTTATTAGATACAAACGTTTCTCCACCAGACAAAACAATGTCAAAGGAGGTGTGATTACTGCCACCACTATTGATTAAATATCACTGAATATATCTTTAATTTGTACAATTCTTAACAGCAATGAATCAATTAATGATTAATGATTCATTGTAATTATTTGAATAATTAATTGTTTTTTTGTTTGTATGTCTGGTGATCAGATCACCTGATTGGCTACTAAAATGCAGATGAAATGTTTGGATATTAATTCAAATTGTACTCAGTACTCAACTATGTGTGTGTGTGTGTGTGTGTGTGTGTGTGTGTGTGTGTGTGTGGTGTGTGTGTCGTGTTGTGTGTGTGTGTGTGTGCTTGTGTGCATGTGTGTTGTGTGTGTGTGTGCGTGTGTGAGCAGGACGGGGAGGACGCGGCTCAGTTTGCTAACAGAGTGAAATCAGCCATCGCTGAGCAGGGAGGACTGTTGGACCTGGCCTGGTGAGGAACTTTTAAAACCGATCAGTCTTATTGATCTTTGATTCAGAAGGACGACAGAGTCGACATGTGATCTGACAGAAACATTATTGAATGAATTTGTCTAAAAATAGAAAGTTTACCAGTACCTGAGCAGTCTGTCTTTTTTTTTTTTTTTAACCAGGAAGTGAGACAGGGGTCCTCAGGGGACAGCTGACCCTTTTTATGCCTGATTATAATATCTGAGACACAAATTTAAACTTTAAAGGACCAACATTTACATTAAAAAAATATATTTATTAAACAAAGATGGAGCACACAGAAGTAAAACAAGACACTTGAGGACGTCTTCTTAGACTTTGACCAACATTTTCTGATATTTTATGGATCAAACAACTGATCGATTAGTGGAAAAATTATTGCCAGATTGATCACTAGTTGAAAAATAGATCCAAACATGTGAGAACACGTCCCGTGTGTGCTCCACCTGTTTGGATCTATTTTTCAATGGACAAAATGAGACATGATGAATGAAGTTTTTTTCTGTCTTTCAGGGACGGAGGACTGAAAAGAGGAAAAGTGAAGGATTCATATAAAGAGGAGCAGCAGAAGATGTACAGCAGCATCATCGTGGGACAGAACGGCGTCAACACTGATGCTGGACAGACGGGACAGACGAGACAGTCCCTCCCTGATCTCTGTAACATGTGAACTCTTTAACTCTCAAAGTCTTAAACCTTTTTATTTTAGTTCATCTCTGTGTAGGAGCGTGTTTCCACCAGCAGGGGGCAGCGTCTGACAGCACAATAATCCTGCTCGTCCGTCCGTTCGTCCTCCTGCAGACCGGAGACACTTCAGCTGACATTAAACTGTTTTTATCTTCATCAGTGTGAGACGTTTGTGTTGCTGTGAGCTGCTCGTCTCTCCGCTGACAGAAACCAGGAGCTGTTGATTTTAAAAATTCATCTTCATGCACATTTATATTGATTTTTTTTTTATTGATGCAACACGACAGAAGACAGAACGAACAGAATCAGTTTTCACACGGCAGGAGGAGCAAAACGTGTCAAAACATCATTTTATATGAAATATTGTGACGCTGCAGAAATTCAGATCTCTGCAGAAATAATCACACACGATCACTTTCATATGTTTTTCAATGAAGATGAGAATAAAGATGTAAAAATGAACATTTCCTCTGTTATTACAAATCATTTCAAGATTTAATAAATCTGTAAAAAGAAAGAAGAAGGGAATTATAATAATGACTTCAGCTCTTTATTCATCATTAAAATCAATCATGTGTTTTATGTTTTAACTGTCAGACTCTAAACTTTTTATTATTTCACTTTGACATATTTAGAAAACTGAACATTTGATATTTTACACATTATTCACAAAAAATACAAAATAATAAAACAAAACAATGACAGAAAAATCACAGAAGAAATAAAGTGATGAAAAAATACATAAACATGCAGAATATTCTGGATATTGTCGTGTTATTATTATTATTATTATTTTTCTTAAAATGTAAAATTATTTGTTTTTCATATTTGACAATAAGTGGAGCAAACTGAGTGTTTAACATTTAAAAAAGAAAAGAAAACATAAAAAAATTAAAAAATAAAACATTTTCTTAAAAAAAAGTGAAACAATAAAATAAAAATATGAAAAAATACATTTTTAAAATAAATGTCCTTTTTTTTTACTGCAGATATTTTTCATATTTCCCAACATGAAGCAGTTTCTCATCCTGTGGCTCAGGGACCCTTCACAGGGTCGCAGGATGACTCTGAGGGGTCGTCACAGAAAAACATTTGATTTCTTCAGACTGGTGAAAATGAAGACAAATCAAACTGGTTGAACGGTTTCAGCCGGTTTGAAGGCGTCACATGACGCTTCAGTCGCTGCTGGAAACCAAAGAGAACATCTGAGTTTTTAAATCAACAGAAACATCAGAGAAAAAATAAAGATACACACACACACACACACACACACACACACACACCTCTACATGTGTGTTCCAGGCTCAAACACATGAAGACAGTTTCAGGGAGTTTAAATATAAAAACTTGTGTTTTTATGATGAAAAATGAAACTAACAGATCAATATTATCAGTATGATTAAAGGATGATGTGATGTCACCGTGTGATGTCAGCTGTGATCAATAAAGACAATCAAAACTGTCAAAGAGTGAAATTTATTTTCCTGAATCTTCTCTTTTATTTATTTGTTCTTTAAATGTTCTGAACTTTTTGTTCTAAAAATACTGAATCAGCTGATGAAACGTCCAGCGAGTCAGGTTTTTTTTTTTATTTCCTCCATAAAGATCAAAGAGAATCTGAGTTTGTTCAGTTTGTAAAGTTTAATGTTCCGACTTCACCTCTGAAATCAAATCAAATCAAAGAGACACGACGACGTGTTGATTTGTTCTCATAAAAAAAAAAAAGATTCAATAATCTGTCAGATTAAAAAAACTTCTGCTTCTCAAATATGAATATATAATGTTTTATCTTGTTGGTTCAGTTTTATGACCAAATATTCACAAAAAAACACCAAAGAAGAAGAAGAAAAGTAAAACAAAAGACACAGATTCAGTCCAACATGAAACCTGAACAACCAGGAAGAAATAAATATGAAAAATATATAAAACAAAGTATAAATATCATGTAAAACAGACGACACAGAGTGCTGGTTTATATTCATCACATGTATGTTTATAAAAATATAAAAATATAAATTCAGTCTCACAGGAGCAGACGTGGTTTCACCTTAAAAACATTCAAATAATCCACATTATTTAAATGTTATATTATTAAACCTGCAGAAGCATCAGTGCAGGTTAGTTTTCAACATCATAAACTTTCTTCTCTGATTAATAATGAGACAATATTAAACATTAAATCATCACAACAGATACTCAAATATTCCACATGGTTCAAACATTAATTCAGCAGCTGTTCACGTCAGCGACAAACTTCAAATCTTCAGCATCATTTAAACTTTGTAATTTTTTATAATATTTGTGTTTTTTCCATCTTTGTGACGTCTCGTCTGTTTTATTTCTGTTTATTATGACGTCGAACATGTTCTGATAAAAATCTGTTTTATATCTGATTTTAAAAACTCTGATTGATTCTCTCATCGTTTGATTTTTACTCAAACTTTGCTGAATGATTCTTTATGGTTCTTTATGGTGCTTCATGGTTCTTCATGGTTCTTTATGGTGCTTCGTGGTTTTCTGGTTCTTTATGGTGCTTCGGTTCTTCATGGTCTTTATGGTTCTTTGTGGTTCTTCATGGTTCTTTATGGTTCTTCGTGGTTCTCTGGTTCTTATGGTTTTCTGTTCTTTATGGTGCTTCATGGTTCTTCATGGTTCTTTGTCTCATGGTTCTTTGTTCTTCATGGTTCTTCAGCTTCTTCATTGTTCTGCTGCTCTCTGCTGATTTATCTTCTCACACGGGGACGTCTGAAGACGTCTCGTTGGACGTTTTTCTGACTGACTGTTAAAGGACCAGTCTGCAGGATTTAGTGGCATCTAGTGGTGAGCCTGCAGACTGCAGACACCTGGTCTCACCCTCCCCTTCCAGGCGTGTTGGAGAACCTGCAGTGAAACTGGAGCAGAACGTGGAACGTCTGAATCTAGAGTCAGAGTTCAGTTTTTCTCTTCAGGAGATTAATCACAGATGAAAACATCCTGATGAATATTATGTTTTATTTTATTTCTGATAATAAAATAAATGAACATTGTGAACATGATCAATCTTCTGAAATAATCAGCGGATTATTCAGGTTGTGTCATTAATTATCATCATATTAAAACAATAATTGATTTATTTATTAAACAAAGTGCTTCATTACAAACTGCATTTTATTGAATGATTCAACATTTTTACAGACTTTTTTAATTAAAGTTCCACATTATTGTTCTTTATTAGGCTTATTTTATATTTTAGAATATTTTTACACACACACGTATGTATATATGTCACATTTTAAAATAATCAGAATCTACATTTTATTTCATGTATACACTGAGAATAAAACACGTTCTGGTTAAAGATATTTTTACTTTTTATTTCTGACATGTTTATGATACATTTCACTCCTGTTGTTCTTTAATAAACTGAGTGTAAGAAATAAATAATTCATTATTAAAAAGCTAAATCGTACATTTATGGCTGCAAATAATATATTTTATTAACAATTAATTGGATGCTTTTTTTTAAAGATTAATCGATTAATTGTTTTGTCAAACTCCTCAGAATGTCTCAGAGTCCAAAGTGACGTCTTTAAATGTCTTTTTTTGTCCAACTGTCCGAAACCCAAAGACTCTTTGTTTCCTGTCAGAAAGACGACGTTTGACTTGAGACGACCGATCGTCTGTGAATCGATTAATCGTCGCCGTTGGGGCTGCGAGGGATCGAACATGTCGGGTCTCTGCTATATTTTTCCGTCTTGTGAGAAGAATCGGAGGCCGTCTGGTAAAAAGCTCCGCGTGTGTCCTTGATAATAAAAACCAGAGCTGCTCGTCTTCGTCCTCTCGGCCGTGATGGAGGCGGCGGATGAGAAAGAGGAGAATTGCAGTAAACGGCTGCACAGCTGAGTCGTGGCGTCGGGACATGTTTACTGTGACGGTGCTTTAATAAAGAAAGCAGCGAGTGTGAAATAGCATGGAGTTATTCTTGCACACACAGTGGAGCTCACATCTCCCAGCCTGCCTCTGTGTGTGTGTGTCTGTCCCGCCTCTCAGAACAATCCTGCTGCTCAAATTGCTCCAACAGAAATGTTTGTTCTCTCCTAACAAGATTGTGAATTATTAATAGGATCTAAAGCCGATTCTATAACCCGATTGTTGAGGTGGGATTCTTGGCGAGCGATGCTGCACCACACCATTTACTGTGATGTATGTGTCTGCACATCTTTATATCCAATTTAATGTGATTCAGATAGATTTCAGAGGGACATCATAAAAGACATGGCAGTGACCCCGGCTGTGGACTCCCTGCAGCCGCCCGCTGCCTGCGTCCCAATATGTTGATTCGATTTGCTGGATTTTACTTTTACCCCGGAGTGATCTATACAAATGCAATGCAGGTACACTGAGTAAATATGAATACATTTCCAAATTGAATCGGAGTGAATGTAGTCCACAGAGGACATCATTTTAAATGACGCTGTGCTGGGAACCACTCACAGGCCCGTAATGACTGAGGCTCTCTCAGAGACTCGCCATTAGTTGGAGTGTAATGCCTTTAAATACATTGTTCTGCCATCTATTCAGTGCTGGGCTGTAATGTATGTGATGCTGAGGAGAGACGGATCGATACGAGGCTGCAGCAGGGGGACGACCGACCGCACCGTCCATATTCAGACACGCTGCTGGACAGCAGCTTCATGTTCACAAAGCAAAACCTCCTCAGCACTGCTGGAATGTAACTGCAGAGTACTTTTACTCGAGTACTTCTGTTCCACCACTTTTCAGATTCTGTTCATGCAAAATATCTTCATCAAGCAAAATAACCTCTTGTTTGTGTGAGATTTTCTCTTATTTGGTGCACACGAGACAAAAATATGTCATCTTTGGGAAATGTTTAAACCCACATGTGTCCAAACATCCAGATGTGCACTTCAACAGTCCAGGTTACACTGAAACACACAAAGAGATCAGAGTTCAGAATCATAGTTTTGTCATGTTTTACATCAGTCACTTCTCTTCATCTGTTCACAAACAAATCAAATCATCCTCAAACCTTCTCAGACCTTCATATGTGCTTTTTGTTTCAGAGAAAAAGTTATCACACATGTGGTCTGCTTGTCTTTTTACAAAACGGTGCAGCTGATTTTTTTGGCGTGCAGAAAACACACATGTATCATTATTCATCGTGTGCGGTTCCACCCTGAGAAACAACACGATAAACCAAAGAACCCACAGAGAGACGCTGTTAAAAGCAGGAGATACGTGGGATTTATTAACACAAAATATAAATAAAGATACTAAATCAAGACTAACAAAAGGTATTAAGTCAAAACATAAGTTCAGAACAGACTCATGTTGAAGCAGGAACAACCTCTGACCTCTGACCTCTGACCTCTGCTGCCTGCACAGGTGCTTTTAAGCCCCGCCTTTTACAGGAAATGTTGTTTTCTATTGGAAATCTACTTTTTAGTGCAGATGAATTTAATCTGACTTACTTTTTATTTTTCTTATTTCAATGTTACTGACAGAACATCGTCTGAAATGAATAAAATACAAACATTTTGATAAACAACTTAAACGTCTCTCACTGTTTTCTTGTGCAGGAAATTGTTTCCTGCAGAAAGAATCATGATCAATATTTCACCAACAAGCAAAGATTAAAGAAAAGTCTCAAATCTGGAAACAGTTTTATGAATCAGATCTTTATTATTTTTTCTTTAATCTCTAAACACCGTCAGCGTCCACCTGAACTCAGAGCAGCTGTGACAGCAGCAGGAAACCAGGCTGTGAAGGTTTTCACCTGTCTGAGAACAGAATCAGGTTTATTAAATATTCTCTCTCTTTTTTTTACAAAAGATGTCTTGTTTGTGTAACATTTCATCAATATTCTCTTGTTAGCACAAAATATTTGCATCTTTTGGAAATTCAAGCAAGATAATCTCATTTGTGCAAGAAACTGTCTTGTTCATGCAAAATATTTGTATGTTGCTCAAAATATTATTCAGTTCAGACAAGATATTATTTTGTTTGCACGAGACATCCTGTTATTCTCTCGTTCTCATGATGTGCAAGATATTCTTTTGTTTGTTGTTGTGTTTGTTGTTTTTGTTTTTTAATGTCAGGTATTATCTTGTATGTGTATGATCTCTCCTGTTCCTGTATATTTGCATCTTATGCTGAATATTATTTTGTTCAAGCGATTTATTGCGTTTGTGCAAGAAATTCTCTCACATTTTGTTTGTGTGAGATAAAATCTTATTTTGCACAACGAATCTAATTCAAGAAGATATTATTTTATTCTGCGAGATCATCTTAATGTTTTCTTCATGAAGATATTCTTTAGTTCACACAAAATATCCTCTTGTCAGAGAAAAATATTCTCTTGTTCTTAGAAAATATTCATTTGTGCACAAAGATAAAAAGAATCTTTTGGGGAGCCGGCGTCTCTGCAGACTTCTTTTCTTTTCATGAGTGAAGTGAAACAAATGTTGCTATGCTAACAGTTAGCACGTTGCTATGCTAACAGTTAGCACGTGCATGCTAACAGTTAGCACGTTGCTATGCTAACAGTTAGCGGACTGAATGACTTTGTGTTTCAAACATGGATCTTATTTTAAACTTTAATATGACCTCTTAAAACATTCTTGGAGTCATCATGTGTGTCCGTCTTCTTTTTAATATCATTTACAGACGTATCTGATGTTATTATTATTATTTTCCCTTTTTGACAGACGGGTCCTGTGGGACAGCAGGGGTTTCCTGTTGGACAGTCCACAGTCCGCTCTGTTGGAAAAGAACGAATCAGAAGTCAGACAGAAACTCGGTGAGATGAATAAATAAAAGAAGACGCAGATTAAAAATAAAGCTTCATCACTTTGGTTTGTTTTTCAGAAGAGATTTTAAAGTTGCTGCAGCGTCACGTCTTCAGGCGGCTCCCGTGTCTCCGTCTCCGGTCACGCCGCAGTCACGGGTCCATCATACATAGTGACGCTGAGCGCGGTCACAGTGTGACCGCTGACCTGTCACACACACACACACACAAACACACACAACAACACAAAACAGGAAGGACTCAGACATGAGGACAGAGATCAGTGAGTGTGTCCGTCCAGGAGGGGGACATGTGAGACCCCGCTCATTTGCATACACTAATGAACAGCTATAATTGGTCAGAATTGATTTGTTCGCTTGATTGAGCTGCAGTGTCTGAGCTCAAGTGGAACTGATGTTTGAGTTGAATTCCAGTGTATTTGTTAGAAAATATTTATGTGTCCGCAGCATGGGAGCCCGTCACCTCTGTCCAATCGCCTCTCCTCCCTGTTTGTATGAGGGTATCATTTCAGCAGCATCTTCAATGTCCACAATCATTTGTTTAGTGAAGTGAGTTATTTTTTGTATGTAGTCAGAGGTTTGATGCGAAAATGCTCCTGCAGCGGTACATGTAACGCTGTGTAAATTTGGAGAATCTTTTGCCTCGCCATGCCTTCAGAATTGTAAATCTTCTTTTATTGACAGAGGGCTGAATTTGCCTGATGGCTGCAGCGACGGTGCTGAGCGGATCGCAGACATCCTCTTCCTCAGCCTGTTGCTCAGAAGGTATTTCTTCTTTTATTGACAGAGCGGCTGAATTCCAGCCTGATGGCGGCGCGGCGGCTGCTGCTGCTGGCCCACCACATCCTCCTCCAGCCTTGATTGCTTTTGTTTCCAGGTCACCTCCTATCTATTGCTGCAACTTTTCCAATTTCTCAGGGCTTGTTGTATGAAGACAGAAGGCGGCGGCGCGGCGGCTCTGTGGGAGACGAACATAAAGCTCCGCAGAGAGACGACACAAAAGAAACACGCTGAAATCTCCTCACTTTCACGCTCAGCGGGCGACACAGATCCTGTCGACGCCGCCTGCCCCGATGCAACTTCATCAAATGAATAATCAAATAAATGTCTTGGTTCATTAATATGAAATTATCTTAGCATGAAGATTAATTGCATTAAACTTATGAAAGTGTGTTTGGGTATGGATCTGAGCGGGGAAATGATGGATGATGAGAGCGGCGTGATGAATGGAGAAAGCAGCGGAACTAAATTGAAAGTGTACTCATCCGTTCTCCGCTCACAACTAATGATAAATTGAGCGTGTCACGTTGAACAATACATGTTCAGGTTTAAACACACACAGAGCTGCAGTGGGCTGTCCGTCCGTCTGTCCCTCTGTCCGTCCGTCCGTCCGTCCTCCGTCCCTCCGTCCCTCGTCCCTCCGTCGTCCCTCCGTCCTCCGTCCATCCCTCCGTCAGGTCACTGAAGCTTCTGATCAAAATACAGAATCAACCTTTAACACTTCATCATCTAAATATGATCAATAATCAGAGACCAGACACTTCATGCATCTACTCAAGTACTGTACCGATATCTTTAACTTCAATAAAAGTACTAATACCACAATATATAAATACTCTGTTACAAGTAAAAGTACTGCATGTGAATTTTTACTGAAGTAAAAGAACATATGAACATCAAAGTGTGATTGATGAATATGATGAATGAAGCTGAGCTGAAACAGAAGTGTCTCACTTACATTAAATTACTTTATTAAGATGTTTTTCACTGTATTATTTAAGTATGTGACATTTTTCTGTAAGAGGCGCTGATGTATTTATTTACATGATTTTGTAGATTTATACGTCCTGTTCTTCTATTTACAGACTGAAATAAATGATTCTAAATATTAAAGTACAAAAAGTAAAAGTACTGATTATGCAGAATGGCCCATTTCAGAATGATACATTTATATTTATTATATTATTGGATGATGATGACTGATGCATTCATGTGTTCATCACTTGAATGTTGCAGCTGGTGAATGTGGAGCTGATTTTACTGACGTTGTATTCAGCTGTGTAGTTTCATCAGTCATTTGTCCCGTCCTCTCTTTTACAGTTGAATCAGACGTGGTCGTTCAAAATAAATATTCATTGATTAGTTTTTTGTTTTTTTTCAGTTCAGTGCAGCACATTAAACTCCTCTAAGAGCCGACATGAGTTTATTTTACCAGTTAGACTCGTGTCTTAATGTCTGTCTTCATCATCTGTGATGAAATCAGATTTTCTCACAAACTGTGCTTCCTCCTGTAGTTCAGTTATAAAATCAGTGCACCTGAGCGCAGGCTCCGCCTCTTTTACGACATGAATTAAGGATTTATTTGGACCAAACCAGGTCTCTGGTGAAGCGTCAGCTGCGCTCCGTTTCTATCACTCTTCTCTGCTTCCATCACAGTTAGTTTTGTGGTTTGTGGTGATTTAGAGACTCGGTTTGTAAAGTTTACAGCCTGTCATGATGTTGATCTGATCTGTGTACAATGATGCAGATAAAAAACAAGAACTGAAACTTGTTTACCGACCACTCGTTTATCTTCTCTCATTCAGTCAACAGACACAACATGTTGGTCACCAGGAGAATAAATGAATAAATGAGCGGCAGACGAACTTTGTAACTCATCAGATTAATACATGAAACAACACAAATGTCTGATTTCCATCCTGTTTTCTACTTTGGTTTTCACCAGTTTCCTCACTGCTAAACTTTTTGCAATATTAGGAGATTTTGATGATTTCCACTCAGTTTTGTCTAAAACATGTGAATACAAACACACTTACTGTTGTATTTGTTGTTGTATTTTTCAGAAGCTTGTGTCTCCAGTTCTGCATCAGCACACAAACATTCCTCTGATTGTGTTGTTGATATCATACATGTACAGATATATGTGATGTTTTAATCAGTGTTGGGGTGACGTGGTGTGTGTGTGTGTGTGTGTTGTGTTTGAGGGTTTTCTTGGTCTCTAAAAAACTTCCTCTCCTCTGTCCTTCGGGGATTGTCTCTTTAACGTGACTTAATTGTCTCCATTGTAGCCTCTAATGATCGATAACTGTAATTATTTTTCTGAATAACGAGCGGAAGCAGCGATGAGGACTGATTGCCAGAATATTTTTTTGACTTTGTTTAAAAACCAAAACAAGTGACAGGCAGCCAAAGTTACAGATGATCGGCGTGGTATTAAAGAAAGCGTGTGGCGGCGCTCCAGCTCACAGCCTCCGTTCTAAATGATATTTGCCATCTGTGAGATTACAACAGTTGGAGGAATGAAGAAGAGGATCTCTATCAATCTGCACTCGGCCCGTTCATATTAACATTCATTCAGCTGATGTCGCTGCTGCACTGCAGCTCCAACACGTCACATCATCAGCGCAAAGTTTCTATCTGTTAAATCACTCTGCTGCTGCAACATGAATCATTACATATTTAATGCTGCTCAGGTGCATTTATTACCAATCTATAATCAATGAATGATCAGATATAACACATGATGTCGTAGGTGTATGTAGGGTTTATATCTGTGATCACTGGTCAGGTGAGAAGACAGAAATATGACCCATGACGACGTTAGCATTAATGAAGCTAACAAATGTTCACAAGCTGACCTGAGCAGCAGCAGATGAAATATTGATTATTGATTGATGCCGTTTTATGATTTAGCAGCAGCTGAAAAGGTTTACTTAGAACTGTTAGATTACTCAAATATTACTCGATTACAAGTAAAAGTAGTGGTGCTAGAAGAATACTTGAGTGAAAGTACAAATACAGAGTATTAGTTACTTTATAAACGTTGATGTTTGATGCAGATATTCTGTCTCTCCACACTCACAAAGAACACACATTTTCCTAAACTGATGAAAAGGTAACATTTTATTGAACATGTTAAAATAACACAAAAGAAAAGTAAAATATACGAGCGTCCATCCATCTTCAGCTGTTTCTCTGAAATCAGGTCTTGGAGGTGACAGTTCCAGCAGGAGACCCCAGACTTCCCTCAGCCGGCTACAGTAACGAGCTCTGACTGGAGGATCCTGAGGCGTTCCAGTCCAGGGTGGAGATAAAATCCCTCCACCTGGTCCTCGGTCTGCCCCGTGGTCTCCTCCAGCTGATAAAGCCTCTGATAAAACGCTTCAGGTCAGATAACGTGACACGGTGGCGGCCATGTTGGTGTTGATGATGTTCTTCACTGAGCGTTTAGAGTTTCACACTAAACTACAACAAACTGAGACGTTCTTCACTTTTAAAATGATGTGATTCATGGAACCGTTCCTGTGGGAACAACAGATGATTTTATCTCTCACCGTTAACTACGGTTCTTTTTTTCTTTTTGAGGTATGGAGGCACACAGGAAGGGGCGGGGCTTCAGCTCGACTTGACTTGATGTTGAATGAAGTTGTTGCGTCTCCGTCTGTAATTTTCAATGTTTTTCATCCTGTAGTTCATTTTTTGTCGATGACTTTGTAGTTTTTATACATGAATAATTTTTTTTTTTCCCACCTGGAGCTCAGTAACAGAACGTCAGTTCTTCATGGTTCTCTGCTGGCGTCTGATTGGTGGATCTGCTGAATTAAGTGTCGACTTGTTGAGAACAGATAAATAAATAACTTTGTTTTTTCATGTTTGGACTTCGGGGAAGAGATCAAGTATCTTTTTGATTTTGTCTCTGTCTCCGCTTCTGCTTCCGTTTCTGCATCTTTTCTGTCTGTCTCAGTTTCTGTATCTGTCTCTGTCTCTGTCTCAGTTTCTGTTTTCTGTCTCTGTCTCAGTTCTGTATCTGTCTCTGTCGTCTGTCTCACTGTTTCTGTATCTTCTCTGTCTCTTTCTGTTTCTGTATCTGTTTCTGTCTCGTTTCTGTTTCTGTTATCTGTTTTCTGTTTCTGTTCTGTCTCAGTTTCTGTTTCTGTTCTGTATCTGTTTCTGTTCTGTTCTGTCTTCTGTTTCTGTTTCTGTTTTCTGTATCTGTTTCTGTCTCTGTTTCTGTCTCTGTCTCTGTCTCAGTTTCTGTTTCTCTGTATCTGCCCCTCTGTCTTTCTGTTTCTGTATCTGTATCTGTCTCTCCGTATCTGTTCTGTCTCGTTTCTGTTTTACTGAAGTTACAACCAGAAGCAGGAAAAACAAGGTTACCGTCATAAATGACTGATTCTCTGGTTTGACTACCCGAACAAGATATAAATCACCGTCCAGCAATGTGAGACATGTGGACGTGAAAATGTAAAAAAAATTAAATATATAATAATAATAATTTGCAAGCACAGCTGTCCTGGTAACAAAGACTAACTAGATTTAAATTACTGACTGATTTGACATGAAAAAAAAAATGTATCCAACATATTTGTGGTAAAAAAAAATAAATACAAAACTTTAATTTTTCAATTGATGCTAAATTTTAATATTTTAACTGTCAATATTAAATAAAAGGAATGTAACAATAGTTGGTTTTGTTTTGCAGTTTCAACAGAAATAATTCAAACATTCATTGCTGACGTCATACCGACGTTTTGCACGTGATCATTATTTTATTTTATTAAAGAAGGAAGGTGAAGGAATTTTTTCTCTTGTCATTTTTCTTATTATAAATATTGCATCCTGGGGTTATTGTGGTATTTAACCTGGTGACCACTTTATTTAAAGATGTATTCAGGTAGAAATCAGACTCGTCTGTTTTCCTCTTTGGTTGGTTTTGATATAAAAGTTGATTATTTGTATTAAACGTTAAACTGATGTTCAGGTTCTCCAGGTTCTTGCAGCTCCTCTGTGTCGTGTGTGTGTGTGGTGTGTGTGTGTGTGTGTGTGTGTGTGTTGTTGCTGCAGTTGTCACTATTTAGTTTCTTCTGCACTAAACTGTGTGACATCTTATCACAGAAACAACTTTCAAAGAAAATTACACGGCTTGATTTTATTCCAAGTTCATATTTGGCAAGTCCATGTTGAATGTCATCCATCATGGCCTGCACTTTCTGATCAGCGTCTCAGGGGGACGAGGTTCATCTCTCCTCTTCCACCAACCAGAGCAAAAAGCAGCGCCGGCAACCCCACGTCTCCAATTTCATTCTCAGCGAGCGGCAGGAAATAAATAAATAAATAAGAAATCAGTTCAGCGGAGCAGCACGCTCTGCAACTTCCCTGCGAAATGAATACTTTTTAATTTCTGTGCCTGGGATGGCCCCGGGCCCCAGGACAATGTTGATGGATGATGTTTTAATGCTGCTGAATGTTATTTTTACTGAACAGGGAAAACTATAAATTTTTACTTCATTGGCAATGATTGTGCCCTATGCATAAAAGCGCGGCGGCTGCGCGTTGCCCATGAATAATCGCCTCTCGCAGCAGATGTTACTTTGCAGAAACCAATTCCTCGGATAAGATTTGCAGAAGATTAATTGTCTACAGCTGTTTCATGGCCCGCTGCAATCTTAATACATTTATGATAAGTTTAAAAGCTCACTAGAGGCAGCGGAGCCTCCCGAGTGAGGCTGCCGAGAGAAAAGGGACGCTTTATTCTTACATCTGGATTCATATCCTCTGTCAGATTCATCATTAGCCTTTATGTGAGACGACTAAGAGGCCGGCCGTCATTAACACACGAGATGCAACAGTGTCTCCCTCCTCTCTGCTTCTTTATCCTCTCCTCAGGCCCATATTTTCATCTGACTGAATTATTCAGATTTGTGCAAATGAGTTGTTTTCATTTTTCCCTCCTGGAAGTGGAAATTGAAAGTGACCCAGCGTGACCCTCATCTATTACTCAAGCTAAATTGCAGTGAATGTGCAGCGCGGATCATTGTGAGCATGCGGCTCTTTGTTAACCGCCGCGCTGTGAGCTGTGACCCTGCACACACGCAGCATCTGTACCAGTTTGGAAGAATCGCCGTGTTACGACCCCACACTCCACGCTCTCATAAAGCCCCATTTAAATATTCTCCACAGAACAAAAGCAATCATGTCGGGAGCGCGGCGCCGGGTCAGGGGCCGGCGCTCAGCGGGCCGCCAGTCTGAGGTGAGGTTTTTTTTTTAAAGAACCATTTCATGTTTAAAAGTTCCTGACACCGACGGTGGGGACATGAATGGTCCGAGGTTTCCATTTAACCCCGCGCGGCTCCTCCTCCTCACTCATTGTGTGCTTTTCATCCCGCCTCAGATCATTTAACGGCGGCGAGCTGATGGATCGTCACATCTATTATTTATTATGTGAATCATGTTGCTGATTGAAAGAATCGGAGGAAACCCTGCGGCCCGTCGCTGCTCTCTGCTGAGTGAAGACGTCCTGCCGGAGAATCAGATTTAATGACAATGCTTTAGCATTTCATTAGCATTAGCATTAAATAAACATGTAATAAATGATTTATAACACAGGATGATGTGGTTATAAGCAGATATAAGGACATTATTAAATGTTTATTTATGTATTTGTTAACAAACATACAAACACATTATAGTGTGTTATAAACCATTAATTACATGTTTATTTACTGATTATTAAAGTTGTTGATAATGTACCATCTAGTTTGTGAAAAGTATTTTTATTTTATTTGATAAAACAGCTGCTACATTCATTCACAGAAACATTTTACAGGTGCTCAGATCATAACTGCTACTTTTATTTTATTTCTACTTTTTATATGAACAAAAAAAAAAGAAAAACGTCTTTTACATGTCAGATTCATTAATTATTTCATATTTCATGATTTTATTTATAAGGACACACACATTAATCAACATTTCTGTAAATGTGCTGCTGGATTATTTTCTGCTTCAGCCTCCAGATGTTCTTAACCGTTCTGATGATCATTTCTTTCTTTGTGTTTTTAAATATCTCAATAAACTTCTTATCCTGGAGGTTTTATCACATTATTATCAGGCTGTGAGTTTTTGTAGCCTGTCGTCACGTCACTACTGATTATTCATGATTTATGTAACATTTCTGTATTAAAATGTCCTAAAACATTTGATCTACGTTATATATTTTGTCATGTACTTAAATGATCAAACCAGACGAACCTTTAGTTTTATTCAGTTCAGAGGAGTGAAGTCAGTGAACGAGACTTTAACGTGAATAAAACTTTGATGCTCGCCTCGTGTGTGAACGTCTGAGTCACGTCAGCTGTGGTTGTTTCACGACTCCCATGATGCCTCGCTGCTTCACAGCGTCATCAACCTACGTCTTTGTTGTTGTTGTAATGTGAGAGAGACCCCTAGTGGCAGAACCAACACACTGTGTGTTTAAAGGAAAGTGTTTTTATAAAGTTGATCTGTGAAAAACTTTTACTTCAGGTTGAAGAGCCTGAAACTGGAGCAGAGTGAGATATTAATTTAGAATTTCAAAATCTGACTTTACTTATTACAGTGTTTAAATTCACTAAATCAGCTGAAAACAACACCAGGCTGCTGCAGTACAACCACAAACCACACAGACGAGGGCTGAACACTTATTTTGAAATTTCACTGAAAATTTCCAAATCACAGGAGGTGATAAACCCAGGATAGACAGATACAGCAGATCTTTACTGATACAGACTTCAGAAAACATCTTTGTAGGGCTGCAACTAATGATGATTTTCATTATCAATTAATCTGCCAATCACTTTTAGGATCAATCGATTACATAAAATGTCAGAAAAACAATGTCTTGTTTTGTCCACAACTCAACACACACCAGACTGGGCGGTGATAACTCCACATCCTCCTGATTATCAGTGTAAACGCTGCTGTGTAACAACAGTATGTGATCATGTGACTGATCATGTGACTGATCATGTGACTGCCTGATGGACTCCATCTGTCTGTGGGTGCAGATTTGTGGTGATGTCTGTTTGTGTCGTGATGCTCTGATGTGATTCTCTAAGAGAGGATTTAATAATCACCACACCTGCTGATCGATATTCACCTTCACCTGCTGCACAAACATGAACCGAAACAGAAACTGTTTAGTTCGTCCACAATAAACGGACACTGATCAGACAGCTGCAGACACCACAGACATGTGATCTACTGGACATTTATGATTTCAGCTGAAGGTGTATTTTGTGTGTTTGCACCCTCACAGAAGCAGATTGTCACATGTCTCTGCTAACACTGAGCAACAGAGACAAACTGTTCATGTCTCAATCCAGATATTAATTAATTTGTCTTTAATATCAGAGTCAGTACTTTTTCTTTTTTACTTTTTTCTGCACATAAAACTTCTTTTGTTCACTTACAACCAAAACCTTTGTCCCTGGTTTCTTTCTGGGTTTTTCTCATCATCTGTTTGGTGTGTTTATCAGTTTTAACCGCAAAATGAAGCAAAAGTCCCAAAAATATTTTCTCACTATTCACACTATCTTTCAGAATTAACTCAGCGGGACAACAGGCCTCTCTCTTCTTCTATGGTCTATAAATCTGCAAGTGCAAACTACACGTTCAACATTGTGGCTTATTCATGTAAAATGTGTTCTGAAAAGTTGAGACATTTCTCCGTCATATCTCTGACGGAGTTTGGACATGAGTAAGACGGCAGTTAGTCACATGATATGTGTGTATTTGTGTTTCCATGGCAACACATTTGTTTGAGAGTAAAAAGCATCATCAGAGCTGCACCTGTTCTCCAGTGAAACAAACCCCGAAGTGTTTGTTAATAACTGTTTCCTGTATGAAGTTTGGACCAAACGTCCCATCTCACAATGTTACTGACGAGAAAAATCATTTGTGTGTCCATCCTGTGATTCAGATCCAAAATTCAACAGGTTCTTCTTTGGTCTGTGCTTCACTCTTCTACTAAGATTCATCAAATAAAATGTTTATGTAGCAGATTAGTACAAAGTGTCACACAAGGAAATAAAAAGATTAATGAAGCAAAAACAATCAAATAACTCAAACAGAGCCGTTTAACAACAAAATATCAAAGTGGTAAAACAATTATAAAAATAAACATGTATATACATACGATATATACACACACTGGTGCAAACATAAACACAATAAACAAATAAATAAAACAACAACAATCAAATGACTCACAGCTGCCAAACAAAAACATAAAATTAAAGTAAAACAGTCAAATACAAAAAAGTGCAAAAACAATAAATTTACTGAAAAATCTGTAAAATAACAAAGTTTCTCTGTTAAAACATTAAAGAACATTTCTTTAAATTTATTGTTTTTTCTCTTTATTTGAATCAGAATATTTTACCTTCACTGTTTTTTGTTTGGCTGCTGTTGTTGTTTTTAATGTTTTTTTAAATGTTTTTTTTTACAGTGAATCTTTGTGCTCATGCTTCATCACAACACACACACACACACACACACACACACACACACACACACACACACACACAGGACATCAGGACATCATTAATGGAGCAGGTCACTAATTAATAAATATATTTCATAAACCAGAGTGGTTCTGCTGCACAGTGAGAGGTGGACATTTGGACGAGATCGTCAATATCCTGATCACACACACACACACACACACACACAGAGCAGCTGTGTATAGGCTGACAGGCAGTGGTCATAAATAATGGCGGCTAAGCGCCATCAGCTCGGCCTTTACGTCACTCCTGCGACACCTCAGACATTGAACATGACATAATACGCTGTAATAAAACCAAACCTTCACTTCATAAATTTGCATGATTTATATGGAGGGTATGGGATGAATTCAGCATCATAAATATGCAAAAACATGAAAGCATTGCAGCTGCATAATTTTAATTTATTCTCATGTGACGGTGGGACTTAATTACTAATTGGTTTCTTGTTTCTCTCTCAGCTCTCCGCTCATTAACAAATTTGTGTTAATGAAGTGAAGGTCTACCTTTTTATTGTGTTTTTAATTCACGGTGCTCACCAACAGGCTGAAGAGCTGCTCTGTATTTATTTCTGCTTTATTTAAGCAGCAGGTTGAACCGGGCTGTAAATCTTCTCAGGCTGTAATATAACAGTCACATCATCATTCCAGCCGGCCTCCTCTTCCTCCTCCACACCTTTGTACAAACAGATACCTGTCACGTATGAAGAATAGCAGCGCTCCGTAACAAATGCCTCATTCTCTGCGGATTATTTACTTTTAATGGGCGGGTGGGATGAGAAAAGCACTTAATATGTGCTCACACGAGGCATGATGTATGGGGTCATGGTAACAGCGGTGGCACCGCCCCGGCCTGCTCGTTTCAAATAAATCTATGTGAGGCTGCTCACGGGCTTTTACAGCAGCGAGCGCTGGAGCAGGAACGTGCTCCGGTAGAACGTTGTCGAGGAGGAGTTTACTGTCCAGCTGTTTGATCATTTAGAGGCCTGAAGTGAAGACGAGTCACATGATGAAGATGAGAAGCTGCTTCCTGTCAATCAAAGGACAAATGACACGTGAGAACAGATTTAAGGTCCAGCTTCTTTTTGTTTAACCAGGTGGAACCCTTTATGTTGGGTTCTAGGTAGATCTCCTTCTCCTGGAACCAAAAAGAGTTCCTCTGTGGGGACAAACCAAAGAACCTTTTATGGTTCTCGTTAGAACCTTTATTTGTACATAAACGCAGTTCATCCTACCATTTCACTCGGGGCAACATCAGGTTTAAGGAGTAACAGATTACATCTGGACACAGAAAAGGTAACTGTATTCCATTACAGTTACAGATGTAATCAGATTACAGTGACAGTTCATAAAAATGTGGATTATTATCAGGATTACAGTTTTAAATTAAAGATCAATATTCCACCAAACACACAGCGAGCTGCCAATTCATCATCAAAATGCTTTCTTTAACATAATCAATCAATCAATCAATCAATCAATCACAATAAAGGAAGGAACAACTGGACAAACTAATAATCCAACAACCAACCTATTAATCTGTTATTAATCGACTGTTTAATCAATCAAACAAGCTGCTGAAACTGTGAAGCAGTGAATAAAGTTTTAAAGTTTATAGTTTATTTAAAGTGACGCCTCCAGAAACGCTGCAGTTTGTATATTCTACTTTTGTTTCATTGGATCCAGATTCAGTAACACGTGTTACATGTGCAGGATGAAGACAAACTCTGAAATGAAAAGAAAAATACCTGTGAACGTCCACAAAAAGACTTTTCTGTCAATGTTGGACTGAGGTGAAGCTCATGAGATAAAAACACTTAAACATCAGAGTTTAGTTTCAGTGAGCGAGTGAACGTGGCTCCAAACTAAAGATCTACACTGAAGATTCAGGATAAAAACATGATGTAAATGTTTCAGGTCGACCTGAGACTTGGATTAAAGCAGACGAGCAGCATGGAGGTGGGGAGATAATGACTGAGTTTTCATTTTTGTTTGAACTATTCCTTTAATAATTCAGACTTTTTCTGCAGGTAACTCAGACGATAATTCAGAAACAAAAACAAAAAACTGTGATATTGTGGTTAATTTGTTTTCCTCTGTGGTATAAAACTGTTGTATCCTGATCAGCTGCAGCGTCCAATCAGCAGCAGATTTATCAGTAAAGGTGTGTGTCACCTGGTTAACGGCTGCATGAAAGCAGCCGTGGCGACCCGTCAGCGAGCCGGAGGCGGGAGCAGGATGCTGGACGGGGTGAAATATGTGGCCTCTTTTGGCGCAGCTCCTCCCTGACAGCATGTTTATGGAGGAGGCCAGCAGGATTTAAATGGAGCCATTTATTTGCCATTTGGTTGTTATTAATATTCATGATCAATCATCAGCAACGAGGCCCCGAAGAGCCACCAGTTGTATGTTTTATGATGGTTATTAATGACGACCTGAGCGCTCACTTCTCCCACTCGTACAGCTCTGAACTCTTAATGATCAAAAGTATTAATTCCCACAGTATTCCATTATTAATATCCTGGATGGAGATAAAAAGTAATATTAATGTAAGGCCAACATAAAGACAGAGTCATTATTTAAGTGCTGTCATCGTTTGTCTTATTTAAATACCACCGTGATAAGGCTTTATTTTAATTTAAATAAAGACATTAATTTCTTTAATGCTGAGTAATCAAAGCAATATTTTGCAGTTTAACTGAAAAGCTTGTTAGGTCGATCATAAATCTTTTCAGGAATTACCGGTTATGGATCACCCCTGATTACAGTCGTATTATCTGTCTTCACTCGTGGTGTCAGAGCAGAAAAATGGAGCCGAGCAGCTCAGTGAAGAAGAAGAAGAAGAAGAAGAAGAAGAAGAAGAAGAAGAACCTGATTCTCTGCAGACTGAAATTAAATTCATCCATCAGGTTTTTAAGAAAAGACACTGAGAGTTTTATTTACCTCTGATGAGACTAAAACCATCAGTGACGTCTGAAAATAAACTTAAACAAAGAGGAAAAATGTTTGATTTTACAGTCACGGAGCAAATACAACAACAACATCTTCATAATGAAGTCAGAGAACATGAGTCCAATTACAAACAATTAACACATCAGTTATTAATTCAATAAATTCTAATAAGACAGAAAAAGATTTTGTTCTGCAGCCCTGAAAGATGATATTTATCTGTTTTTTATTAACTTATCATCATATTAAAGGTCCAGTGTGTCAGATTTCAGAAATGTAAAATAATATTCATCAGTATGTTTTTATTAGTGTTTAATCACCTGAACCTTATAATGAACCCGTCAGGTTGAAGCGCCGTGTTTCTACAGGAGCCCAGAGGGGACAAACACTGACTCGTTTTGCAGCCACAGTAGATTCTCCTACACACATGGAGGGGGAGGGGGAGACGAGGTGTTGGCAGTCTGTAAGCTCACCACTAGATGGCACTAAATCCTACAGATTGATCATCATTTATTGATCCCTGTGGAGGGAAATTAGTCACATTAGAATATGTAACGTTACATAACTTAAATGATTATTATCACGTTTACACAAGTTTTTATCTTGAAACATGAATTATTAACTTGTTACATAAATGAGTATGATGTATATTATACTTTATTATCTTGTTTGCAGAACTTATTTTGTTTACAGAAGTTATTATTTTGTTTGCACACATTCTGATCACAGCTGTGGATGAAGCTGGATGAAGATGAAGATGAAGATGAAGATGAGGAGACAGTCAGATGATACCTGCAGCTCGTGTTGTGATGCTGCAGTAAACAGCGTTTCATCAGAGAGGAGACTTGTTGATGGGGGGGGGGGTAAATCACTAGATTATGCGGCGGGGGCCGTGCACTCGGAAAATGAGAAGTGAGGTCTCAGCAACACACACACACACACACACACACACACAACGCCCAGCTGCCTTGTGATCATCCTTTTAATAACCTGTAATATTGTGGCAGGAGGTTTGTGCCTCCGTCTGATTGATGGGCTCTCCGATGAGACATTACAAGTGCAGGGAAGATTGACCAAACAACCAAACATACAAATTATTAAAAAAGGAGGGGTTACCCTCTGGACCCCGGGAGGAAAGTGAATAACCTTTAGTTAAGATGATACCGTTTTCCAAGAGCAATTTATAGTCTATTGACTGGAGAAACTGTCTTTTCAGATATGCGGAAATTGTCTTACATTGCAGATGAGATCTGCCGCTTGACACCGGATCTGAGGGCCGGGGCCACAGCAAATATCACATTAGCTGCCCGCGAGCTGCACAGATGATATCAGACAAACACAAGCACATATCATCCCATCTCCCAAACACAACCTCCTCCACCTCACACACACACACACACACACACGGTCACACCATCCCCATCACTGATGTCCACACTGGACGTCCACAGCAACATTCGGCGCCGACACAGGAACAAATTCATCTTTAACAATTAATGTTTAACCTTTTTATTCACAGTAACAACAACGTGTCTCTGATACCTGAACCAAAGTTTACCTGCAACAACAACATGTTAACGTCTTGTTTACACAAGTTATTATATTGTGACCACAAGTTATGAATCTTCTTCACTTATATAAATTATGTAATGTTACATGACATAAATGTTATCATGTTTGCACAAGTTATTATCTTGTGAACATAAATTGTCATCGTCATGCAACATATTATCTTGTTTGCATTATTTATTATTGAAAGATGAAATTCTTATTATGTCTGCAAATTTTATTTTCTTGCGAACAACTTATCTTGTTAACATAAATCATAAATGGGCACACCAGTTATTATCATGTTCCCTTTATCTTAACATAATTATCATGTTTGCACACATCATGATCCATTTTTATCTTATTAACATTAATTATTATGTTCAAAATCTTTAACAATCAGTGTTAAACACAACCTTAATATCTTGTTTACATGAGTTCATATCTTGTGCACACAAGATATGAACTTGTTCATCTTGTTTGCACAAGTTATTATTATTTTGTTGACCTCAGGAGTTACACTGACAGAAAGAAAACACGTTTATAAAGTTATGAATCATCTGCATATAAACACAGACTCACATAAACTATCTGCTCGTGTACTCTATGATCTTTGTGATGATATTTTACTGGAGAAAAGTCAGTTCGGCTCTCCGGCCTGGTTCATGTCTACTGGAGACTTTGTCTCTGACAGTGTGGCTGTTATATGTGGAGTACCCCAGGGTTCCATACTTGGACCATTACTGTTTCATATCTATATGTTCCCACTCGCACAGGTCATACAGAAAGACAAAATAAACTACAATAAATATTCAGACGACTCACAACTGTACTAATCTCCTGATAACCTTTGATCCCACACACTCTCTAATTCAGTGTACTGAGGATATTAACCTGTGGATGTCAGAGGACTTTTTACAGATGAACAAAGACGAAACTGAAACACTGATCTTAGCTGTAAAAACTCAGAGACAGAAAGTTGACAAGATGACTGTGATGTCCTTTTCACTGACGTCCTAAAATCACCTGTGCAGCAACTTCAGTTCATCCAAAACATGATCAGCAGAAATAAAAATTACAAACACGTGACACTTGTTCTTAAATCTCTGCACTGGTTCCTGCTTAAAACCAGAATTAAGTTTAAGATTTGGCAGCTTGTAAACAAACCAGTAGATGTCATCAGTCTTCAGTACGTAAAAGACACGATGATTACAAACAAACCAGCAGGAGGCGTCAGAGAGCAGCTTCAGAAGCGCTGCTCTTTTCTTCACTCATCTTTTTTTAAGATTTGTTTCTTGTTATTTTACGTCTGGACGTTTTCATCATGTTTGTTGTCATGTTGTTGTTATTTTAAGATGTGAATTTGTAGAATTTTAAAAAACGTTGGATGTATTTCGATTTTTAGAATTATCCAGTGTTGATTGGCTTGCACAACACACACACACACACACACACATCTAAAACAAGCTCTTGTTCACAGTGAGACAATCCCGGTGATTAGAAGCAGGAATCAGGCTTTTTCTAAGTGGTCTTTCTCATTACGTCTCAGCCGGGATGTTTTGACAGCGAGGATCCTTCACTTGCCACTCAAGTCTATCAATGTCAGCAGCAGGGCTCAGCCTCACAGCCATATATTTGGATTAAACAGTCAGAGTCATTACAGCGAATGTTATTGACCTTTTAAGATACAACTTTAATAGCTTTTCTCTCCCCTCTCCGTCTGTCTCGCTGTGAAACATGAGAGGCTGCCGTGCTGATGAAGTCCCCCTCAGGGTTTGCCTGGAATTGGAATCAAATACTTTAGATCCCCTCTTCCTCGTAGGTAATGCCGCCGGCTTTGTGGCAGAGAAAGGAGAAATTAAAGGAAAAGCACACAATGAGAATGAGGAGCAGGCGATCAGGATTACCAGACAGGACACTCATTTTCCAGTGGCCAGCCAAGCTAGACAAAGCCTGTGAGCGGGACGGAGACCACACGGGCTGGATTGTTCCTGAGACAGCGCGAGGGAGGTGAGCTGCTGCTGCAGATGGACCCAATATTAATATTAATAAATAACATGTTACAGAATAAAGTCTTTAAACGAAGCAGAACATCGTCAGAGAAATAAATCAACATCTTCTTAAAACTAAGATTATTCTTTATGTTTGTCTGACAGTTGTTAACATGTCACTGAATTATGTTTTATGAGTTTTTTAAACACTTTCTATGAAGGCGCTTGTAATAAGTGTTAGTTAACAGTAATAAGACCTTATAAGATGCTTATTAACATTCATATGTGTTAATAAGATGACATAAGTGTTAATAATGGCATAATAAACATGTCTATTGTTACATTATATGACATGTATAAGTACTCTTATAAGAAACTTGTTAATTGTTCATAGACTGCTTAAGAATGTTAATAAGTTTCTTATAACTGCTTATAACTGCATTACAAACCATTTATTCAGTTTAATTTATTATGTTATTGTTAACGCTTTAACAAGTTCATTATGCAGTTATTAACAGTTAACTACACATGTTATGTACTGGATGTAAA
This sequence comes from Lutjanus argentimaculatus, assembly GCA_034769285.1. Lineage (NCBI taxonomy): Eukaryota > Metazoa > Chordata > Actinopteri > Lutjaniformes > Lutjanidae > Lutjanus > Lutjanus argentimaculatus. The sequence goes on along the minus strand of JAWZSL010000005.1, from coordinate 42,011,763 downwards.
GTGTGAACACTGAAGTTAATTAAGCCTTTATTATGCGCTCATTAATGTTAACTAATGTATTTTGGGGAAACATCATTTTCTTGACTTGTTACGTCTTTTTTGTTTTGTTAGATCTTTTTAATCTTGTTGCATCGTTTTTGTCTTCTTACAACTTTTATGCCTTTTTTGCCTTGTTGTGTCTTTCTCATATTTTTGTATCTTTTTTGTCTTGCTACATATTTTTCATTGTTTTTTGTCTTGTTACATCTTTTAAATTCTTTTTCGTTTAGAAATTACTTCCATTTTGTCAAAAAACAAAAGTCTTTATACTTTTTATTAAACTTTTTTATGAAACAGTCTCGGGTCAGTATCGCGGTCAGAAGTTTTCATTATCTGAGTCTGGACAGATGTGAGTGTAAACTGGACCTTGACTGGTTGGTGAAGACAAACAGCTGTGAGGCAGAAATTCTCTGTTTTATACGACAATTGACAGCTGACTCATCACTCTTCTCACCGGGCCCCTAGGGGCCACAAGTGATGAGCAGCTGCTTCAGTCTGAGATGCAGTTTCAGCTTGTCGATGTTTGTGGAGGTCGTGTTCATGTTGGAGGAACTTTACAGATCATTTTGCATCTGATCAGCTGTGGTGACATTGCAGCAGGTGCTTCACCACCTGTTGCCTGGTGAGAATCTGAACTCTACTGAGAGACCTCTGATGGTTAGAAATTCATTTATTTATTAACAATAAACTGAATTTTAATACTTATTTTGTCCATTTTTACTGGATTTATTCTCACATTTTTCTGTTAAATTTGTGAACTTTGGAGGGAAACAGTGAAACATCTGTACAGGTGTGTGTGTGTGTGTGTGTGTGTGTGTGTGTGTGAGGTTCATATCCTGGCCTGTCTCAGCTCCTATTTATCATCTCAGGTGTGCTGCAGTGTTTCTCGGTGTATTGACAGTATTCATTTGTAAATCACAGCAGGTCACAGAATAATCTCTTCTCTCACTTTATAGACGAGGAACATAATGTGATAGAACTTTTCTCAACTCGTAACCTTTTATCGCCGACCCCCCCCTCACCTGTCCAGATCAGTCTTATTGTTTTTGTGCTCGTACCTGCCCCCCCCCCCCGCAGGCCGTGTCCTGTTATTCAGTGTCTGCAGCCATCAGCCTTTTCCAATCTCACCATCAGGGAAGTCACAGCTCTTTGTACAAGTGCCTCCAGTAATTGAATTTGCTGCAGAAATAGCGGCCTGGAAAATTTCATTTTCGCTCCCGCCGGGTGTGTGTGTGTGTGTGTGTGTGTGAGGCACATCTCCTCCTTCCTAACTGATCTATTCTCTCCTCCATTTCCCTCACTCCAGTCCTTCCCACACACACAGCCGTCCCAGAGTCCATTTTGGACTTTCCTGCCCCGTCTTCTCCGTCCCTCTGTCCCCTCCACCTCTCAGACGACCTTGTCTCCACACAGGAACGCTGATATTCTGGTAATAATGTTCTACCGGGAGTGTCGGGGTTTGTGACTTTCAGCTGCTCTGTATTATTTAACAAAACATTGCATTGATTGCTAAGTAGCGACTGCTAACTAGCTAACACACAAAAAGAATATGTCTGCTGGCTAGCTAAAAAGTAAAGCTAAAGATAGTTTGCTAACTAGTTAAAAAACACACAAAAAGACTTATATTGTTTGCTAGCTTACAAAAAGTAAAACAAAAAGATTTTATTGTTTGTTAGCTAACTGAAAACACACAAAAACATTATAGCTTAGCTAGCCAAATAAATACATAAAAATAAATAAATAATACTAGTTATTTATCTTATAATATATATACATAAAGCTAGCTAACCAAACACACACACACCTTTGTATTGTTTGTTAGTTGGCTAAAGCACAGAAAACATTATATTTGCTAGCTAGCTAAAAAGTAAATAAAAAACAACATATCGTTTGCTTGCTAGCTAAAAAAAATGTTTGCTAACGGACTGAAACACTATGAAACAACATTATGTTTGCTAGCTTGTTAAAAAGTAAAATTTAAAAAAATGTTGTTTGTTATAAGTTAAACAAACAAACAAAAAGCTAACCATAAAACTGTCTCGCTAGCTAAAGAAAAGTAAAACATGACAAATTAAAACACTACTATTGGTTCCCTCGGGGCCCCGCCTCTTTTTTAAAGTATTGCATCATAATTGAATGTGTGTTGTGTGATAGATTATAATACTTTTACTGTATATTCTGATTCTGATTTCTGTGGGTGTCAATGGTCAAAAACAGGTTTGTTTCCTTTAAACAGTTTCTGGTGTTTAAATGTATTTTATTGATCATTGTTTTTGTAGACAACAAAGCTGAAAATATACTGTTCAATTTGTAGAATATCCTGATAATACTGTTTATTGTAATATTTTTGGCCACAATAATTCAAATATTATTAAAATATCAGCTTCTTAAAAAATGACAAACTATCATGAGCTGACTGACAACAGACCTGATCAATAAATCCTTGTTCATTGTCCATAACTGAACATTTTACTGACATTCCTGCATCACATTATATTATTCTGATGCATATTATTGAAAGTCGTACACATGATAAATATTTTAAATGAGAAATAAAAGCATGTGGGCGGAGTCAACAGCTCGGCTTGTTGTTTTTAGAGAAACTCTGCAGGACGTTTTAGCTTCTTCATAAATGAGACAGATTCAGTTTATTTAATCTCACCAGTAAAACAACACACACGTGTTCAGTGTTTTATAAAAGCTGTGCTGCAGATAGAAATCTTACATTTGCAGAATTTGTTCCACCTCTCTCTGAGGGACAGGTTCAGTCCCGAGATGTCCTGATTACCGCTGGTCTCCAAAACCCTGAACGCCACACCCACCACCACCGCTGGTCTCTGTCAGCTAAACTCTGCTGTGTGTGTGTGTGTGTGTGTGTGTGTGTGTGTGTGTGTGTGTGTGTTGTGGACTGTCACGGTGGCAATTTTCTCCTAAATACCTTCCACAAATAATGGTTTTCAGAATGAGCATTAACAGGGTTGATTACACGAAATGGCCCTTTTAATTTACAGCGGGCTCCTATTGATCACAGGAGTGCAGATTAAAGCGTTCAATGAAGCCAGTGATGAGGTATTAAGCAGCCGGAGGCCCCCGGGGGCCCGTGGTGGGGCCGTCCGCGGCTCTGCCTGTGTACAGTTATTCCCCTGTAATGAAGTGCCTCTATGCAGCGGCATGGAGCCCCGGCAGGAAAAATAGATTGAAGATGATGAGCTCTTCAAAGTCATTTCTTGCTCTCTCATTCCACCTCATGCCCGGTGTCTCCTGTCCCGGCGTTCCCCGCTCCCGAAAATGCCTCGGATTTACTTAGCCGGCCGGACCGATGCAATTTTTATGACCTTATTGCTTTTTTACCATGGTAATAGTTTTGAATCAATTTATCAATCTGCAGCAGCCATCAGGCGTGTTGCCCTCAAAGATCAAGTCCAGGTCATTCCATCATTGCACTCCGGAGCACTGAGATGGAAAGAAATACCCCCCCCCCCCCCCCCCCCCTCCTCCTCCTCCTCCTCCTTGTACCCCATCACTGCCACAGGCCATATGAGAATGCTCCTCAAACAGCTTAGCAAACATGCTCTCACCAGTTTAACCCCTCATCCAAAACCCTCCCTGCACGCTGTCTTTAAGAGCCCAGTGCAGGGATTTCTTATTATCTATCGCCTCGTGATGGAGACTTGGAGAGGGGGATAGAGAGGCACCGCCACAATAAGAGCCTCTCCACTTCTAAAACTGTCAAGTGTGTGTGTGTGTGTGTGTGTGTGTGTGTATCAAAAGAGCAGCTCTCTCAGACTGAGCCGCACCAACAAAGATGAATTTAATCTAAGATTATAGTTTTAATCAGAGTTCAGCAAAGATCAGTTTAAAATTAAGCAGACTGTGTTCCAGTTTAAAAATAATCTGAATTTAGTAAATTAAAAAAAAGATTATTGATGCAAACTGAAATGAAATGGACTTAAATCATTATAAAATAAATATAAAATAAGCCTGTTTAAATTCAGAAGTGCTGCTGAGACAAAGAAAGTATAAAAGAGCAGGAAAACATGAACTTTCAGCTGCTCTGAGTTTCTTAACAACACTGTTTTCTAGCTGCCAAAAAAGTAAAACAAAAAGCTTTTATTGTTTGCTAACTACCTAAAAAAAACAAAACACAAAACAAAACAAAACAAAACAAAAAATATTATATTGATCACTAGCTAAAACACGCAGACATGAATTATTTGCTAGCTTGCTAAAAAGTTAAACATAAAGGTTATGTTGTTTCCTAGCAAGATAAAAACATACAAAACATATACTTATACATATAATAATATTAACATTATTCTAACTACGTAAAACATGCTACAAACACACAAATGTTATATTGTTTGCCAGCTAAAAAAACACACACAAAAAAACATTACTACATTGTTTGTTAGCTTGTTAGACAGTTAGCCTCCTCATGATCACCAGACAGAGAATTTTTTGTCTCAAAAAGTCCATTTTAAAAGTTAAACCTGCTCCAGTTTAAGTTTAAAGTTAATTCAGGGTCACAGTTCAAAGCTGTGGTGCAACAGAATTAAATGTAATCCAGGTTTAGAGTGAAAACTAGACTGAGGTTTTGGTGCGACATCATTTGAAGTTATTTAATCAGGTTTAAAAATGAATCTTGGTGGAAGTCAGCCTGGCAGAGGGGGACACAGAGGCACCGCCAGAATAAGAGCCTCTCCAGTTTCAGAGGTGTGTTTGTGCCAAAAAGAGCAGCTCTCTTCATCTCTGCTCTGGCATGAACGCCGCTCTCCTAATCAAATGCTACCAGTTTAAATAAATTCACATAAATCTGGAGAGTTTGTTTTATATTTTTCTGGATCGATTTCCTGTTTAACTCGTTTTCAAATCAATAACAGATTGAAGAGGACGATTTATTCTTGGGATTAATATGTTTGAATGAGCGTTACGGCTCTACTGTCCTTTGTTTGGCTTCGGCAAATGTCAATTAATGCTCCATATCCTCGGTGAGATCAGGCCTGAGAGCTTTCATTCAATTAGGTTGAATTATCTGAGGCTGTGTCTACTGTACGCCACATAATGCTCCATCAGGAACGTGATAATGGACGCGTGGCTCACAGCACTGCACAGGAGACGTCTCTGTGTCAAATATTATCTTTGTAAATCATTTTTACAACTGAAATCACTTCATGTCTGAACTGTTGAAGCCGGTTTGAACTCTGAAATCTTCAGACTGACAGAAGAGACGAACAGAAACACTGAGGTTAAAGTTAGACATTTAAAACTCAGGATGGATCAGAGTTTAACACTGACACAGAGTCTGTACAGTCAGCTGATTGAAAGCAAACAAAAACAAATCACACCACAAATGTTAGTCTGTTTGCCAGCTAGCTAAAAGCTAAGTTCCTCCTGGTGGACTTCTGATGGTGGAGGTTGTAAAGAGATTTAAAAATCTCTGATGTCATCAGAATGTAAAGTCTATTGGTCGAGCAGTAACTTGTGGGCGGGGCCAGAAACACTTCTGCACATGTTCAGTGGGCTGAATAACCAGGAAGTAAAACTGGGAGCTAGAAAAGGTTTGTGGCTTCTGCACCAGGCGAGCAGCTCTCACTGCACCTGTGGTTAATCGTGTTAGCGTGTTAGCATGCTAACATGAGCTAATGATCAGTAAATACAGCTGAGATTTGCTCATAAACCAAACTGAAAATAAACTCAAACTGATCTGATCCTTTAATATTTTTCCTTTTTTAAAAGTGGTGATTTTTATTTCCTGTTTGTTTATTTAGTTTTTCCTGTTTATTTTATTATGTGTTTGTTTGTGTTTGAGCTGCTGCAGACTTCAGACTTCACATGGATCCATCACATGTTTGCTGCAGGAGATCTGGTTGGTCCTGCAGGTTTATTAATAATATATTATTAATATAATATATTAATAATAATAATAATAAGATTTCCACTCCAGGTCCTCGTGGGTCCTGGTCCTGTAGGAAGGGCAGAGTGGGGGACAGACAGACAGACAGACAGACAGACAGACAGCAGCCCCCTGTGGTGGTGCTGGTGGTGGTGGGTGGAGCAGAGACTACTTATTAAATTACTGTAAACTGTTCTGTCATGATCAATAGAAATGTGTTTATTCTGCTGCCTCGTGGTTTTTCATTAGAGTCTTAAAGAGTCTCATCAGGAGGGGACGTCCACGGTCGTCTCTGTGTCCCTGCAGGACGGACATGCTGCTGCTGCAGACTGTGTTCACAGGACACTAAATATAGAGCTTCAGTGAGGAGCCTGTTCAGCCTGGGTGGTGCACAGACCCCCCGACCCCCTGCTGGTTGGGTTTTTGTTGTTTTTAGCTCTGTGTGTGTGTGTGTGTGTGTGTGTGTGTGTGTGTGGTGTGTTGTGTGTGTGTGTGTGTGTGCGCATGCGTGCATGCGTGTGTGTGTGTGAGACGCTTCACACTGAAGAATCTCAAACATTCAGTGGATTAATATGAAATGATCTACATTTGTGGTTCTCCATGGAACCTTCTCTCTGACTTTGATCCCCTCATTCTTCCTCATGAACACTGGTTCCCAACCTGTGGTCCGGGCCCCCGAAGGAGAGCGTTCGTTCATCTTTTCTAAAGTCAAATTCAAACATTTTTCATCATTTTCAGTCTCTTCCAGCTGTTTTAATATTTGACATATTTATATATAAAATCATTATTTCTCCTCTTCATCACATTAAATCAGATGTTATTGTGCTTTTATCAACCAACAACATGTTTTGTGAAAGTTTCATGTTTCTAAACGTGTCACCTGTCTGTCAGTAGACTGGACGTCTGTGCATTTTCCTTAACTGATAAAAACGCTAACGACTGATTAATGATTTGAGCATTAAAGCTACAGTAGGTAACAATTATTCAGTCATATTTGCTGGAACTGTCACTATATTCTGATAGTCGGACATTAAATGGGTAATTTAGGACAAAATCCAACTCCTCTGGCTCCACCTACAGCCTGTAATCGTATTTGCCGAAATCCACCGCGACCGAAGATTCTCCACCAGTCAGGTAGAGGGAGCAGGAGGAGCAGCCAATCGCCGCTCCTACACGTCGTAGTAAACTGACAAAGTGAAAGTAAAGTCCGCGACTTGGTCGGACATTTCAAGATGATACACACCGTCAGCTCCCTCTTTCACCTCTGTCAACCCCCCTCCTTCCCTCCACACACGCAGACACACACAAGAAGAGTGTGTTTCATGGTGAGAGAGATGTGAGATCGTTTTGGAGTCTCCGGTTGCTATGGAAACGGTACGTCGTCTGTGGGTGCGTTTATGGCTACTTTGTGTGCATGCGCCTGCACGTGTGTGTGTCTGTGTGTGCCTGTGTGTGTGTGGGGTTCTTGGCAGAGGTTCATAAAGAGACCTGATGGAGTATTGTCTTGAAATTTCCGACCAAGTCGCGGAGTTTACTTTCACTTTCATCAACTTACCGACTGGAGCTTTAAATAATAAAAATAACATACATTGTTTTCTCTTTTTTTAACTTATTTTAAGTTAAATTTTAGTTTCTTTGTCCAGTGAATGGCTCCACCAGACAAAACAAAGTCAAACGAAGAGAAATTAATGCCATTTAATGCGTGTTTATTTGGTTAAATTCTTATTTGGCAATTAATCAATTAATGACTAATCATTAACTTCCTGTACAATCTGGCTCAGCAAATATCTGACTTATTTTAGTTCTTTATCTTTATTGAAAATTCAAGTGTTTTTCAAACCTTGAAAACATTAAAATTCAGGTGTTTTCCAGGATTTCCTGTACGAACCTGCAGTTCATACAAACAGACCAGCAGTGGTTCCCACGCTGCTCTAGCGCCACCATGAGGTTCACATTTGTGTTTTGCAGTTAAATATCTTGACCACCACTGCTGAGATGACTGGTCAAATTTGTGAAAAAGTTACCAGGTTGTGCAGAATTCACAGTGATTGGTTGAATTTGTGTTGATTGTTGTAATCACAACTTCTACAAAATTCAAAATACTGAAGCTAAAATATTATAAAATAATACGGTTCAGTATGTTTCCTGATCTTCTATCCGTACGGTGACCTCGTGCAGCAGACCTGGAGGAAGTTTGGTTCCAAAGGTTCTCAGATCTGATCCTCATCAGCTGAATTCATCTGCAGCCTGACGTCTTCCTCCTCACTCAGCCCAGATAATATATTAAAATACTATGCAACATGCTTAAGTAACAGATGAGAGCAATCACAGGCGGCCGTATGATTGATTATTTGATGACACTTTGTGGTAGTTTTTGGCTCAGTGTGTGTGTGTGTGTGTGTGTGTGTGTGCGTGTGTGTGTGTGTGTCTCAGTGTAATGGGTTCATGGGGCCACATGTGATGAATATTTAAAATGTAACTTACATGCGACAGTGTCAAGGACACGGACTAAATGATCAGTTCAGACGATGAGTCCATAAACTGATCCAGGTTCAGTTTGTAAATGATTGTTTGTACGTCTGACTGTAAATATGATGAATAAAATATGATCCTGAACAAAACCTTCACTGTGTGTCAGTGGATCCAACCTGCACACTGAAGGTTCCTGCAGGGTTCTCAGGTGAATCAGTGTGTTACCTGAACACAAACAGCTTCACATCTCTTCATCCACCAGCTTCACCAAACTCTCACATTTTGCTAACATTAGCATTTGGTCCGTGTAGCTACCACTAGTTTTTGGTCTGTGTTGCTAACATTAGCATTTGGTCTGTGTAGCTAATGTTAGCAGTTGGTCCGTGTAGCTAACATTAGTTTTTGTTCTGTGTAGCTAACATTAGCAGGTGGACTGTGTAGCTACCACTAGTTTTTGGTCTGTGTTGCTAACATTAGCATTTGGTTCTGTGTAGCCTACATTGCCAGCAGTTTGGTCCGTGTAGCTAACATTAGTTTTGTTCTGTGTAGCTAACATTAGCATTTGGTCTGTGTAGCTAACATTAGCATTTGGTCTGTGTAGCTAATGTTAGCAGGTTGGACTGTGTAGCTAATGTTAGCGGTTGGTCCTGTGTAGCTAACACTAGTTTTTTTCTGTGTAGCTAACATAGCATTTGGTCTGTGTAGCTAACATTAGCAGGTGGACTGTATAGCTAATGTAGCAGTTGGTCTGTGTAGCTAACGTTAGCTGTTGGTCTGCTGTAGCTAACATTAGCAGGTGGACTGTGTTAGCTAACATTAGCATTTGGTCTGTGTAGCTAAATTAGCAGGTGGACTGTATAGCTAATGTTAGCGGTTGGTCTGTGTAGCTAACACTAGTTTTTGGTCTGTGTCGCTAACACTAGTTTTTGGTGCTGTGTAGCTAACATAGCTTTTGGTCTGTGTAGCTAAATGTTAGCAGTTGGTCGTGTAGCTAACATTAGTTTTTGTTCTGTGTCGCTAACACTAGTTTTTGGTCTGTGTTGCTAACATTAGCATTTGGTCTGTGTAGCTAATGTTTTTGGTCTGTGTAGCTAACATAGTTTTTGGTCTGTGTCGCTAACACTAGTTTTTGGTCTGTGTTGCTAACATTAGCATTTGGTCTGTGCAGCTAACATTAGCAGTTGGTCTATATAGCTAACATTAGCAGGTGGACTGTAAAGCTAATGTTAGCGGTTGGTCTGTGTAGCTAACGTTAGCGGTTATTCTGTGTAGCCACACTGAGTCAACATCACTGCTCTCTGTGGGTGTGTCTGGTCTTTGCAGGTTTCCGTTCAGGTCTGTCCTGAACCCAAACTGATCACAGATCAGTCCACGCTGAGACCAGAACCCGTGTTGAGGAGATCACAGGTTGGGAACGGCCGCTGTCTGCCACAGGGAGGTCGCGTCATTGAATGTCACGGCAGTAAACATGCAGTAATGAAAGGACGAGCCAATCAGGAGCCGGCGTCCAGAGTCCTCCGGCTGCCCTGACCTCCAACATTCCCAGAAAGAGGCTGTGTATTGTGGCCAATATTGGACTAATCCTTCGTCTATCTGCGTGCTCCTGGAGGTCAGCCTTAAAAAAAGCATTAAGCAAACAGCTAATGGAATTAAGGCTATAATAATATCGGGATATAGTGAGACAATTCTATTAACAAGATATAAATCATGTTGAGTGTGAGGTAAGTGTTTTTTAATTGATTGATGGAAACGGCGATCCATAGGTTTTCTGGAGACTAACAGCCATTTACTGTCTGCTGCAGAGTAAAAGAGGCAAAAAGGGAGAGATAAGAAAATTAGGCCAGGCTGAGGAATAAATTATTCAGAAAAGATAATCATTTTGTGCTGACATTACTAATGTGAAGAAGCATTTAATCTCCCTCCTGTGGGACGGGGGACCCGGGTGAAGGTTTTTATAAAGATTAAAACTGCAGCCAGAACGCTGCGCTCTTATTACCCACACTGCTGTCCTCTAATCAAGGGGAAGAGGGATGGGGAGGCAGAGGGGGGAGGCTGAGCAGTGCATTCTGGGAGAGGATTCTCAGAAACAGATTCGTCTGGTGTGTACAAACACACATCAACATACGTACCACACGCTGTACGAGCGCCAACACAACAGACCTGAGAGATGTTTCACACAAGAACAGGAGAACCATCAACGGAACCATCAAACAAACAAGGACAAACATCCGTAAAAAACTGGATTTTAGATTAAAATCTGAAGAGCAGCACATCTGACACCAGTTCTAAAGTTAGAAATGAAGGTTCTCCTTTTCTTAGACTGATCACAGGAGGAGCGCGTTGATGAACGCTCCAAGACAAGACGTGTGAGGACGTCATCTTGGACTTTGATCAACATTTTATGGACCAAACAACTAATCGATTATTGGAAATATTATTGCCAGATTGATCACTAGTTGAAAAATAAGTCTAAACAGGTGAAAACAGGTGAGCCACGTACGTCGTGTGCTCCACCTGTTTTAACCTTTGACTTATTTTCAATTGACAAGTTAATTTTTTACATTTTTTAAATTGTTTGAAGATGTGAATTCTTGTCTGGGACAACACTTAAAAAACAAAAGTGTTGCACAATAAAGAAAATGACCGTGTATCATGCACAGACGCACAAAAAAAAAAAAGTCTCTTGGACCCATCGTCTAAACCCAACAGAAGTCGGCCATTTTGAATTTCCTGGTCAGTTTTGGTGAGAATTAAAACAAACTGCTTCTCCAGGATTATTATGTGTATAATGACATAAAATTGGTGTGTGCCAAAAGTTATTAAAAGATTGAACTATCATTGGAGGGCGTGGCTGTGGCGTGGCGTCAAGTTTTGATGTCTCACCATGAAACGTGAAATCACTTTAACTTTGGTTTAAATGTTGGGTTTGTACCAAACTTCACATGATTATTCGGAGTCCCTGAACACATCTACAACAGGGTCGCGGCTGCAGCAGCGGGTGTGGGGGTGTGAGGTCATGTGTTGCAGCTTTATTACCTTGTTTTTTTTGTTATTTCTTTGGGTGAACTTTGTACCTCACACAGTGAGGATGTGAGGCAGTAGTCGTAGAGGACACAAACGGTTATATGCGTTTTTGGGGGGTGATGTCATTGTTTACATCAATAATTCTGATCAGCTGATCAGAAGACGTTCGACATCTTGTTCCAAACCACTTGTCAAAACAAATCACACAGGTGTCTTCACAACGATAAAATGTCTCTTCAGTAAGAGGCTGAAATCAAAAGAAGAAATAAAGCCTGCAGGCGTTCGGTTGTTGTTTGAGAATAATCAGACCTGACGCAGGGAAACAGATGGAAAAGTGTTTTTTAAATATTCACTTAGTAGATTTAATAATAATAATTAAAAGGCCTAAAAAGTTTCTGATGGATAAGATTGATCAGATGAGGTCTGCAGTCAGTCGACAAAGGATCAGAGGAACCACATGCAGCCTTAAAGAAAGGCCGTCGTCTCACCTGATTGGTCGAGAGGAGAACACACCCAGCTGCTGTCAGGTATTATTTAGGAGTCAGTGGTCACACCTGCACAACAGGTGATCTGAATCACCTCCAATCAGCTCAGAGGAACCTCAACATTCAGCTGAGAGGAACAGCAGGAACCAAAGAACGGGCACTTATACAGATTTAAATGTTTTCATCTTTTAAATGATTAATTATTATTAGTTTTAATTTCAATTGACAAATAGCAAACTGATTTCTCTCAAATTTTTTTCTTCACTAGACTGTACTATCCCTGTTATTTGTACCTTTTATTTTTAATTTGTACACTTTTCTTATTCTTGTATTGAACTTTGATCTCTTTAAACCTTTTATCTTCTTGTTCCACTGTGCTGCGTCACCAAGTCAGACTCTTTTGTTTTTTACATTTGGTGAATAAAGTGATTCTGACTCTGGCTGCAGATGTTCCACATATCATTAGTGTTTCATCATTTAACTGTTCTTCACTTGTTTCCTGGTATCTGATCAGTGTTTTCAGACACCTGGATAAAATACTCCAAACGCCCGGCCAAATAAAAAGTTTTATGAAATAATCCAGAAATGTAAACTATACATTTGTCTACAGTTTTTTCTTGACAGCATGACTTTCAAAGTGATAAGAATGAACGTTCACACAGGGAGGATTCAGAAACTTGGCAGGACAGATTTTACTAAACGCACGCAGCTCTTCTCTCAGTCCTGAGGCAAGGAGGGAAAAACTCAGCTGTAAAATGACCAGTAACCAGTAAGCTTATAGTTTGTTTATTATAATGTTGATTAATGTTAAAATGACGTTTTCTGCCTCAATAATTATTCAAAGCAGCAGATAAAAACACTGAAGCTCAGGTTTGGAACCCACAAACATCAGGACAGAACATGTCTGCCATGTTTGGGTTTTTTATAATTACTTCCTTTTTATTTTGGTATGTCTTCCCTTGTGTCTTTTTACTTCCTTTTATCTTCATCTTTTCTTGTGTTTTTTTTACTTTGTGTTTTTTTTCCGTGTGGTTTCTTTTGGTTTTTGAATTTTTTGTTGCCTCTGTTTCACCTTTTGTCGTCTATAAACTGTGACATCACATCTTCTAACACTGAATCGGCCCCTCACCAATGTGGACGGATGCTCACAAACACATATGTGAACAAAATATGAGAGAAATTTAAAAAAAAAAAAAAAAGGAGCAAAAACAGAAGAATTTTTGTTGACTATAGATTAAATTTGAGTTCTTGTTCCTGTGAGAGTCCAGATGTTGGTCAGAGTTCCTCGCCGTGCTCTTCGTCTTGTCTGCAGATGAATTAAAGGTTAAAAAGACGAGAGAACCCGCAGCTCTCTGCAGATCCCGTGTGACAAATCCTGAGAGTCACAAAGTGAGATGACAAACGGGCGGATGAGCAGGAAGTTAACAAGAGCGTGCCGGTCGTCCAGCAGGCGGTCGCTGTTATCTCGCCCTCATGTTTATTACAGCCGGCCTCTTGTTGGGCCTGGACGGGCGCCGCGCTGACAGTGATGGACAGCTCCTATTAAGAGGCTCTCCGCCCGCAGCTGGCAGCAGCACATACATTAAATACAACTGTTATTACTTTTCATTGGCTCAGCCATAAAATATGACCAGGAAAGAGTTGTTGCCATCAGATGCAGTTTGATACAGGATTTTAATTTGAGAGACTGCTCCATAACGCTGCGGCGGCCGGGGGGGGGCAAGCGGCGGCTTTGTTTGGGGACAGTAATGATGGTGTACATGTGAGCGTATTGATGGTCTGTCTCCTCAGGGCTTTGTTTGCCTGTTATATATGTCTCTGCCTGTCAGGGCCCCCCCAGCGCCGGCCCCCGGCCCCCGAACCGTCAGGATGTTATCAGACCGGCCTCCCCTCTCTTCTCCTCCTCCTCCCCCCTCCCGTCCTCTCCTACAGCACGTCTGCTTATCACCACACGTCTTAATGTGGCCGCCGACAGATCTCATGTGTTCGGAGGCACAAACATGTTCCCACGTCAGAGGTCAGAGGTCAGAGGTGTGAGATGAAAGGGTGAAACTGGGAGAAAAAAGTCAAAATTATGAGATTATTATTATTAGATTTCAATGCTTTTATCTAGAACCCAACTAGGAGGCTCTACGGAGAACCCTTTCAACTTCCAAGGGTTTTATTTGAACCAGGGGTTTTAGATTTGGCTGAAAGGTTCTCAGTGGAACCTTTAGTCCTACAAAAAACTCTTGACCAACTTTTTCTCCAAAAAAGGTTTTTTTTTAGAAGCAAATGGTTCTGGGTAGAACCTCAGCCCTTGGGGAGGAACCCTTTTAGAACCCTATTTGTAAGACTCTGACTCTGATTGGCTGTAGGGTGGGACAGTCACGGTTCCTGCTGAGGGGACGACGACTGTCGGAACCACGTTAAACACGTTAGCATCGTTGTTGTTAGCACGTTAGCATGTAGCTCACAGACGGCTACAGACTCTCAGAGTTCTTCTTCTTCTGTCTGTTTAAAATCTTGGTTCTAGTTGTCGTTCTGTTCCCTCAAGCATCTTTTATATCTCGCTGTCACGTCTCTTTACATCTCATGAAAAGCTCTTTGAATGTTGTTGTTATCAAAAGGTTCCGTGAAGATAAACTGTGTGTGTGTGAATCCAACCAGGGGGTTCCACCGAGAACCCCTGTATACTCCAAGGATTTAATCTAGAACCCACCAGGGGATTCTACTCAGAACCTTTTTATATTTCAATAGTTTCATCTTTAACCCAACCAGGGGGTTCTACCGGGAGATTTAATCTAGAACCCACCCAGGAGATTCTATGGAGAACATTTTTATATTTCAATGCTTCCATCTAGAACTCAACCAGGAGACTGTCAAACCCAAATGGGGGTTCTACTGAAAACCCTTTTACATTCTAAGAGTTTTATCTAGAACCCACCTAGGATGTTCTACCAAGATTGCTTTGATATTCCAAGGGATTTATTTAACCCACTTGGTTCTACCAAGAACCCTTTTAAATTCCAAGGTTTTTTTTTTTAATCTAGAACCCAACCACTGGGTTTTAGATTTGATTGAAGGGTTCTGAATGGAACCTTTAGTCTTTCACAGAACTCATGACTAACCTTTTCTTCAAAACAGGGTTCTTCAGAAGCAAATGGTTCTGGGTAGAACCTCAGCCTTTCAGGAAGAACCCTTTTAGAACCCTCTCAGTGTTCTTCTTCTTGTTCTGTTTGTCAGTTTACAATCTTGGTCCTGGTTCTCGTTGTGTTCCCTCGAGTGTGTGTGTGATATCAGTTAGAACCCTGAACTGGGCCCTGAACACTCGTCTAATGATGATGTATTGGAAACAGGACTGTCCAATAACAGGACGGCTGGGCCTGCGTCTCCGTGGTGACGGCGGGACATCTGCATGTTGGCTGGCGGCGAGGGTCCGTGTCACGTCCGGCGCTCTGTGTGCTGCATATTAAAAGCTTTATGGAAGCGATTAAATGTGCGCTTAATGGCGGCGAGTTGGCAGAATGATTGTACGATTGAATTAGCAGTTATGACGGCCCACATTACACCATCAAGTCGATGCAATTAGCCGGGCGTTTCCCCGCTCCTCCCGTCACGTTCACATGCATGATGGGACTTAATTAGCTCTTGTCACATACACTTTCCTCCTGATGTAATTCTCTGACAGCTCAAAGTGGAGCCGGCCCCCACTGGCCCCCACCGGCCCCCTCTGTCTGCCTCTCGGGGCCCTTTCACTCTGTGATGCATTGGAGCTGACTCATCCCAATAATAATAATGATAGCTGCTCTCAGAGTTTGGACCGTCTCTGCACGGGAAGACGGGAGCTGCTGCACAACGTTTGGTCTGTTGGACATGACAGGATGTGAGTGTGAACCCTGCAACATAGCCTTTAAATCTGATATTCACAAGAACCCGGGTCTATGCACCGATTCAATCACACACAATCTATTAACCCCCTCAAAAGGCCCCTCATAAGTCCCAACAGTGTCCAACAGATTTTATCTCCATGAAGGACGGCGACGTTGATGTTCCAGGACCCCCAGACAGCATCAACTTATGACCAGCACCACCCTTTAATAAGGTGTCATTAAAAACACAATACTGTTCATGCTAACATTAGTTTTTCATGCTAACACGAGTCTTTTATGCTAACACGAGTCTTTTATGCTAACATTTGTTTTTTATGCTAGCATTTGTTTTTATGCTAACATTAGTTTTTCATGCTAACATGAGTCTTTTATGCTAACACAAGTCTTTTATGCTAACATTAGTCTTTTATGCTAACACAAGTCTTTTATGCTAACATTAGTCTTTTATGCTAACATTTCTTTTTTATGCTAACATTATGCTAACATTAGTCTTTTATGCTAACGCAAGTCTTTTATGCTAACATTTGTTTTTATGCTAACGTTAGACTTTTATGCTAACTTTTTTATGCTAACTTTTCTTATGCTAACATTAGTTTTTATGCTAACATTAGTCTTTTATGCTAACATTATGCTAACATTAGTCTTTTATGCTAACATTATGCTAACATTAGTCTTTTACGCTAACATTTGTTTTTATGCTAACATTTGTTTTTATGCTAACATTAGACTTTTATGCTAACTTTTTAATGCTAACTTTTCTTATGCTAACATTAGTCTTTTATGCTAACACGAGTCTTTTATGCTAACATTTGTTTTTTATGCTAACATTAGTCTTTTATGCTAACATTAGACTTTTATGCTAACTTTTTAATGCTAACTTTTCTTATGCTAACATTAGTCTTTTATGCTAACACAAGTCTTTTATGCTAACATTAGTTTTTATGCTAACATTAGTTTTTTATGCTAACATTTCTTTTTTATGCTAACATTATGCTAACATTAGTCTTTTATGCTAACGCAAGTCTTTTATGCTAACATTTGTTTTTATGCTAACGTTAGACTTTTATGCTAACTTTTTTATGCTAACTTTTCTTATGCTAACATTAGTTTTTATGCTAACATTAGTCTTTTATGCTAACATTATGCTAACATTAGTCTTTTATGCTAACATTATGCTAACATTAGTCTTTTACGCTAACATTTGTTTTTATGCTAACATTTGTTTTTATGCTAACATTAGACTTTTATGCTAATTTTAATGCTAACTTTTCTTATGCTAACATTAGTCTTTTAATGCTAACACGAGTCTTTTATGCTAACATTTGTTGTTTGATGCTAACATTAGTCTTTTATGCTAACATTTAGACCTTTATGCAACTTTTTAATGCTAACTTTTCTTATGCAACATTAGTCTTTTAAGCTAACACAAGTCTTTATGCTAACAATAGTTTTTTCTAACATTAGTTTTTATGCTAACATTAGTTTTTTATGCTAACATTTCCTTTTATGCTAACATTAGACTTTTATGCTAACACGAGTCTTTTATGCTAACATTAGTCTTCTATGCTAACATTTGTTTTTATACTAACATTAGTTTTTATGCTAACATTAGTTCTTTTATGCTAACATTTGTTTTTAATGCTAACATTAGTCTTTTATGCTAACACAAGTCTTTTACGCTAACATTTGTTTTTATGCTAACATTTGTTTTTATGCTAACATTAGACTTTTATGCTAACTTTTTAATGCTAACTTTTCTTATGCTAACATTAGTCTTTTATGCTAACACGAGTCTTTTATGCTAACATTTGTCTTTTTATGCTAACATTAGTCTTTTATGCTAACATTAGACTTTTATGCTAACTTTTTAATGCTAACTTTTCTTATGCTAACATTAGTCTTTTATGCTAACACAAGTCTTTTATGCTAACATTAGTTTTTATGCTAACATTAGTTTTTTATGCTAACATTTCTTTTTATGCTAACATTATGCTAACATTAGTCTTTTATGCTAACGCAAGTCTTTTATGCTAACATTTGTTTTTATGCTAACGTTAGACTTTTATGCTAACTTTTTTATGCTAACTTTTCTTATGCTAACATTAGTTTTTATGCTAACATTAGTCTTTTATGCTAACATTATGCTAACATTAGTCTTTTATGCTAACATTATGCTAACATTAGTCTTTTACGCTAACATTTGTTTTATGCTAACATTTGTTTTTATGCTAACATTAGACTTTTATGCTAACTTTTTAATGCTAACTTTTCTTATGCTAACATTAGTCTTTTATGCTAACACGAGTCTTTTATGCTAACATTTGTTTTTTATGCTAACATTAGTCTTTTATGCTAACATTAGACTTTTATGCTAACTTTTTAATGCTAACTTTTCTTATGCTAACATTAGTCTTTTATGCTAACACAAGTCTTTTATGCTAACATTAGTTTTTATGCTAACATTAGTTTTTATGCTAACATTAGTTTTTTATGCTAACATTTCTCTTTTATGCTAACATTAGACTTTTATGCTAACACGAGTCTTTTATGCTAACATTAGTCTTCTATGCTAACATTTGTTTTTATACTAACATTAGTTTTTATGCTAACATTAGTCTTTTATGCTAACATTTGTTTTTAATGCTAACATTAGTCTTTTATGCTAACACAAGTCTTTTATGCTAACATTTGTTTTTTAATGCTAACATTAGTCTTTTATGCTAACACAAGTCTTTTATGCTAACATTAATCTTTATGCTAACTTTTTAAATGCTAACATTAGTCTTTTATGCTACATTAGTTTTACACTAACATTAGTCTTTTATGCTAACACAAGTCTTTTATTCTAACATTAGTCTTTTATCCTAACTTTTCTTATGCTAACATTAGTCTTTTATGCTAACACAAGTCTTTTAAGATAACATTTTTTTATGCTAACATTAGACTTTTATGCTAACTTTTTATGCTACCTTTTCTTATGCTAACATTAGTCTTTTATGCTAACATAAGTCTTTTATGCTAACATTTGTTTTTATGCTAACATTAGACTTTCATGCTAACTTTTTAAAGCTAACTTTTCTTATACTAACATTAGTCTTTTATACTCACATGTCTTTTATGCTAACTTTTGTTTTTATGCTAACATTAGTCTTTTATGCTAACATGAATCTTTTATGCTAACATTTGCTTTTATGCTAACATTTGTGGCCTTTGTATCAATACAACATGTATGAGGCGGCCTGCTGAGGCTTCAGACTGAGCTGAAATGAATCATACTTGATGTTCTCTCGCGGGGTCTCTGTGGAACCGGCCGCTCTCCCTCCTCCTCTCTGCAGAAACAATTGATTAGCGCCGAGCTCTTAGGCTCACGCTCATTTTGCCGGCGATCGAGGCTCAGCCGGTGTGAATGTGGTGTCCTTGCAGATTTAGTGGTCACTTCTCTCAACTTTGCCCATTAACCTGAGTGCAGCAGGCAGTTTGCCCCCCCACCCCCCCCAACCCCTCAGTGCACCGCGGGAACATTTATTACCCAGGGACACTCTAATGGATCCCAGTTAAGGTGTGTTAACAATTTTTCTATTGATTAATTGGAAGAGAATCATAGCCAGACTAACTTAGCCCAGAAGATTTAGTGGCTTTTAAGGTAGTAGCGATGAATATAATGCTTTAGAAAGAGCTTCTGTACATTATATATATGACACCTGCTACATTAAGCTACATTAAGCTTTAATACGTCTTCATTACTGGCACTCTGCCCAACCCCTTCAAGGTTGAAATAGAGATCCACCTTTCATTAGAGCGGCCATCACGGCTCTATGGAGAGAAATCAAATAATAATGGAACTGTTGAAACAGTTCTGCCTGAGTCGTTCATGTTAATCCACGTATTAAATATTAAAGATTTCCAGAACAGGACGTTGAACTGCTGCCACGCTTCTCCTCCTCCCCCGGTCAGACACCACTCGGCCGCCAACGCCACCGCGGCGCCCAAGCGCTCAATCTCGCCCGTAATTAGGCAAAGTAGAGGATGATGATGACCCCGCGACCTTTGACCTACCCACACCCCCACTGCTGCTGAACTGAGGAGAACTCAAAGACACTTTTCAACAGGTCATCTTACACCCAGCACGGGGCTGACTTAAAGGGACGCTACACCAATTTTATGATGAGTATCTCCTCCTGTTTCTTGTACTCAGATCTTTGACACATAAAGTCACATCTTAAAGGGACAGTTCGGAGGAGTACCTGTGCAGGAAGCTAAGCTAATGTCCTGCTGTGGACGGGGTCAGCAGCAACATGGACAAATAAAAAATGTATATAAATTTAAGTATACAATAGAATATTTTCACCATATTTCCTTTCTGCCAGACAGACTTTTCTGACGGAAAACCACCGTTAGACAAATATCACTCTGAAAACCAACCAAACTCCACTGACAAAATCAGTCATTTAACTTCACAGGACACAGTTGTTTGTGTTATTGTGTGACTTTAGTTTATTAAAATTATAGTTCAGATTCAACAGATGGAGGACCTTTACCAGGTTGTTTCCACAAGAAGGGCACTTTGGAGGGCACTTTACCAGGATAAAACAATAAAATGTCCAAATATTGTGAAAAGTTAATTCTGTCACGATTTTGTCGATTGGAAAATACGAAAAACAGGAGGAGCGCACAGACGTACGCTTCTTTTTTTGCAACATGTTGCAGACATCAAATTCAGAATGAGTGAATATTTACACAAAAACAATAAAGTTTATTGTTACAACCCTGATACGGACTTTTATATCCTACGTGGTGTGTGACACTTGAATCAGTTTTTAAATCTAACGCCTGGTCCAGTCCTTTTAACAACTACAGAGTACCTCGTATTACAACAAAAAACTACATCAACAGGTTCTGTTTGGCGAGCTGCATGTCATGCATGTCAGAGCTTATGTTGGTCTCCCAGCTGCATTCCCGCGATGGTCACCCATCGCTAGGCCGGACAAGACAGGAACAGGAAAATGAAGCAGGCCACCCCACCCCCCACCCCAGCTGGAGCCAATCACGGGCCAGAGTTTGCACACACTAATCAACATTAAGAGAACTACACAGCAAGAGGAGAGCACAGCGGTGTCTGTAACATTTATCAATTTGAATGTTAAAGAGCTTCTTTTTCTCATTCTATTGAATACAGATTGAAAAGTCATTTTTTCCATCTGACAGCTGGTTTGACCAGAATTAACTGAGTTCTGATGTCTCAGATGTTCTTGTTTGTGACATTTGTTGGTGTTTCTGTGACCTTTCACCTGTTTTATTTTTTGAATCCATGGTAAATCGTGTGTGCTCACCCTCAAACGCTCTCCCGTTGGAGGCGAGAATCTCTCTTTACCGGCACGTCAGCAGGAGATCCGTCCGCAGACCTCCGACAATACTCTGGATGAAAGAGATATTCTGGCTGCCGCACACGACGCAGCAAAAATAAACGTCTCGCAGCGAGCTAACGTCACACTGGCGAGAAGTGGAGGCTGTGCTCGGTGCCCGGTGTGTGGAGAGAAAACAGCCTCCTCCACGGGACGCCCCTGCCGCCCACACATCCAAGCCCCCCAAAAAACCCTCTGTTTCTTTTTCCTTCTGAGCATCCAAAGCCTTACTCATATTTGGTTTGCAAATCGTTTGATGACAGCAAGTGCTGCTGCTCTCCAAAGTCAGCATATGATTCTTTCATAATGTCTCATCATAGAGTTATAGGTCACATTCAGACTCTTATCAAACTGACACTTATTCATATTTTCTTTTTGGAAATAATTATCAATATTCACTTCCATGAAAACATTTAGATATCACAGAAAAAGACCCTAGGGGAGCTCTGCCCGGCAAAGGAAAAAGGCAGTAACTTCATTCTTTGTCAAAAATGATCAAAGACGTCCTTTGTCAAGTGGACAAATATCGACTCTCTAATATTTTATTTTGGTAGAAATTACAGTAACTGCAAAAATCCGCAAAGAAACCAAACTGTAACTTCAAACAACTAATTGATTAGTGGAAAAATTATTGCCTGGTTGATCCCTACTTGAAAAATAGTGTTTGGATCTATTTTTCAATTGACAAAGTTGTGACAGGATCACTTCATTGATTTTCATTATTTTCTGACATTTTTCTGACCAAAAAAAAAAAAAAAAAAAAAAAAAAAAAATCACCAGTGGGATTTAGAATGAGTTGTAAGCAGTCCACAAAAATCTGTTTCTGGACAAATCTGAGGTGAAAAATAAACAATGCAGTCGCAGACGATTTCAACGCCAAAAATGTGAGTTTCAGAGACTTTGTTTCCTGCATTCTGGTGACTTTAAAAGAGTGAAAATAACTAAATAAAAACATTGCAACAACATTCTGTCATTCAATTATTTTTCATCCTGCTCCTAAAAGGAAATTGATTCATGCCCCTTTCCTTTAAAACTTTCCTTCACAAACGGGAATCCTTCACAGGAATCTGTTTTGTTGCAGCAGTGTTGTCCTCCAGGTGTAAACAGAAAACTGTACAGTGTCAAAACAGGAAGTGATAAAAGAAAAAAAAAAGGTAATAAGATGAAAATAAGTATTTTCCTGGAGAAATCTGGAGGGTTGGTGAGCTTGTGAATCGTCACTCATATTAGATCTAAAAGGCCAAAATTTCGGTTTCACAAGTGGTGACTTTCAGCTGAATGCGGCCGCGGTTGCCATGGATCTGTGGTGGTTACCGTGGGTTACTCACAGTGATGGCAGCTGTTGACAATACAAATACAACTCTTGAACTGATGTTCAATATGTGTTTGTTTGGTCCTTTGTGTCTTGACATTATGTTGTAAGAGAATTTCTGAAGAAATCGCGGGTGTGAATGTCGACAATCTGACACTCAACTGTGTTGCTGGCTTTTAAGGTTGAATAACACCAATGATGTATGAAAGATGTGGAATATTTCAAGGTTGGTTATAAAGCTGACGCCAAACTGAATTGCTGGCTTTAATTTGTATAAAGAAGAATAAGTGTGGTCTAGTTAGAATGAACGGTATTTAATAATGATGCATGATGATATGATACATAAAATAAGTGCTCTCTAAAATGCCCTTCTTGTTTTTAATCTGAACCAGGAATCAGAACTGTTTCATGTTAAATACATAATCATTTTCACCACGCCTGTGTCCCACCATGTGCAGGTGGTGCTAGTATTATTTTTTTGCGTTCACCCCTAGCGAGGGGGGGCTACAGCGTCAGACTGTGGAAACTCCTGCTAAGCTAAGCTAAGCTAACTGGCTGCAGCTTCATATTCACTGTACAGAGACAGAGAGTGAAATCAATCTGAACATCTAAGTGTCTGTAAGAAAGAGAAGGAGAGGATGTCCCAAAATGTGAAACTTTGTCCTCAAAGTGGAGCTCGCTGCACTGATGTGCTGCTGTGTAAATAAAGCTGCCCCCCCCCTCCCCCCACAGTGGAACCCAGCGAGCAGTTTGTGGTTTATAGATATAAAAAAAAGAGCAGGAGCAGGACGGTGCAGCTGCTGACTCTGACGGCTTGAAGGAATTAGTGAAGGAACAGCGTTTCGTCCATTTATTGTTTAATGCCACATTAGCAATCTGCAGAGTTTGGGAGCGTGTGCCAGTGGAGGCAGCTCCGGGCAGATGGGCCGCTCTGTAAGATAGATCCACTGCCACATAAATTCCCCGCTGCCATCACACGCCAAAGGAGAAACAGCACTAACAGCGTGTTATGGCGGCTCCGACGCCGCTGCCAAAAGCAACAGTTCATGCTTTTTCCCTGTTCGGACATTTGAGGGATAGATTCAGATGTTACCTCTCATTAGTATTACTGAACAGCAGAAACAAACAGAAAGCACTTACTGTCAGGGAGGAGACAAGCCGCTGCTCGCAGCATTCACACAACACATAATGAGACTGCAGATGTGCTGCGTTTTCCTGCTTTGTCCTCAGAACGAAAATAAAGCTTTAATGAGCTGAATTAATCAGCTGGACGGCTCAAACAGCTGCTGGGTGGAACTTTTACACCTGAAATCATCTCAACCGGGAACGTCTGAGCTGCAGACACATGTTGAGTCTGTCACAGTCTCACTGCAACACCTGACAGAACTGACGCCCCGCAGGCCACGGTTCTCCACACAGGAACATGAGTGCAGCTCAGAAGAGAACCAGAGAGTACCAGGAGAGAACCAGGGAACGTCTGAGCTGCAGACACATGTTGAGTCTGTCACGGTCTCACCACAGCACCTGACAGAACTGACGCCCTGCAGGCCGCGGTTCTCTACACAGGAACATGAGTGCAGCTCAGAAGAGAACCAGAGAGTACAAGGAGAGAACCAGGAAAGAGCCAGGAGAGAACCAGGGAAAAACCAGGGAACGTCTGAGCTGCAGACACATATTGAGTCTGTCACAGTCACAGCACCTACAGATCTGACGCTCAAAAGGCCGGGGTTCTCTACACAGGAACAGAGAACACAAGAGAATCAGAAGAGAGCGAGCAGTGAACCAGAGAGAATGAGAAGGGAACCAGGAGAGAACAGGAGGGAACCAGAGACTGTTTTGTCCACACAGAGGGTTAGACCTGCTCCTGGATCAGGCTGGACCGTGTTCAGAGGACTCGGTCTTTACATGGATGATACTTTGTGTTCAAACTGAGTCACAGCTGATGTTTCCCAGATGTTGAACTTTTACTGTGAAGATGTCGACCAGATTATCATCAACATCTGTTTACATTCAACCTGAAGCAGCTGAGCAGACAGTAACTCCATCACAAGATTAAATTAATG
The DNA here is from genome assembly GCA_034769285.1 of Lutjanus argentimaculatus. NCBI lineage: Eukaryota > Metazoa > Chordata > Actinopteri > Lutjaniformes > Lutjanidae > Lutjanus > Lutjanus argentimaculatus. Next base: position 41,987,201 of record JAWZSL010000005.1, on the reverse strand, counting down.
TAACATAACTGCTTTCTATTACTTTTGGATTACCTCAGTGTAAAATATGGTGAATTTGTTTTGTCTGAAATAATTGTTGTTTGCTTTATTAATTGTTTGTTTGTCTGTTCTTTCCTTTATTTAGATTAATGGCAGTGACTGTGCAGATTTAAATGTTGTTGTCCTTCTCTGATATAAAGACAAAATAATAGGAACATTTCCTCTCAGTCAAAACATTTAACTCACTGTAACCCTGTTAAATAATCCACATTTTTACTGTCTTTTTTCTGTAACTGTAATAGAATACAGTTAGTTTTTCTTTCTGCACAAATTTTGTAATCCCTGTTAGATGTAATCTGTTATTCCCCAAGCCTGTATGTAAATATGTGTATGTTAATAACTGTACATATTGTTTTTATTTTATTTTGTTTGATATTTTATCTTATTCCATTCTGAATTTATCTGTATATGTTTTATTTTGATGTGAAGAGACTTGATGTCATTGTAGAACTCTGTGTTCTATAATGATAATAAATGGTTCTTAACTTTAAACCTCGATTCAGTGATTGATTGTTATATTTATATAAATAACTTTGGATATTGTTTTATTTTATATATAAAATATATATCGACAGTATAGGAAGTATAGTATATACAACAGTGTGTGTAATAGTATATTTATTGTGTATTATTAATTCTATATTAATTGTGTGTTATTCATTTTAAATGAAAGTGAGCCGTTGAGTGACCTTGTTGTTGGATCAATCAGTAAATTGCCTTTAACGGTCGGTATAAAACATTATCTGCTAACAGACCAGCCCACAGGCAGCTGTACAAGTGTATCTGTGGTGAGCAGACATTTGTTGAAGCCACTGCTTCATTCTGTCTCCTGCTTCGCCACAATTGACTTGTCATGTATTTTCCAGCTAATTAGCTCTTTTAAATCAGGGTTATGTAAGGCTGGCATTGATAAGAACACAGCGGTAAATTGACCGTGTAATGCTGCCATTCATTCAGGGACAATGACCCCCTGTAGCGATAATCGGGATTAATTAAAGATTGTTAAGGAAGAGTGATGGCGGGCCAGCGTGCATGCTGGGTAGATAGCAGGGCTCTCTCTTTATAACCACGCTGTGATTGGTCAGTGGTTGTGAATGTGTCGGGGGTTAACTGGCAGGGACGGGGGGGTGACGCTGCTCTGAAAAGAGCTGCATAAAGGTTTAAACAAAAGGTCGCGGACGTTTCAGTCTCTCCTTTCAGTCCAAACATTCACACACAGCAGTGACGGAAAGTGATGAGAGCCAACAAGTTTTCTTTTTACTCAGCTGATGCCTCGGAGACAACAGCTACGGAAGCCCAGTTATGTCAAGAAAGATTAAGAAAATAAAAGCACTCATAATCAGTCAAAGTGAGATTTATGACATATTTTAAGTAGAAATGTTTTTTTTTTATCACATTGTTTTTGCAGGAATCGGCCTGTATAAGTTTTCTGTATATTATTAGACTCTTCTTCCATCATTGAGCCGTTTCTGAGTTTCTGTGGTCGACCACTGTTCATAACTAGTAAATGTCCACAAATTGACAGTTTCACTGTACAGTTTCAACCACAACACTACATTCAGATTCAAGCATTTTCAAGGATTTCCAGCACCTGTAAGATGCCTGATTTTTATTATGTCAAGACAAATTTCCAGATGCTTTAGTGGCCTCATTTTGCCAAAATGTCAACAAATACAGGCTCATTTTAGTGGTATGAGGTTCACACAAGAAAATCACATTATGGAGTTATAAACTGTTATTAAATCACTTTGTTGTTTAGTTAGAGACATTTACTTTGTAGGAGTTGTTGTTTTGCTGCTCTCGCTCTCTGAGCTTCATCTTCTCTCCATATACATCCTCCTCAGGTTGCTCACCTTCAGGGTTCACCAACACGTCCCTGCGTGTCAGCCTCTGTCCATTACCCTGTGTCCTCTGAACCGTCCCCGAGCAGAGCTGCATGATTACTGCTGCTTAAACTCCTGCGACTGGAGCTGCGCGTGCAGCTGCTGACAGCGATCAGACCCCAGCGGAGGAAAGCTCTGCTCGGAGCCCACAGAGGACCTGTCTCTGCTCATCGAGGACCCGTCAGGTGACAGGTAATGGGGCTGTGGGGGGGCTGTCGGGGGGGCTCCACTCTCCTCCACACTGTCTATCCAGGCTGGCGGCTTAATTCACTGACCATTAGGCTGCAGATTTGTTATTGCTCACTTTTAAAGGCACTGACAGAAGAGATTTCAGCTGCTGGACGCCTCCTCCGCCGGGAATACGATGAAGGATTTGGCCTCTTCCCGAATCACTTCCTGTCTGACTGTCTGACTCTGAGAAGTCACGTGCAGCCGCCCGCTCGCCTCATCATTCAAAAACATCATCTTCATCTCTCCTTCGTCGCTCGCTCGGTGTCACATCTGCAGGGATCACATCAGGATGCTGAAAATTGGCTGAGGGGATTCCCAGTCATGGAGCTCCTGATTCGTCAATCACTTTTCAATTAGCAAATGAGCTCAAGCAGCAGCAGCGGCAGCAGTGCTAAGGTAGCTCCTGGTCAGAATGAGTTCAATCACAGGCTGGAAGAGCTGAGGTAGGACGGAGGAGAGCTGAGCCAGCAGGAATTATCCACTGCCTCACACACAGCAATGAAATTAACTGAATATAATATAATTACCATTATGCAATTGATCAAATGGTCTGATTCTTAAAACAGGGCCACAGAAAGGCCAATACCTGACTTCATCCTGACAGACGAGGAGGAGGAAACAACAAGAGAAGCACCAGAACGGTTCTAAAATATCAATAAGAGACAGAAAATGCATGGCTGCACACATGAAGGAAATACAAACCTCAATTACAAAAGACGTAAAACATATAAAGAAACAGAATGCAATGATTTTCAAAAGTCTTTCAACCTATATTTTATAGAATACAGTAAAAAAACAAGATATTTACTGTTCAAACTGATAACTTTATTGACTTTATTGTTTTTTGTAAACATTCAGTCATTGTGTTGTGACAGCAGCATGTTTCCCACTGAGACACATCAGCTTTTACTTTAACACTCAGTCAGTGTTTGTTGAAGTTTGAAAGTGAAATTCTTTCTCATTCTTACTTGATATACGACTTCAGCTGCTCAACAGTCCTGTTTGGTCTCTGTTGTCGTATTTTGTGCTTCATAATGCACCACACATTTTCAATGGGAGACAGGTCTGGACTGCAGGCAGGTCAGTCTAGTACCTGAACTCTTTTACTACGAAGACACGCTGTTGGAACACGTCCACAATGTGTCTCTGCATCGTCTCTCTGAAATATTCAGGGACGTCTCTGAGACAGACGTCGTCTGGATGGCAGCATATGTGGCTCCAAACACCTGAACAACAGGAACTGTGGTTGAATGTGTGAGTGTGTGTAGCAGGTGAACAAGAGGTATGAAGTGTTTTTAAACTGTTTTATGATATAAGTGGTGACAAAGTTCACTTATGAACAGAATCATGTTACTGGTGTACACACACTATTTTAATAAACTGTGTGTATTCTGTATGTTTTTGCTGAATCCAGAGGGGAGATATGAAGCCATGTTGGAATCCTTGTGTGTTAGTGTAGTGTGAGAATTATAGTTTAAAAAAGTACAATCTGCATAGTTAAAATCCAAACACTTAAAGGGATATTCCACCACTGAATAATAACCCACTCAGTATGTCCTCACCTCTATGCTGATGTGATGATGGTGAAGATCTTCAGTTCACTAAACAATCCTGGAGTTTCAGCAGAAAACAGGGTTGCAGCCAAATCCAGTACAATGGCAGTGAATGGAGACCACGGATAAAATGTTAAAAAAAGAACACAAAACAAACACAAAATGTCTCCATCCTGCTTGTGTGGTGTAATCCAAGTGTCCGTGAGCCGCGACATTAAAATTTAACCACAAAAGACGCCATTTACACCATGTTTTTAGCCGAAATGTCAACTGTAGCATGTAGCAGGTAGCATGTAAACATGGCGTCGATCTTGCGATATTTTCACACGTGCGTCCATTAAGAGATATATGAAGTCTCGTGAATAGAATATCACTTTAACATTACCTCAAGCTCTGCTTGTAAAGTCCACAGTTGACATCTTTTCTGTGGCCACGTTTCTCCTCCTCTTTAGACTTTTCTTTACACACATAAACACCACAGCTGCAGGGTTCCATTCCTCTTAGATTCATTGTTTTACCACTAAAGCTGTGCAGATGGATGACCTTTGTTTTATTTATGTCATTTGTTCTCTTGTAAAAATGATCTTGACCGACCTGTTCTGAGAGTTCTGCAGCCGTTTGAGGCCAAAATAATGTAAACCGTTGCAGACTGAGTCGGTCACAGTGAGGCTGGAGTATTTTGGGTAAAGTTTGGTTAAATTATTTTGGTTCTAAAGATGCATTGACATGACTGTAATTACGTCCATGTATAAATTCCCTGTAGTTATCGTACCAGATGTAAACCAGGAAGAATTGATCATCAGCAATCTGGTTGATGTAGCGCCGCGGCTGTGATCGAACCGCTGCCCGCTGACTCTCCTCCATCACGCCGGCAGATGTTTGATCTCTCCTCCTCAGGTAGGAATGGTAAATGAAGTATCTGTTTTTTTCCCTCCTCTGTCAGCAGCTTTGACCTTCTCTCTCGGCGTGACAGTGGCCGCTGAAGGACGTCCCGATCGGCTGACGCTGCACTTCCTGCCTGCCATCAGCGTGCCGATGGCTGCCAAGGTGTGAGAGGTCCGGCTGCGGCGTGGCCACTTGATGAAGCAGAGGAATCGATGGAGCGAGGAATGATGAAGAAATGAGAGGCGGAGACGGACAGGCTGCAAAAATGAGAGTGTCACATTTTGTGGGGGGACGAAACTTCAAAGTAAAATGCAAAGAAGAGAAGAGGAGGAAGAGGAGGAGGAGGAGGAGGAGGAGGAGGAGGAGGAGGTGATCAATAACTCTGTTTCTGTAGCAGCAGCAGTCCTGCATCAAAACACAGGTGGGTTCATTATTTTCATGCTTTAAGTAAATGTGAACGATCAGCGCTCTTAATTAAAGTTGTGTAATGAAGTTATTATAAAGTGAATCCCGTTAACGATGCTGCGTATTAACGAGCTTCCTCACCTGATACAGATTATATAAACCCGCCGGTCCTGTGATCATCCTCAGAGAGTCTGAACAATAATAAGCAGACGGGGAAATGATTGATGAACGTGTGGAATCCTAAACGGCTCTTTGGTTGGTTGCCAGAGCGTCGGGGTTTATTTGTCTTCATATCGGGCTGAGTCTGTGTTTATGTTCGGTCTCTGGAGGACGCACATGTCCTGAGAAATGACCCAGCCCACCAGAGAGAGCACAAATATGAAGTTCTGCTCATCTTAAAGCACTTCAGAGCTGCTGCTGCTGCTGGTGGGAAGAGGAACAGTCAAAGAAGATTCTGTGGACTGGAGGTCTGTCCTCTGCTGCTAAATCATAACTATTAAAATCTTCTGACTTCAGCTGATAACGAGCCTCTCAACATGTACAAAAACTGTCAAATAAATGCAACTAGCTGCCTGTGCTATGACGAGTCCACAGACTCTTTCCTGCAGTACAAGTACAGATACTTGTGTAAAAAAGACTCTGAAGTACATGTTCACCTTATTTTCTTGTTTTTTAAGATATCTTTTGGCTTTTTTGGATCATTTTTCATCAACTTACATAGAGTGGATTTGTCAGTAAAAAGTTTGCAGTATGACCAGACATGGCCGGCCTCATTGTCACTGAGTCGCTTGCTTTGTGTTCATGGACGTCGATAAATGTTTGTGTGTAGAATCAGTGAACCTGGATCGTCAAGCTGGATGAAAGGTGGGTTTAAATAAAGTTTCTCTGTCAGCTGGTGTTGCAGAGCAGCTGCAGCCAGATTCATGCAGTTCTGTTCACTAACGTTATTGTTAGCAAACTAATGTGGAGCGCACGGACGCACGTCACATGTCACAGTGAGATTTTTTTCCAGAACTACTTTTCTATTTCATCTAAATATGTTTTGTGTTCCCTTGCAACATTTCGTGTTCTCTCACTTCTTCCTTTTGTTCTGAGCCATATGTCTGTTTCCACTCAGCTGCTCCCAGTATGGATCAGCTGATTGAGGCACTTTACTTTGACCTACAGGACATTCAGTCTGCTGATATCGTTCTGCTGCTCAATTAAAAGGCACAGTTGTAGTGAAAGTGCATTTTATTAAATGAAGCTGTCTGTAGATGAAAGTTGTAGGATACAGTAACCTGCAGGATCAGCAAATTGAATTTGGATTTTGATTTACACATTGTGCCTTTAACTCACTGAAAAAAGAAAAAGTTTTATATTTTGAAAGTGGAATCAAATCACCGCTTTGGCTGATGAATATGAAAACAATCAAAACGTCACTTGCACTTTTCCGTCAGACAGCAGCATCGTGCCATCATGGCGGCTTGTTGCTTGGCAGACACAGCTTCATATTTAATGAATCTTGTATCTGGAGGAGAGCAGGTGAAACAGAACATCACAACATCTCCTGCAGTCTGCAGCCGTCCCACTATTTCCAGGTAAATTGATTTATTTCACATTATTAATGAACTTTGCTGCAGTTCCACTTGTCAGGCTTGGCCCGCGAGGGTCAATAACGAGAGGAAACTTGATGTTAGTGGATCCGGCTTAAGTGATTCTGTCGCGCTAACGATTCAATATATCAGGACAAATGTCAGCTGCTTGTAATATGTTGATTCTCGGGGCCTGATCTGCATAAGCACTGCATTCAGCGGGGTGCAGGTCCCGGCTGGGGGGAGGACGGATAATGACAAGCTGAAGATTCGTTTGGCTTTCAATAAATATTTCATGCAGAGGTAAAGCCGTGTGAGCTCACTGAATAAACCAACAGTGGAGGGACTCTGTGGTGAGAATCAATAAAGAAGGTGGTTTTAAATTGAGAAGAGAGGTTAAATGTGTCACAAAGAGGAACTTTCATATCATCAAATCTGAATTATTTGCTTTAAAATTGGGAATATTCTGACATGAATGTCTGCAGTGATGTGTGAGCTCTGTGCAGGGTGGGGCGGCGAAGGCGGCGGCGTTGAGGGGGGGAGGAGGCGTGTAAACACTTAAGGTGACTAAACTGCTGGCTCGAGTTTTCTGGCCCGCTGCAGAAATCAGTGCGATGGATCGGACGGGAGAGATTTAGTTGCAGGTGGCAGAGGTCGGTGGATTGTGTATTCTGTGCAGTCAATAATAAAGTTAGGACTTATGCCCACGGAAAGTTAATGAGCAATCACAAGGACCTTGGAAAGTCATTTGCATCTGGGCACGGGCTCCTCACTTTGGCTGGGAGAGGGCCCCGGGGACACGCAGAGAGACGGTGATACTGCAGAGCAGCAGAGTTACTGTGAGCCCGGGAACAAAGGAGGCGCCGCACACATAACAATTAGACACCACAACCCACATTTAACTACATCACTAAATACGCTCCTCCATTCAAACCTGCACAGTTAAAGTGCTTTGTTCAATTATTTGTTCCCCCTGAAGCGGCTCGCTGGATTCTGAGGACGCCTGCTGCAAGAAAAATCAATGCTTTTGCATTTTTTAAGTAAATAAAAGTGTCAAAGATAAAATGTTTTTTCCTTTTCCTGAGGGAAAGTTGTGTTTGACTAAAATGACCCACAGAGCTCTGAGACAGGTTTGTTTCTGGTTGTCAGGACCAATAATGAGTCTGTCATGTACACGCCCCTTTTCTGATGGTGAACATTATGATGTGTTTGTGGGCGGAGCTTAGCTGGAGGCAGAATACCTAAACACGTTAGCCAACACAAGCTAGCAAGTTTTGTCATCTTGTTTCTTAACAATGTCTGAAGAAAATACAGGTTCTTCAGATTCTGTCAGAACCGCCGGTGTTCACGTTAACCAATGACAGCAGACTGGACGAACCGAAAAATCTTATTGGCTGTTTGTGGAGAGAACCAGCATGATGCTAACTTCAGGGCTGGACTACATCATCCCTGCAGAACTCTATTAGGGCTCATCAAGCCACACCCCCTGTGATGATGCCTCAGTAAGCCCCTCCCCCGATGAAACAGTGTTTTTGGGAGGTTTATCCTGGAGCATGACTCTGTGGTCTCTGTCTGCTGTCATCACTCTTAGAAAGAGGGATCCTGAAAGGGTTCTTCCTGAAGGGCTGAGGTTCCACACAGAACATTTGTTTCTGAAGAACCTTTTTTTTTTAACAAAAAGGTTCCTCAATAGTTCTTTGTAAGACTAAGGGTTGTAATCACCTCGTCTGCTTTCACATCCACAGCTGTGAGGCTGTAATCCGTCCAGCTCGCTGTGAGTCAGGAGACTGTCCCCCAGGGCCCCGCTGGCCTGTGTGGCCCCTCAGCAGCACCCAGAGAAGAGCTCTGTCCATCCCATAATACTATGAGATGGACATATATTCTATTTCCCACATGGAAATGATCTGTCATAAATGTAAATGTAGTGTGGTGCATTCACTGACACCAGGATGAGACGGAGAAGACACATTTGCCACTTTGATTCAAAGCAACAGACAAAATTCACCTCATCTGCTTCATTTCATCACTCCTCACACAAATACATCTCACTCCTCAACGAATACATCTCACTCCTCACAAATACATCTCACTCCTCACAATACATCTCACTCCTCACACAAATACATCTCACTCCTCACACGAATACATCTCACTCCTCACAATACATCTCACTCCTCACAAATACATCTCACTCCTCACACAAATACATCTCACTCCTCACACGAATACATCTCACTCCTCACACAATACATCTCACACCTCACACGAATATATTCACTCCTCACAAATACATCTCACTCCTCACAAATACATCTCACTCCTCACAAATACATCTCACTCCTCACACGAATACATCTCACTCCTCACACAAATACATCTCACTCCTCACAAAATATATCTCACTCCTCACACAAATACATCTCACTCCTCACACAAATACATCTCACTCCTCACACGAATACATTCACTCCTCACACGAATATATTTCACTCCTCACAAATACATCTCACTCCTCACACAAATACATCTCACTCCTCACACAAATATATCTCACTCCTCACACAAATACATCTCACTCCTCACACAAATACATCTCACTCCTCACACAAATACATCTCACTCCCCACACAAATATATCTCACTCCCCACACAAATATATCTCACTCCCCACACAAATATATTTCACTCCTCACTCCAACATATCATCCTCATCCATCATCACAACAGAAACTCAATGAGCACTCATTGACTTTAATGCAATGAACATTTTATTATTAATCACATATAACTCATCCTCACACAAATACATCTCACTCCTCACAACAAATATATCTCACTCCCCACACGAATATATTTCACTCCTCACAAATACATCTCACTCCTCACTCCAACATATCACTCCTCATCACATCTATCACAACACTTAACTCAGAGACTGTGATTGTTGAGCTTTAATGCTGAATGGAACAAGTTTTTATTTGAGTTTAATCACATGATAACTCACTATAGTGGAGTGACGTGAACAAGCATTACTTTTTTAAGACTGTTCTGTCTCGTCCTGACCTGCTGTGCTGTGATTGGATAGTTCCTCTTGTCTCGACAATGTGTCTGTAAGAGAGAGTTCTGCAAATATCTATAAAGCTAAGGCTAACAGGTTCCAGGTAAAAAGAACCTTTATTGGAACACAGTTCTGTTTGGATGCTCAGCTAAATGAATCTTAGCCTAAGTTAGCTTAAACTCTGATTAGCATCCAGGACCGTCTCCCGAAAGCTAACAACATGCTAACTCTCTTGGCATTGCCAGGTTATTTCTGTACGTGGTATGCTGCGCTATGGCATGCTAACATTAACAGGTAACATCAGTGCAGGTAACAACAGTTTAATCCATTTCTTTACATTTTAGCTCTTCTGTTTTTGCATTTAAATATTTTTTTTTAAACACAAAAAACCTTGATGCTTCAAATTCTTTGTCTGCAGATTTATCACAATTTGAAAGTTTTAAAGTCAGATTGGAAATAATTTAGTCATTTTCTTTACACAGTCCGTAATGTAAATGAACATTTTTGATGTTCAGGGTATAAAATAAAGTATTGAATGATGACACTATTTATTTCACTTCATAGAAAAAGTTTCTGCACACAAGCATCACCTCTTTGGTTTATCAATAAATCAGTTCAGACTTAGCAGTTATAAAGTGACATAGAGCTCAAATACAGTTCATAACTGCATGATTGTCCACAGCTGAGACAAAGGCGCCTGTAGACTTTTTTACAGTTTGTAGAATGAGCAGCAGACAACAGGAGCTGCAAACATGAGCAGTTTTGATCGCGTCCGCCGTCCAGTCAACATGTTTAACAGCTCGCAGACGCAGACGCCACCGTTTCCTCTGAAATGATCGTGATCCTGTCGTGATCCTGTCGTGATCCTGTACAACATCGATTCTGATGTATCGTTTATGCAACAACCAGACATTTTGGTGATTTAGGTGCTGGTAAAACATTTTAATTCAACTTGATTCAATCCAGCTTGTTAACTCGTCCGTTAGCTGAAATGTGTGCGCAGCTTTTTGATGACGTCGGCTGTAGAAGAGTCTGCAGTCACACATTTAAAATCCTCAGCTAGTCGAGACATTCAGCTTCCACAAACCTCTTAATAACACTAAAAGAAAAAAGAAAATAAATTATATTGTTTCAACAATAAGTGATATGTGGGCCCATTCACTTTATCATTCTGGTGATAAAATCAGATATGGAGCATTAAGAGATCACATTTTTTTGTGAACATCTCAATTCTATGAAAAACTGCATAAAATCCTGCATGTATGAACACATGAACGATTTCTGTGGTTTAAATGGTTTTCAAGTTACAGCAGAAAGAGTGTGAAGAATAATACAAGACAACAATGACAGGAATGATCTGCTGCATCTCCACGCTGATAATCAATCATTGTTATTGGTTGTAAAGATATTTAAAGCGTCCTGTGTGTGTGTGTCTCTGTGTGTGTGTCTCTGTGTGTGTCTCTCTGTGTGTGTGTCTCTGTGTGTGTCTCTCTGTGTGTGTGTGTGTGTGTGTCTGCAGTGTGAGCGGCTCCTCGGCCCTCTGAGCTGCAGGATTGAAGCATATAGTTAAAGCAGGCGGAGGGAAAAATACATTTCATTACTTTGCTTTGTGGCATTTTTTCCACGTCATTACGAAGCAGTAATGGGCGATCACAGCCAGAAACAGATTGCTCTGCTACTCACATCCAACAGGCCTCATTTTAATGTGCCACCATTACGCGACTCACTGCTTTGTTACAGTCGAGCGTGAGCGCCCTCCCCCCTCCTCCCGCCTCCTCCCCCCCTCATGTATCTGTATAGAGAGAGTAGACGCTACTCTGTTCTGACACGAGACAAATGTTTCATTCAAATGTTGCTTTCGCATATTGTGGAGGAAGTAATGAATTCCTGCGCGGCGGCGGTGGCGGCGGCAGGCCCGGTTCACCGTGTCAAGCCTGAGCGCGGCGCGGGCACAGCTCCACAGCAGCAAAATTAAATTTAATGTTCCATTCGCCGCGGGAAAGGTGCATAAATCAAAGCTTTTGATTTGCATGGACTGTGGCGAGCGACCTCATCCCGTGCAAAAATAAAGCAGGACAGAATATGATGTCACGGAGAAAACAATGTAATCTCAGGCTTCCTAATAAAAACAAGCAACAGGCGGGCGGGGCCGTTTAATTCAGACCGCCGCGCTCATGTCAAGTATATTATTAAAAACATGGCCGCCTCCCGCCCTCCTGCTTCATTTACAGACAGAAAAGTTTCATATCAACGACAAAAATTAAACTTTAAAACCTTTCAAATTGGCAGAAAAACACAGGCTGCTCATGTGGAACCATCAGTGGAACCAGAACGTGGGGTTCCTCTAAAGGAACGTTTAGTTCAGTCTCACTCAGTTTAACTTTCTTTATTAAAGCAGCTGCATCACTTCCTGTCTGCTCTCAGCCTGAAGCCCATTGGCTCCCACTGAACACATGTACACAAATAAAGGTGCTGACGAGAACCATAAAGGGTTCTTCAGCATGTACCCATAGGAGAACCATTTTTGGTTCCTGGTAGAACCTTTTTGTAAAGGTTCCACTTGGAATCCTTTCAGAGAGTTCTCCCTAGAAACCAACATAAAGGGTTATATCTAGAACCATGTGAAAGGTTTGACCCAGAACCCACTATGACAGGTTCTACAGAGAACCCTTCTATGGTGTAGTGGTTTCACCCAGAACCTTCTCTGGGGGTTCTATCCAGAACCTTTCAACATACAACATGGTTGTATGTTAAAGAACCCAACCATTTTGTTCTACCGGGAACACTTTTTCATATTCCATGGGTTTATCTAGAACACATTTGGGGGGAGGGGGTTCTACTGAGAACCTTTTTATATTCCAAGGGATTTTATCTAGAACCCACAAGAAGGTTCCATATCGATGGACAAAGGCCTTCTCGTGGGTTTTGCAGATAATCTCTTTAATATTCCAGGGGTTCTATCTAGAACACACTCAGGGGGTTCTACTGAGAACCTTTTATATTCCAAGGGTTCTACCTTGAACACACTCAGGGGGTTCTACAAAGAACTATTTTATATTATGGTCCAAACAACCCTTGGTGAAGGAGTTCTTCAAGGGTTTCAACCACCCTTACAGAACCCTTTCTTCCATAAAGGGTTCTTCAGAAGCAAATGGTTCTGGGTAGGACCTCAGATCTTCAGGAAGAACGTTTGTAGAACCCTTATTTCTAAGAGTGTATTTATAAAAATCTGCATTTCCAATCAGATTCATGAATAGAACGTTCTGCACCTGCTCCTTACTAAGTACGTTCTGTTCATGTTTACATTTAGAACCCTACTTCTAAATGTAAACAAAACATTGAACATGTAAATGAGAAGTCGTCAGTGTCAGAAGAACGTCTGCGACTTTAACTTTAATAAACAACAGAACTTTTCAGAACATTTTAATAAACTGATTCATGTTTCTAAATCATCATCCTCTGTTCTTCTGTTAATGCAGCGCCAACACTCAGGATGTAATGTGATTACTTCTCGTAGCTTCGTCTGCAGCATCACACACACACACACACACACACACACACACACACACACACACACACACACACACACACTCAGAATGAAATGATAGTTTAAAGTACAGTGATTATCAGGCTTATCTTTGACGTTTGCATTCCTGTAAGCTAATGCTAAACAGCTCTGCATTCCCTCACTCACACACACACACAACACACACACACACACACACACACACACACACACACACACACAGCCCCATTAGGAATCAGCTGATCAATACCAGTGAATTAGAGTGCTGCTGATCTGATTAACTCCCCATTATTTTCTGCTGCCTCTGATTCAGGACACATGATGAGAAAATATCCCACGTTCTTCTTCTCTTCTTCTTCTCTTCTTCTTCTGCTTCTTTAAATGAGACACGTTCTGTCCTGCTGCTCAATTCCTCGTCCCTGACGACGAGACGTTCTCCAGGTTCCGTCTCTCAGCTGTTCAGACACTGCAGTTTGTTTAATTCCAGCTCTGAGTGAATCATCGCTGACAGGTTCTACAGAGAACCCTTCTATGGTGTAATGCTTCCACCCAGAACCCTCTCTCGGGGTTCTATCCAGAACCTTTGTACCTTCTAAAGGTGATCAAAAGAACCCAAACATTGGGTTCTACAGGGAACCTTTTTTCATTCTAAGGGTTTTTATCTAGAATCTACTCAGTGGGTTCTCTTGAGATCCTTTTTTATATGCCAAGGATTTTATCTAGAACATACTGTCGTTGTGTACCCGCCTGCCTGCCCGCTGTGTAAACCGTGTGTTTGGTGATGTCACGGCGTGCTGAGTCGGTCCGATCTCTGAATCCTGAACTCTGCTCCCCTGCGAGGACGCCGGGGCAGATGCAGGTTATTGAAATGAAATGGATCTACTCTAAATCTGCTTTTCTCTCCCCCTGTTGCTCTAATAGTGGGAGGAAGAGGAGACGAGGAAGAGAGGGGAGAAGCCGGGTCCTCCCGAGGCATGATGGGATTAGCGGCGGGAGGCTATAGAGCGATTGCGGCGGCCCTGGATGGAGAGGTTCAGGTGTAGCGGCTCACCCCTGAAGTTAAAGAGATTATCAACAATGAAAATCATCTAAAGAAAAGTTGCTGCAGTCCACAGACACCACAGAAAGTCTTCAAACAAATTCCCACAAAAGGCTTTTTATTGTATAAGTGTTGTGGCGGCGGGCGGCCGGTACAGGTGGCCGTGAGCTCACCCTGTGATCCCTGCAGCTCCACTCGCCTCCACAAACTTAATAACACACAGCACGGATGATAGGCTTTTATATTAAAAGCCACATATTCTGATTAATTCTTCTCTTTGTGAATTCCTGCTTTAAAAAGAAGAAGAAGAAGAAGAAGACTGAGAGTCAGAGAGACACTCGGCTGCATCTTAAAGGTTTTTACATTTTATTTTAATAGAAACTAAACTGTTCAGAAACTCGCTGCTGCTGCTGCGTTTGATCTGTTTCATCAATTTTTATTCTTTTCTCTACATGATGAAAATCATTTACTCCTGAAACACAGTTTAATGCTCATCAGAATTAGTTAGAATCAGAGGGAGGAAGTAACTAAGTACAAATACTTTACATTACTGTACTTTAGTAGAGTTTTGAGTATTTTTCTACATCTGAAACATCTGAAGAGATTAAGAATGATCTAAAAGACACGTCAGACTCAACAAGATGAAAATGAAAAATGACATGACAAGACAAAAAAGATATAAATGGACAAAAAACATCAGATGAAAAATGACAAGACAAAGACAGTGTAGCAGTCAGAAAAAGAACAAATCATAAAACACTTGAGACAAGAAATGATGTCAAAGACCGAGAAGAAGAAAAAGATGTCACGACAGAAAACAGCATAACAAAACAAAAATCACTATAACAAAACAAAAACTTGACGTAACAGGACAAAAAATGATGTAAAAGACAGAGCAAGACATAAAACCAAAAAATGTAAAAGATGTAACAAGACCAAAAAAAATTACGTAACAAAACGAAAATGTAACAAGATGAAAAAAAGACGTAACAAGAAAAAACATAAGATGAAAAATGAGGTAAGATGAAAGAAGACAAGACGTATGAGACATTCAGAGGACAACTTTTATACTTTGAGGACATTTCAGAGCCTGAACTTTTTCACTTTTACTGCAGTAAAGACTGAGAGGACGTCTGTCTCCTCTGGTTGAATATTACATTCAGCTGTTTCTGCAGCCATTTTGCTTCTTTGCATTAAAATTTGACTGTAAACAGCCTCCGTCTTGAAACATTTGCTGATATTTGAGCCTATAAAAAGCTGTCGGTGTGTTTCTGGGCTTTTCTTTTGTGCCGTTTCTCTTCCTGCAGCTCAGACTGTTGGCTGGTTGGTTGGTTGGTTTTCAGCTCAGATCTGACAGGAAACAGACGGATTAAAGTGACCTGTAAACAGCAGACTGGTCCTTTAAATCCTCAAAATAAAATGATCTGATGAAGAATCATCAACATTCACAGCTCAGGATATTTTATTTCATTCAGAAGAATCAGAAACAAACATAAAGTCTGCAGCTGCTTGTCTGATTTCAGCTCGAACAGATTTTGAGCCGAGCGGTGATCAAAGTGCTTCAGTCACAGTTTATGGATCAGACGAGGACGTGTTTCTGGGTTATGATGTGAAGGCAGAAACTTTTGAGCATCATGAAAGGGCGAACCATCTGTGATATTCCCCGAGCTGCAGAAAATAACTGTTAATGTCCATATGTCTGCACACAGGCAGATCTGAGAGCTGCTGCACAAACACACTTTGTTTTATCTGAGTGATGAACAGAAACATCAGCTTCACAGTCGTGTGAGACGCAGCTGACCTGGAGATTATTTTATATTCTGTCAGAGTCAGAACTCAGAGAAGAAAAAGACAGAAAAGAAGATCTGATCAGATGAGGTCAGTCAGTCAACAAAGGATCAGAGGAACCTCCCTGCAACCTTAAAGAAAGGCCGTCGTCTCACCTGATTGGTCGAGAGGAGAACGCACCCAGCTGCCGTCACTTATTATTTAGGAGTCAGTGGTCACACCTGCACAACAGGTGATCTGAATCACCTCCAATCAGCTCAGAGGAACCTCAACATTCAGCTGAGAGGAACAGCAGGAACCAAAGAACACAAGACAGGAAATCAGCACGATGGAAGGAACAAGTTCAGATTTATCATTTTTGTTTAAAAAGTGTCTGAACTGATGAAACGTTAATCAGAAACATCGATGAATAATTTAAATTGATTAAACTCATCATTGAAGCTCCAGATTTTAATGTCATTTTTCCGTCTGCTGATCATGAACTGTTGAGAAACTTCTGAATGAGCCTGTATTTACATGATCATTTTGTTACCATGGTAACACGTATCCACGTCATCACATGGGTGTGGTCATTTTCTCTGATCGATCAGTATTTACGTCTCATTTCTGTCTGTCACCGGTCAGAGCCTCCAGGATTGGTTTTGGGGATTGTTGCAGCCGAAAATGTCTGATTTCACAGCAGCTTTTCTGCAAAACTGCGATGCATGTTGCAACGTTTTCAGGTGGTTTTTGCAAAGAAATTCCTGGAGAATAAAACTCTGTTCTGAGTGCTGTCAGTCACCTCAGCAAAAAGGCTCAGGGCTACAAAAACTGACCAAATCTGCTGTGTGTGCAGATGAAGAAGTGCACCTGTGATGCACAAATTTATATCATAAAAGTGCAAAGAACCTTAATAAATATCAATAATGACAAACCGTCTGTTCTTTCACTACTCGTGTTAAAATAAAACATAAATGCAAATAAAAAACTACAGTGACTAATAAAAGAAAACACCGAGTCGCTTCACTGAGACGAACATGTCTGATATTTGTGTGGGACACTCGCAGGAAGCAGCGAGCGTTGCTCACATTTTTGCTCAAATTCTTGGAGAGACTGAGTGTCTTGTTTCCATGAGACTGTCCAGCAAATGTTTGAAACGTAGCATGAAAAAAAGGGCTGTGTTAATAAACAGTAGAAGAAGAAGAAGAAGAAGAAGAAGAGGAGAAGAAGGAGAAAAAAGAAAAAGAAGAAGAAGAAGAAGAAGAAGAGGAGGAGGATCTGTAACCCTTTTGTTCTCCAAAGGTTCTACAAAGAACCAGATTGTGTTCTACTGATTTTAACAATCTATAAATAATCCTTCAAGAACTCTTTGTTCCAAAACGGTTCTTAATGGAACAACAAAGAACTCTTGACAAACTCTTTCTTCAAAAAAGGGTTCTTCAGAAGCAAATAGTTCTCAGCCCTTCAGTAGGAACCCTTTCAGAACCCTTATTTGTAAGAGTGCAGGATTAAAACATGAAGCACAAACAGACCATTAAAAATAACACAAGAGAAAAAACAATATTATTAATAAAAACATATTAATAATATAAATAAATATAATTTATATAAATATAAATAAGAAAATACAATAAATACAAAGTTCTTTACAGCAAAGAAATTAAATTCACCAAGTGGTTCATATAAAAAGACATAAAATGAGCATAAAAACAAGAATATAAAGTCATAATTAACATAAAATCAGATGAAAAACAAAAAACAAGTAGAAATAAAATGAGGAGAAAATACACAGAATGTATAAAATACTTATAATTCCAGTAAAATTCAATTAAAACAATATAGTGTATCACATCAAATAAAATAATAATAAATTAAAGTTACAAATAGAGAATATAGAAGCATAAAATACTACATTTTAAAAGAAGTGGAGAGTCTCAGACCTTAGTGAAGTTTTCATTCTTATTTTTAAAATATTTATTGAGCTGGGTCCCCTGATATCTGACAATAATCTGATATGAATTAATATTAAAACACATGTTGACATAAAGCAGCGTGGAAACATTAATAAAAAGAGTTTATCTATAAAATGTAGAAACTAAATGTCAGTTTCCATCATGTGTTTTAATAAAAAGTGTTTAAAAAAGTTCAGTCAGTTTGTTGAAGTTTCTCGAGGACGTGAGGCAGCGAGGGGGGGAGGGGGGAGGACGGGGGAGGAGGAGGAGGAGGAGGAGGAGGAAGGCTGTGAGAAAAACACACAAGCTCATACACCAGCGATTCAAATCAATTTCAAAGCAGAGCCGGAAGAAATTTCTGTACCAATGAGCCCCGGGTTCCTCGTTTGGAGAAGAAGAACAAGTACACAGAGAAGTGGAGAGGAAGAAATAACCAGCAGCCCCCGACAGAGAGAAAAAAAAGAAAAGAAAAAAACTCTGGATTCCAACTTGCAAATAAAAAAGCAAAGCAATCAATCATGTCGGAGAGCCCTCATTCCTGGCCGCTCCTTCCAGGCAGCGGCAGAATGAAATCGGACAAGACTAGAATATGCAAACTTATTCTGTCCTCGTGGACGGCCGGGGGGAGAGGGATGGAGGGACGGGGGAGGGGGTGATGGAGGAGGGAGCGGGGGTCCGAAAAGATAAATGGGCATTCCAGGGGACGACACAGGGGCCCGTTAAAAGTTTACTGTCACAAACACTAATTAATCACCGCAGCAGAGGCGATTAATCATATATTAATGAGATGGTCTCTTTACTTTGGCCCGTCCAGGCCTCCTCTCGGCCCCGTGGCCCCTGGAAGCCTCGCTGAGCAGAAAGCATCCAGGACTCAATTAATCTTGTGGCACCTCCGCCCGCTGCAGACAGACACCTTCAGCGAGAGCAGGCAAACAGCGAGGACGTTTAACGTGTCCATATTTCAGGGGGACAGTTAATCACATTCAGGCCGTCTCATCCGGAGAAAAGTTCAGAGTGACGCCGCTGAAACCGAGCTGGCAGCTGATCCGGACCGATCGCTCTTTGATTGGTGGGTTTGCACCTCGGAAAACACGGCGGCTTGATGTCAAACCAGAGCTCGCCGTGCGGTCGGCCTCGCCACTCGCATTGCACTCTGGGTATCGATCAAGTGGTCGTCTGGACAGCTGAGACAGACTTATGTCATCTGATTCAGAGACGCCTCACAGGCACTTTATGACGGGTGAGACTTTATTTAAAGGGTGTTCATAAGACTGTTATTACACTGTCATAACCACGTGATGACAACTGTCATGACCATGACGGAGTCTTTATGAATGTTTATGACTGTTGTCAATAATGATATTCAGTGAATTATGTCCATTATTGTGTCTCAGTCCATTTAATGCAGCGTTGAGACGTCCATGTTACAGGAGACAAAAACATCAGTAAAGACATAAAAAGATAAAATATGTTACGTTGTTCTTGTCTTTTTACTCTTCTGTCTAGTTACAAGATAAAGTTCTACAAAGACAAAAAATACGTAACAAGACAAAAGATGTAACGAGACGTAACAAGACAAAGATGTAACGTGATGTGAGAAGACAAAAGATGTAACGAATGTAACAAGACAAAGATGTAACGAGACGTGAGAAGACAAAAGATGTAACGAGACGTAAGAAGACAAAGAGTAACGAGACGTAACAAGACAAAAGATGTACGTGATGTGAGAAGACAAAAGATGTAACGAGATTAACAAGACAAAGATGTAACGAGCGTGAGAAGACAAAAGATGTAACGAGACGTAAGAAGACAAAAGATGTAACGAGACGTAACAAGACAAAAGATGTAAGAGACGTGAGAAGACAAAAGATGTAACGAGACGTAACAAGACAAAAGATGTAATGTGACGTAACAAGACAAAAGATGTAACGTGACGTAAGAAGACAAACATGCAACGAGACTAAGAAGACAAAAGATGCAACGTGACGTAAGAAGACAAAAGATGTAACGTTGACGTAACAAGACAAAAGATGTAACGAGACGTGAGAAGACAAAAGATGTAACGAGACGTAAGAAGACAAAAGATGTAACGAGACGTAACAAGACAAAAGATGTAACGTGACGTAACAAGACAAAACATGTAACGAGACGTAAGAAGACAAAAGATGCAACGTGACGTAAGAAGACAAAAGATGTAACAGACGTAAGAAGACAAAAGATGTAACGTGACGTAACAAGACAAAAGATGTAACGTGACGTAACAAGACAAAAGATGTAACGAGACGTGAGAAGACAAAAGATGTAACGAACGTAAGAAGGCAAAAGATGTAACGAGACGTGAGAAGACAAAAGATGTAACGAGACGTGAGAAAGACAAAAGATGTAACGAGACGTGAGAAGACAAAAGATGTAACGAGACGTGAGAAGACAAAAGATGTAACGAGACGTAAGAAGACAAAACAACATAAGGAGATGAAAAACAGCATAAAAGACGTAACAAGATGAAAATGATGTGATGAGACAAAAAGATGTAAAAACATAAAACAAGAAGCAAGAAGACAAAAACGACATAAAAGTCTTAACAAGACAAACGTAACACAAAGCTGAGGTTCAGTTAACTAGCTTAGTAGATATGTCCTTCAGAGGACGTCTTCTTACTTTTATACTCTGAGGACATTTCAGAGCCTGAACTTTTTCACTGTCACTGCAGTAAACAGGCTGAATCAGTTCTTCTACAGGAAACAACTGTTACATCAGACAAACGTCAGAACAAACCAAACTCCAGTCAGTAAATCAGTGATTTTATCTCACAGGAACAGGAGCTGTTGGTCTGCTGCTGCCTCCATCTGTTAGTGTGTTTGTGTTGTTGTGAAGATTCTGAGTCTGATGGTGAGTGAACCAGAGAGGATGAAGATGATGAAGATGATGAAGATGATGAAGCTGTCTTCTTCCTCAGCAGTGGAGGCGTGGCTGCTGGCTGTGGTTTTTATGACTCCTTTACGTCCTCTCACACAGACATGAATAAGAGCACGAGGTGATTTAGACGCTGAGGAAATGACATCAGTTTCCTGAGCTTCAATCTGTCCTGTCGTCTGCTTTTGTTACTGATCAGATTAAACTGTGGAGAATAAAACATGGTTCAGTGTGACAGGCTGAGATTACAGAGTGACACCAGGTGCTGAGGGTGAAGAGGCCGTAAACAGGAGCAGGCTGGAGATTCACCTGCTAACACACTTTATCACACTGCTGCACTTATTATTATTATTATTATTATTATCATTATTATTATTCCAGCCTGGTGTTTCATAAAGAAGCTGAATGCTAAACGTCTGCTGCAGGTTGACATTAAACATGATGTTTGACAGGAAGCTTCAGGCTGATTGTGAGTTTCCTGTGTGACACAGAATCCTTCTTCCCTCCTGCTGCAGAGACAACAAGACAAAACACACAAGCTTCATGCATTTGTGTTTTTAGCCACGGCAGCTGCATGTCTCTGCATGTCTCTGCATGTCTCTGCATGTCTCTGCATGGACAGTAATGTCCTCCACTCTGATTTAGAGATTCAAATCTTCAAGATGAGCAATTCAAGTCTTTTAAAACGTTGTTCTAAAAAACATTTTGTGTTCATGTTGGCTTCATGTAATCTGAAATGACATTTTCACCATTTTTTTTACAAAAGATAAGATTAAATAAAATGTCAACCACAAAAGAACGAGGGATATTAAATATTTAATCCACCTAGAATATATTTAATGTACTCATGAGAATAACAATATCTTCATGTTAAAACATCACATGAAAATAGATTTTATTAGAATTATCTCTTCATGTGTTTTTGTATCATTGAGGACATGAAAACTGTTTTCTAAATAATCCTTAATGCATTATGTGAACATTGTTGAAAAACAAAGTGGATTATATTATATTATATATATCACGTAACAAAATCAAGAAAAAACATCACAAGATGAAAAAGACATAAGACAAAAAGAAATTATGTAACAAGACAAAACAGTATGTAAAGAGACCAAAAACTGACAAGATGAAAAACACACAAGACAAAAGACAGCATGAGAAGATTTAATGAGACCAAAAACAACATGAAAGAATGTGAGACAGACGGAGACTCTCTGGAAAGTGACGCAATAATACAATAATACAAAGTTATGAACCAAACATTTACTTTAGTTCATGATGTTTCTGCTCAGACGACGATCAGAAACAGACAACAACTGAAGTCATGGACCAACATTTTCACCATCTTTCTGTCTTCACAGCTCAGGAAGTTTAACAGATGTAAAAACTCTGTGGATCAAACTTTCATGACAGAAAGAGTCGTAGCTGAGCTGGTTCATAGTTCAACGTGTCCCGCCAACTGTTTTACAGACGTCTCTGATAAAAGTGGACTGTGGAGGAAAGATTTGTTTTTTACTGCAATACTGTGAGTGACCACTGGGACAAACTATCAGCAAGGCTGAGCAGCGATGCCCTGTCTGTCCCTAACCCTAACCCTGTCTGGGTTTTATTATACGTCTCTGGTTTCCCCCCTGCTTCCAGTCTTTATGCTAAGCTATGCTAACCACATCCTGACACACATCACACCTAAAATGTTGAACTGTTCCTTTAATTTGCTGTTTTAAAACATTTCTGTGGAGACAGCTGCTTCCTTCTGAACACGTCACACTGCATCACCTGCTGCTCACTCACCTGTGGGTGAGGCCACACGTCAGGGCTTCATGGGAGTTGTAGTTTCTATTAGAGGCGTGTGTGTGTGTGTGTGTGAGTGTGTGTGTGTGTGTGTGTGTGTGTGTGTGTGTGTGTGGACCTGTGGTGTTCCTCTGCAGAAATGTTTATCACACGTTGAGCATTAATAAACTGGAGGAGTGCATTAAACAGTGCAGGTGTCAGAGCATGCTGATGGAGAGAGGCTGCAGGATGCAGATCAGCTGAGGGTCAACGACCACACACACATACTAATGTACACACACCACACACACACACACACACACACACACACACAGGTACAGTATGAACCAGCAACAACTCCCGGTGACAGTGTGTGTGTGTGTGTGTGTGGTGTGTGTGTGTGTGTGATTTCTACTGACTGTTTCTGTGTAAAGACAACTGAACCTCAGTGTCTCTGTCTCCCTCCAAAGAACACAGGTCTTAATCAGAAAATGCTCCAATCAGAACCTTCAGAAGATCCAGAATATCTGCTGTTTACATGACCTGCACCAAACTCAGAACATTCAGAATAAAAGTGGATCATTGTTGTGCAGGTAAACACAGACAGCGTTTGTCTCCACAGTAAACTGAACCTCTTTGGACTTTACTCTGAAAATCTGACATGTTTCAGGATTAATAGTTGACAGAATAACATTGGTTCCAGCGTTCACAGGTTGATGGCGAGGTGGGCGGGGCCAGACGGCTCCTCCACGTGTTGCTCAGCGTGTTTGTCGTCTTGTAAAAGCTGTCGGCGGCTCCGTGGCGATCGGCGCTCTCTCCTCCACTGATGCCTCATTAAGTGAATGGAGCTAAATGAAGCGTGGCTTCACTTTACACCTGCACGATCGGCGGCTCGGGAGAATAAAGCAAATGGAGCGTGAAGTTACAGAACGCCGTCCGCACGACTTTAACACACAGGCTGACAGACTGTTGCACTCAAAGTCTCGACTAATGAGGCCCGAAGGAGCTCAATGATTTCACATCCAGAGTGAGTCAAAAAAACTCACATTATGCACCTTCAGATGACCGGAAACCTCCCTTCAGAACGCCACGTTCTAACGTCAAGAACCGAGGAACAGAAACAGTGGTGAGGTTTCTCCTGAGAGAAGAAGAATCAACACTTCATAAAGCTTTGATTCTCACTTCATGTACACACATTTGTAAATGGACTGAAACTCACGGCTCCCCTGACGCTCGACGCCCGCTGGTTAATTACCTTTAAACACAGAACACACATGCACGCACGCACACACACACACACACACACACACACACACACACACACACACACAGGCTGCTGTGTGCAGGGTGAACGTCCTGTATGTTGAGGGACTTGTGCATGAATCAGATTTGTCCGTCCTATATGAACATGCTAACAAGTGACTGAATGAGACTCACATTTCCAGACGTCTGTCCTCAGCGCTCAGAGTTGCAGACATTCACATTCTGCTACAGAAGAAAAAAACACCCTGTCTTCTTTACATTTCTTTAAACCAATCACAAACGTCTTGGGTGGAGCTAAGTCCAGGATGCAGCGACGGTGCTGCAGCAAAATAGTGTTGAGGAGGAACTTGTTTCAGTGGAACGTTTGTGAGCTCTTGTATTAAAATGACCACATCACTGCTAACAGCTGTTAGCTTGTTTACGTTCATACCATTAGAGCCCCAGGAGCTGATTTGCTGTTTTCGCGAGCAGGTTGCAGCTCAGAGGTTTTTGTTGTTTCTTGAGGACTTTGAAAATGTAGACGCAGACGCCACGAGGCCGTTTGGAGCAAGTGACCGACAGCAGGACAATAACAGAACCTTCTGTTCTTCTCAGTACCCGTGAGAAGATTTTATAAAACAAAACAACCGTCAGTTAGTTTGTTGAGACGTACATGTGTGATGTTTGCATGGAAGGCTGCTGTGATTGGTCGAGCTCATAGGAAGCTACGATGATTGGTCAGATTTGTGGAAAGTTTGTGGAGTTTGTGGACAAAATTGTGAGGTTGTGCAGAACTGCAGGGATTGGCTGATTTTTTGTTAACTGAATAAGACACACAGAGTTCATCATGATTGTGTGATTTTGAGCGTCCTGTACCTTTAAGCAGACCTCTGGCTGCTCTGCACTCATCAGAAATGTTAAAGTCGTCCTCACATTCATCAAACCCCCCCTCCCCCCCGTCCTCCCGTGTTTGAGTGGTCCTCGCAGGATGCTTGTTGATCCCCTTTTAAACGGAGACGTTATGGACGAATCAGAGCCAATCGGAGACAAATGATCATAATGAAGCACTCAGGCAGCCATCGGAATAATCAGGGCATGTAAAACCTCCGGCCAAAACTGAATCCCATTTCCATCACTGACCTCCAGACTGTGACACTTATCTGTAATAACGGCCCCCGAGTGGAGCGATGACATAATAAACATGCGACCCCGTGGCCGGGTTTGTCACGGAGACGTCCTTTAACTGCACACACACTCTCTAATTGGTTTGCCTCCCTCACGGCGAGAGCGGCCCTCCCTGTAATTACCCGCCAAAAGGAGGCGCGGGGCGGGCGGGCGCGAGGCGTGTAGGTCCGAGCTGATGGGTGCACTCTCTGTCCTTCGCTACATTACCCGGGGATCACCTGAGGAGGGTGACACAGATAGATCTCCCTCATGTGCCCCATGGGGGAGTGTGATGGCTTAAAAGCAAGGTGGCCACGGGAGACCCATTGACCTGAGGACAAGAGATGGAGGGGGAGGAGGAGGGTAGAGGACAGGGGGGAGGACGTGGGGGGGAGGACAGTCATCTGCTGTCAGGGGGTCTCTGTGCAGTCTGTCACTGCTGCTTTAATCAAGGACACACTGCTGCTGCTGCTGCAGGACGTCTGAGTCCAGGATCTGTCCAAACCTGCAGGACTCACATCAGCTCCTGTCACAGTTTGGTTTGAGGCGGATTTTGATTTTCACTCTTCAATTATTCTGGAAAATATATTTTAAAGATCAAGTCTTGTCTATTAAACCTCGTAAAGGGTCGACCGGCTGTAGTGCAACCTTTACCATCGAAAGAGACAAAAGAAGAAAATAAAAAATCAATGAAAGTCTCTTTTCTTTTGATTTGACATCAACGGTGAGCTGATGGAGACTCAAGAAGACGAGTCATCTGCAAAATGTAGAGGGAAAAACAGCAAATTATAGACGCAGACTGAGACACACACAAAATATTAAAACTTATGTTAAAGTTTCAAGGCAACGTGCTGCCATAGATCTTTGCGTTGAGCCCAACTCAAACGTTGTGACTTTTGAAATAAGCTTAATAAAGTTTTGCCGCCCAATAATCTTTAGATGATGATGACAGTGAGCTATGAACCTGGTTTTAATAGAAAATTTATACATTTTAAACATTCACCTTCACTTCAATGTTTTTTCTTAATATTAAAAAAAAAGATCCAAAAATGTAAAAACAGGTGAAGACAACAACTCCCATGATCCCACGCTGTTTCATGATGTCATCAAACGACGTCTTTTCTTCTTGTTTTTAAGTGAGGATCCTAACAGCTGTTCTTTCTGTAACTAACTTAATTATTTTAAAACAAACTGATCTTTTTTTGCTCCTGAACCAAACAGCAGCTGTTTCACAACATTAACCTCGTGTTTATTATGTTTCTCAGGAAGTTTTATTTTGAAAGTCTACCTGGACGTTGGGTATTTATTGTCTCTAAGTTGTGCAGCGTGAAGCGACAGCAGAGGGAACCTACAGCGTCGGTCTGAAGTGTCGGCCTCTGATCGAGCTGCTGTTTGTGACGCTGGTGGAGGAGAGGTGGCGTTTGTTTCAGTGACCCTGACATCTGATGACTGAAGCTCCACCCGCCTGATGATTGGCCACTTGGTTCTGCTGCTGTGTGTGTGTGTGTGTTTGGTGTTAAGTTTTGTGTGTATCAGCATGCCAGAGAGGACTGTGGGAGAGTGAGTCACATGTCAGAGAGAGTGTGTGTGTGTGGTAACATTAATGTTATGATTGGTTGGGTACAGGCCCTTTGATGACATGCTTAATGAGAGGTCTGAGGGAGCAGCTCAGCAGGGTGAGGGGGGGAGACCTCCCACATCAAACAGCCCCCCCCCCCCCCCCCCCCCCCCCCCCCCCCGTCTCCCCCCACTCTCTCCCTGAAGACGCTCGGTGTCGTCCTGCACACAAACTGAGGATCATCTGAAAGAAGCTGCAGCTCAGAAAGACACTGTTCAACTTTATTATAACAAACTTATTATAGTTTATTTTCCCTTCACTTCATTTTATCCACTAGAAGGTTTCTTTAGAGGGCAATTTAACACATTTTACCCTCCTTGTCCCCTCTTGAGTCCACTAGTGTCCATCAGTATGTTCTCATTAGTGTAAAATCACCTGGAAATAAGATACGTGCCTGGAGGGGGAGAGTGAGACGAGGTGTTTGCAATATGTAAGCTCACCACTGGATGTCACTAAATCCTGCTGCTCTTTATCTGTAAAACTAATGAATGTTTTCCTGTTTGACTTTGAGCTGAAATGTGAACCAGCGTCATGTCGTCTGTCAAACATCATGATGGATGTGAGTACGAGTCAAATAAACTGTCAGAGCTCCGTGTTATTACACAAGAACAAACACAGCTATTCACGTGTGTGTGTGTGTGTGCTGTGTGTGTGTCTGTGTGTGTGTGTTGTGGTGTCTGTGTGTGTGTCCCGCTCTCTCAAGTTTACTCAGCTTGGGAGTTACATCTTACAGATGGCTGCTTGGTGAGGGGAACGGGCTAATGTCACTGGGGGAAAATATTATTGCAGCGCTGACCTCTGTTTGAAAGTGCTCTGAGTGAGTGTCCTGTAGTCCTGACCCCCCCGACCATCGTCCTCATCATCAAAGACCCCCCCACCCCCCCAGACTTCATGTTTAACAGAAATACATGACGATGAGATAAAAGTTACCTGAGTGTTTTCTGTGTTTCTGCATCAGAATTAACTGAAACAACAAAAGTCTTGAGTTTCATTCTCAGGTCAGAAGCACGAAGCGTCTATTTGAGGAGATGTGAGAGCGGCGGCGGCGGCGTGTTTTCTCAAAGAGCAGAAATCCCTGTGGTATTTTCTTTAGAGCACGCTCCACTGCTGAACATCCCTCCACACATTCACATCAAAGTGTGTCTGCTGAAGGAAATGCTTGCAAAGTATATTTTAAAACTCAGTGTGACTTCACTCTCCTGCCATCAGCTGGAAGACCGGGAGGAGGAGGAGGAGGAGGAGGAGGAAGAGTTTCTCACCATCTCAGCCTCAGACAGACACCAGCAGCAGTGTTTGATTTGAATCTATCAATGTATTTTTATGCACATTTCAAAGCATGTTCTCCCCCCATGTTCTGTCCCTCCGCTTCAAGATACGACGCTGCAGGAACCCGCCTGGAAACACACGTCTGTGATTATGATCCGACGTGATGAGTCAGGTGATTTAATGTACAGAGTGATAAAGTCCATGTATGGTGGGCAGAGGGGACAAACAAAGACAGGACTTTCACCCCAAAAAACAAAAAGTCAACGCTGATTTATTTTAAGACTTCAGTTACGTTAGAGAAGGTTCATACGATACACGAGTTCCCCACGTACATAAACTTGTAGCTAACGTCCTTATTTAAAGTCCCTCTGAAACATTTAGCCGAGTGCTTATTGGTTACATGTTTCCTGTGAAACAGGCAGTTAGTGAGGGACTTATCGTGGACATTGATTGGTGTTTTCAGCAGCCAATAGCGCCGTGCGTTACACCCCATGGTAACTAAAGCGGTCCATGGATGTAGAAGGAGAACGTTCCTGTTAGCTGACTCCTCCTGGACTTAGAGCTCCCGGTGAACACGGCCAGACCAAACCAGCAGCCCAGGGCTAAGTCATGGCTAACTGAGCTAACAGCACTGAGTTTCATTGGACACAAATTTCAGTAACGCCCCCGACTGCAGGATGAGTATATCACACAGGACAGACAGAACGAGACAACAAAAAGACATAACAAGATTAACAAAACGTAAAAGATATGACAAGACAAAAAACAATGAAAAAGACAAAACAAGACAAAAAGGACGTAACAAGACGAAAAAGACAAAACAAGACAGAAGGAGACTCGAGGAAAGTTCAGTTGTCTCTGTACAGAAACAGTCAGTAGAAATGTCCTTTCAGAGGACAGCTGTTACTCCGAGTAACTGTCAGTACTTCTACTTTTACTCAAGTATCTGTACTCGTACTGCAGAACGTGAGTACTTTTGTCTTTTCTACCTGCTGCTTGTCTTAAAGAACAAGTTCACATTTTCTTTTGCTGATTTGCTTAAATTGGTTTAAAATTTGTGAAACGGTCGGATGAAAGACGGCTGATGAGATTTTTCAGGAAGCTCGATTGGTTCCAGAGATTCTATCTGTCCAACATGTCAAATCTTTAAGATCCACCGAGGAAGAAGGAACGGTTCTCACATGATGCAGATTTAATGGACACGTTCTTCACAACTGGCAGGTTCATTACTGAACAAAGAGCAGAGCTGGGAAAAGTTCACTTTCACTTTCTCAACACAGCTGAGCTCCGAACGCCCCTCATCGATTCTTCACATGTTCCGCTCATGTGTTCTGCATGGAGACCGATCCGCCTCGTGTTCCCAGCAACAAGGAGGTTCTCTGCTGACAGATTCTGTCTTTTAATCATCGTGTGCTGGCTGAGATCACACGGTGCTGCGTTTCAACAAATATCTGCTCCTGCTCATGTTGTTCAAAGATAAAAGTTTAAAACGTTTCCAAAAACCAAAGTTACGATAACATAACGATAAAAAGTCCATGATGATTTATTTATCTCCTTATTTTAACTTTAAGTGCTTCTACTGTCCTTTATTTTTTTTTTAAAAGTAGCAGCCATGAACTGAGCATGTGCAAAAAAAAGTTTGAATTATTTACAACATGAAAACAAAAAAGCAGTCTTTTATCAAATAATCAAATAAATTAATCATCATGTCAGATCACATCACTGTCTGGTTCAGGATATAATCTGTGGAACCAACTCAAACATTAATTCAATATATTTAAAAAAAATCACCAGTTACAGTGAAGTTCTGATTATAATTTTCACTGTGGTTCTTTACTGAAAAACAGAACTGTTCACAAATGAATGAAGTTCTTCTAAATACAGTTAACGAGTCAAAAGAACACAGCTGACTCCTCCTAAGCCCCGCCCCTTTTTGCTCTGTCCTTCAGTCAACTCTCCCTGATTGGCTGAGGTTCTACTCGGAACCATTTGCTTGTGAAGAAACTTTTTTTTAAAAAAGAGAGTTCGTCAAAGGTTCTTTGTAAGACTAAGAACCGTTTTCAAAGAACCTTTTTTGAAAAAAAAAGTTCTTCAAAGATTGTTGAAATGCTCTTTTGTACAATATAAAAGATTTCATGATGGAACCCTCTGGGTGGGTTCTAGATAAATCTCTTAATTATAAAAGGGTTCTCAGTAGAACATTCTGAGGGGGTTCTTGATGGAACCCTTGTAATAGAAAAAGGGTTCTTTGTAGAACTTCCTGGGTGGGTTTTTGTTAGCACCCTTAGAAGGTGAAAATGTTCTGGACACAGCTCCCAACAGGGTTTTGGGTGGAACCCACTACACCACAGAAGAACCTCTTGTAGGGATTTCTGGGTGAAACCTTTTACTGATGGTTCTAGTGATAACCCTTCATGTTAGGTTCTAGTGGAACTTTCTTTCCCTCCAAGTACAAACTTTATCAAAGATTATATGAGGAACCAAAAAGAAGAACCCTTTATGGTTCTCATTAGCACCTTTTATCTCTCAGAGTGTAGCGTATGAATTCATGTTGTGACCTTTGACCTCCTCGTTATAATCAGCTCGCTCTCGAGTCCTCGTGGACGTTTGTACCAAGTGTGAAGACGTTCATCGAGATGTTCTCGAGATATTTCACAAGAACTGAATGAGAACCTGAAACGTGTCCGTCTCTGACCGTCGGAGCAGTTTGAGCTTCAGAGTGAGGACGAAGACGAGGAGGCGGGAATCAAACCTGCGACTGTCACAGCTCTGATCATTACGGTCCAATCAGATTGATGCAATCAGTGTGTGTGTGTGTCTGTGTTGTGTGTGTGTGTGTGTGTGTGTGTGGTGTGTGTGTGTGTGTGTGTGTGTGTGTGTGTGTGTGTCTGTGTGTGTGTGTGTGTGTGTGTTGTGTGTCTGTGTGTGTCTGTGTGTCTGTGTCTGTGTGTCTGTGTGTGTGTGTCTGTGTGTGTGTGTGTGTGTGTGTGTGTGTCTGTGTGTCTGTGTGTGTGTGTCTGTGTGTGTGTGTTCTGTGTGTGTGTGTGTGTGTGTGTGTTGTGTTTTTGTGTGTGTGTTTGCGTGTGTGTGTCCCGTCACATGTCATCGTCTCATGACTTTATGGATGTGAGTGTCAGAGCCATGGAGACCTGAGTGTAACCTGCCGCCGTCCGTCAGCCAATAGGAGCAGTCGGAGGAGCGTGTTGTGACGAGCGGCTGATCCGGCGTGAAGCCGTGAACTGGAGGCTCGTGATGAAGGTCGAGTTTTGTTACAGACGCAGACCTGTCAGCAAAATAAAGAAAAAAAAACTTCTAACAGACAGAAACAACACAACAACACATTTCATCTGAATTTAATGAGTCAGTTTATATTCAAAACAAAACAGAGGAGGAAGTAACTAAGTACAAATACTTAGTTACTGTACTTCAGTAGAGTTCTCAGTTGTACTGAGTACTTGAGTTTTTATTTTTCTGACATCTGATCACAAATATCTGAACTTTCTCCTCCTCACATTTTATAAACAGACTCGTTACTTTAGTTTGAATGACTTTGAGGTGAATTATTGATTATTGTTATTTTGCATCATTGTGCACCGCCTTCAGACATCAAGACTGATTTCAACCTGAATGAAACAATAAGACAGAAAAGACGATTCACTGGTGGATCCATCAGAGTTTATCACACAGGACAGACGGAGACGAGACGGGACAAGATCAGAATAATGTAAAAGACTAACAAGACAAAAAAGACATAACAAGACGAAACTAAAGACATAAAAACAACATAAAAGATGTAAGAAGACAAAAACTTTGTAACAGTTCAGCAGACAGATCATTTATATTCATTTAACTTTGTTCAAGTCTTTGTTAAACCCTCTTATGTTTCATATAAACACACAGTTACACAGTTAATAGTTTGTGTGAAACTTACATGTTTGTTTTTGACCACAGCTGACTGATCACTGCAAAACAAAACGTGTGTATTTTCTTTACTGCACGTACAAAAGTAGTTTTAAAAAAAATGTTTGGGATTATTTTAATTTTCAGATAATTGCTGTTGTATGAACTTGTGAGGTGACTGTTTGTGGTTGGATGATAAAAACAATAAAGGATGAATAAAGTCAGTCTGTCAGGCTGCAGTTCACATTTCCATCATCGGGGGCTCCACCCTCATCAGTCAGCAGCTTATTCTAAATATTCATGTGGAACACATGAAACACAACATACAGAATAAATCAACTACAGACAAACAGATTCTCTAATAAATGAATTGATTCCTCATTTGATCCTCACTGGTCCTGATGAGAGACATTTAGACATCAGAGTCATTTATTATGATGTTGTTCATTATTATTGATAATATCTGAGTTTTTATTTGATTTGAATTCTCGTCTCTGTGTGAAGCAGCAGTTTGTTTTAAACGAGCTCCATAAATAAAACGACTTTAGTGAGTTTTTATTCATAAGTTATGGATCTGTGACATAGAGCCACAGATAAATCAGTTTACTGAAGTCAGCTGATATCAGCCTGGATCACAGATTTATTGATCCATATTATCAGCATGTATTTTCCAATGTCTTTTTCTTTGGACAAACATGTGCAGATTATTTTTATTTATTTATTTTTTACTTTCATAGGCAGCTGTTTTATCTACTGTCACTTTGATGATGTTTATATACATATGTGTTTGTTTGTTTGTTTGTTTGTTTGTTGTTATTTATACTTATTTAAAATCCCAGTAAAAGTTATTATTTTAGACAATAACATGTATTATTAAACGGTAAATATCCTCCAGACTAACCAGCTAACAAGATTTTCATTATGTAAACGTATTGTTTTCTCAATAATCAATAAATGATATTTTAAAAATCTATGTCAATCAGTGAATTATTTATGTATACATGCTACAGAAGTGTATTATATACACCACACACACACACACACACAGACACACACAGACACACCACACAGACACGCACAGACACACACACACACACACAGACACACACAGACCACACACACACACACACAGACACACACACACACACACACACACACAGCACACCACACACATCATTCACACACACACACATGACACTCGACAGATACACAGTTTCACACAGGAACACAACACACAACACACACACACAACAACACAAGACACACAGATAAACTTTTTGTCCTCTCAGTCTTTACTGCAGTACAAGTACAAATACTCGAGTAAAAGTAAAAGTACTGATTCAACTTGTTTACTGCAGTAAAAGTGAAAATGTTCTCAGAGTATAAAAGTAAAAGTCGTCCTCTGAAGGACATTTCTACTGACTGAACCTCAGTGTCTCCGTCTCCGTCCGTCTCAGATAGTTTTGTGTTTCATGTTACGTCTCATTTTATTCTTGTTATGTTTTGTTTCATCATTTTCCATCTTATGTTTTTCTTTTTGTCTTGTTACGTTCTTTATGTTCTTTTTGTCTCCAAACATCTTTTTCTCTTTTATTTGTCTTTTTCTTCTTATTCATCTTATTACATCATTTTTCATCTTGTTGTTGTTGTTGTTGTTGTTTTCTTGATTCGTCTTTTTCTTCTTGTTTTTTTTTGTCTTGTTGTATATTTTTCGTTACATCTTTTTATCCTGTTACATCAAATTTCTTCTTCTTCGTCATCTTTTACGTCTTTTTTCATCTTTGTCACACCTTTTTTGTTGTTGTATCTTTTTCATCTTTAATTTGTGTTTTTTGTTTTTGAAGTCTTTCATGTTGTTTTTCATCTCGTTTCATCTGTTTTAAACATGTACAGAAGAGAAAATAAAGATATTTGTATTTGGAGAAATAAACCAGCTGATCACCTCCAGCTCCAGTGTTCTTGAACACACCTCCATGATGCATTCAGGTTCCTGTTAAGCAGCAGGTTTTTATTGGTCCATCAGCCAATTAAAACACAGCAGACTTATTGGATTTTAAGTGTGCAGACGAACCGTTTGCTGCAATTTGTTCAACATTTAGTCTAATGATATTAAAGTCCATCCATCAGGCGGGGGCTGGGGGGTGGGGGGGTGGGGGGTGAGGAGCGGGGGTATGAATAGGTGTGTGTGTGTGTGTGTGTGTGTGCGGGGGGCAGCTGGTCGGTCATGGATTGACTTAACCTCTGTCACTTTGATGGCTTTTGTGTTTTACTCGTCAAAAACAGGCCCCCCCCCCACCCCCCCCACCCGACCCACTACAAGAACCATGCCTAGAACCATCTGTGAAAGATTTCACTAAGAAGCTCCTATGGCAGGTTCTACAGAGAACCCTTTTGTTGTGTAATGGTTCCACCAAAAACAGAGAACCTGTTTTATGCCAAGGTTTTATCTAGAACATACTCAGGATGTTCTACTAAGAATGTTTTTATATTCCAAAGGTTTTATCTAGAACCCTTCAGAGGGTTTTACTGAAACCTTTTCACATTACAAGGTTTTATCTAGAACACATGCAGGATGTTCTACTGCTTTTTTTTTATTCTAAGGGTACAAAGAACCTTTGATGAAAGGGTTCTAAAATGATTTCAACAATCCTTGAAGAACTAAAAGGGTTAGGGTTTTTAATGGAACTCTTCCTCTTACAAAGAACCTTGTCAAGCTCTTTCTTCAAAGAAGATTAAATGGTTGTACATAGAACCTCAGAACTTGTGGAACGTTGTGTCGTGATGGTTTTCGGGGGAGTCTTATGTTCTGGTGCAGCAGCGCAGCAATCAGCTGCTGCAGGACGGTTACAGCATCAGACGGTTAATACAGTTCATAACAGTTCATAGACGCTACATAACAACAACATGAAGCTGCTGTGTGAAAATCAGAGAATAATCAGAGAGAAACAATAAATCTGAACGTTTGTTAAACTACAAATCAGACGTCATGTTCTGTTTAAATAGAAAAATAAAAAGTGTTTCTGTGCAAAACTTTTAGTGGAGCTCAGGTTCTTCTCGGGGGAACCGAGCTCCTCTCTGTTCTCCAGTAATCTGATAAACATCAGTACTGACTGATGTTCTGCTGCGACTCTTCATTCAGACTCTGTAATCAGGAAACAGTTTTAATCTTCTCCTCTTTGGCCTCATCGTCCCTCCTCCAACCAGGAGGCCTCCCCCCATCTGCCCCCCTGCTTCCTCCCCCATCTGCCCCTCTGACTCCTCCCCCTCCTCCCCTCCTCCTCCTCCCTCTGGGTGAAAGCGATGAATGTTAACCAGTCGGAGGATGAGCGGGGGCCAAACGCTGCAGTGTTGTTGGGTTCCACTCAGGCGGAGCAGCGTTTGACGGAGAACTTTTTAATAGCCCCCCTGGAGCTGCTCCACGAGCGGCTTGGCTGCCGACGTTATTTGTCCCGTTTCCTTTCTTTTGAGAGCGACGCCATTGTGCTCGGCAGCAGCGAGCCAAGCCAATCATGTGTGAGAATGATCTGGTGTCAGATTACAGCTCAGCATCTCCTCATCAAAACGCCCTCATTCAGCCATTTTTCATCCTCTGTTGTTCTGCAAACAAAAGCTTAATGTGCTCCTGCTTTCACTTCCAGACTCTCAAAGTGGAACGCTCTGTGGGAACATGTTGGAACAACGAGAGTAAATCACTGCTGATGTGCAGAATAATATCACAGAACAATCAGTTGACTGTAGGATCATCATCTTTTACCTGGGAGGAGTTCTAGTGTTCCTGTGGCAATGATCACGGAACACTCTGAGACATAAGGGTTCCAAAAGGGTTCTTCTTCAAGGGCTGAGGTTCTACCCATTTACTTCTGAGGAACTCTTCTTTAAGGAAGAGTTTGTCAAGGGTTCTTTTTAAGGGTTCCATTAAAGACCCCCTTTTAGAAGAAAGAGGAATCCTTAAAGAGAACCCTGACCCTTTTATATGATGGTACAAAGAACCCTTTGTACCATCATATAATAAAAGGTGTGTCTCATGTAGAAGTGTGTGATGTCTCCAGGTAATTGCCTCTGTGATGTCTCCAGTCGATCTGTCCTCTGTGATGTCTCCTTGGTCGGTCTGTCCTCTGTGATGTCTCCAGGTTCCTCTGTGATGTCCCCTGTTCGATCTGTCCTCTGTGATGTCTCCTTGTCGGTCTGTCCTCTGTGATGTCTCCAGGTTCCTCTGTGATGTCCCCTGTTCGATCTGTCCTCTGTGATGTCTCCAGGTTGTCCATCCTCTGTAATGTCTTCAACACGTTCACATGTAAATACAAGTAATACAGCTCCTGGACGTCTCTGCGATGTCACGTTGTCCCAGCCGTCCCTGCTGCTGTGGTCAGGTTGAACTCCTGTGACCCCCTGACAGGACTGGGTACCTGCAGATCAGTGTCCTCAGGGTGGGTGGTCCACCGCATTCACAGTCTCACAGAGCTGGGGGGGGGGGGGGGGACCATTGTTCCACACAAAGAACCTTCATTAAGCTAATTAGCTCTACGGGTTCTGTACGTCTGTCACTCTGTCACTTCTCCTCCCTGCAGAACTCCAGCTCATCAGAACACTCACAATAAAAACTGAGCTTCATGTTCTAAAACTAGAACTAGAACCAGTCTCAGCTAAAGGAAAGAACCAGAACTGAACCTCAGAGAACATTATGAACAGAGTGTGATGTAACTTAAAGGGACAGTTCACCCCAAAATCAAAACTCCATATTCCTCCTCCTCCCTGCAGTCCTGTTTATCAGCCTGATATCAGCTGATATCGGTTTATTAAAAGCTCGTTCTTGATAAAGTTCCGTCTCCTGCAGCATCTAACAGGTTCTGAAACTCAAGTACACATCAGCACAGAGAGGTGTTTGGACCCCGGCTCTAACAGTTGGACTAAAAGTGCCTCAGTCTGGGACTTTTTGTCCAGTTAGGACTGATTTCAGATCTGTGAGTCAGTGCTCTCAGACCCCCTCTTTAATAAAACAGTGAGAACATTCAGAGAACGTGTTCTGCGGTCGGCTGCGGCTCGGCCTGTGAGGAGGAGGCAGTGTTTTATAAGAGGCTGTGCAGCTGTTACAGTGAGTTGTAAAGGTTTTGATGAATTCACGGCGCAGTTACAGCAGTCAAATAAAAGCTTACTATGAAAACATGGTGTAAAACTGCCGCTTTTATTGGAACAAGTGTTACCATTATGTTGTGGAACAATATCACAGAGGCACACGGTGAAAAATGGATGTGCCGATGTGCAGACGGGCTGCGGCTCGCTCACATCATCCTCGTTTTATTACACGTCTGTAATTACAAACTGTAACCGTTAATTGTGCAACTGTTTGTTGTGTGCAGCAGTTTTATAAAGAAGAGAGAAGCTCCGGACTCATCGTGATCCGACTCAATCAGACTGGAAACAGGAGCGCCTGGTTTTATCAGACTGTTACACCTGCCTGATTGTGTTCACTTGCTCAGGATTTGTTGATTTGTTCATTTTTCCCTGATTGTCTGTTATGTGTCCATCAGCTACGTGATTAAATGTTTCCCTCTTTGTTCATTTTTATGACTGTGAGTCTGCACAGGGAGTTTTTATTTAGAAAATTGTCTCAGTTCTCTACTTCCTGCCAGTTCAATCTGCTCTGTGCAGCTCGATGCAGCATCCATCACAAACAGATGTGGTGCGTGTTCTCCGAGCAGCAGAAACACGCTGCAGTGCTGCTCGTCCAATCACAAGCGTCATGTAGGACGGCTGCGTTCAGCTGCGGTGGACGTGATGCAGCCGCGCCCGGTGGAATCAAGCTGTAATGTTTGCATGTAACAACCTGGACTGTCTCAAACTAAATTTGTTTCAGTCAAATCAGATTTGGTCGTCAAATATGAATATTCACAGGCTCGTCCTGTTTTGTTTCTAGTTCAGTGC
Source organism: Lutjanus argentimaculatus (assembly GCA_034769285.1). NCBI lineage: Eukaryota > Metazoa > Chordata > Actinopteri > Lutjaniformes > Lutjanidae > Lutjanus > Lutjanus argentimaculatus. Next base: position 41,949,491 of record JAWZSL010000005.1, on the reverse strand, counting down.
TTCATGATAAATTCCTACATGAGTGTCTTTTAGCTGTAAGACTGAGGTGTTAAAGCTGCTTTTGTCATCTGTGATGTGACAAAAATGACATGATGACAAGTTATGTAAAACTTAAGATACAAACACACGAGACACAACAACAAAAAAAGAATTCTATAACAAGATGAAAAATTACATTTAAAAAAGTAAAAAGAGAAGAATCATCAAAAGAGTAAAAATGACATAAGATGAAAACTGATGGAACAAAACAAATATTAAGATGTAAAAGACACAACAAGACAAATGTCAGACTGAGACGGACAGAGACAGAGACTCTGAGCTTCAGTTGTCTTTGCACAGAGACAGTAGAAATGTCCTTCAGAGGACGACTTTTTACTTTTATACTCTGAGGACATTTCAGAACTTTTTCACTTTTACTGCAGTAAACAAGTTGAATCAGTACTTCTACTTTTACTCGAGTATTTGTACTTGTACTGCAGTAAAGACTGAGAGGACTTTGGACACGTCTCAAAATGTGCAACATCAATAAGTTAATGAAGCTACGTTTCTTTATTAACTGAGGGAAGATGTGTTGAACAGAAATCTCATTTTAAGGTAAAAGAATCAGTACAATTACACTGAAATGTAAAAGTTATGACAGCTGAATTAATTATTTATAGTCAGTATTCTATTAAACATCAGTCTGACACAAATAAAATATTCATCATCAGCGTATCAGCGAAGGAAAACTGTGCTGTTTGTGTTTTAATAATAATTTATCTGCATTTTTATTTGACTACAATTAAACTGGAAAGTCCAGCTTATTTATAAGATTTATTTTTACAGTTTTTCTTTTCTTTATTTTTGACTTCATTGCTTCTGTTTCTGCAGAAAATTCTGTTCAGGATGAATAAAACAAAAGTAAACAGTTTAATTATCAGGATATTCAAACATTTACTTAATAAAACGGTTTGAAATAAAAAGAAAAGCAGACTGAAGGGATCAGAAAAGGAACAACAGAGAATTTAGAAATAAAGAAGCATGTAAAGTCACATTATATTAAATCACATTATATTATCCTGTTGTTGTAGTCGAGTGTTTTGGTCTCAGAGAAACGTGATAAATGGCTTCTGTTTTTCAGTTTGTGAGTTAATAGTGAAGGACCGACTCTCTGTGTTGTGTTGTTGTGCTGTTTGATGAATTGGGCCCCTGGTTATTAAGGGCCCCTCAGTTAGCGGGTCACTGACAGTGTGACAGTGGCCCCTGAGAAATCGTTGCTTCATTTAATTGCATTAATTAAAGTGCTGATGTGTTTGTGTGTTTTATAGGAGCTGTTATTGACGCAGCAGCTGCGTGTGATGAATGGCTGCTTTAACATACGTGATAATAACACAACCCATCGGTCAGCGCTCAAACAGACGCTCGCACAAACTCACACACACACACACACACACACACGTGTGGATGAATCGTCAGAAGCAGTTTCAGAGTTTCAGAGCTCCGCCTCCTCCAACACATCCTGACAGACGACCGACAGGAGACGACCTGCAGCAGGAAACTGCTTCAACACACAGCTGCATTACTTTCATCATAAATCTGACCGAACAGTTTGATTTTCAGAAAAAGACATAAAATCAGTCAGATATCATCATACAGGACGTCAGGTCTGCTTTAAAGCAACAATAAATGTTTGTTCTGAGAAACGTGTCTTATTAACCTCGCAGACACATTTAAATTATGAAAAAATCTCAACTTTATAAAACACTGGGGACGTGTCCTCTCCACTGTCTCAGTGTCAAACACCACTACGACCTGAAAACCACTGAAACATGGACGCTCCGTCCAGCAGCTTTATTGGACATGTCCAGACATGATGGAGCCACCAGAGCCAGAGGACGGGGACAGGATGGTAGTTTCTCTTCTTCTGTGTCGGGTTGTTGGAACTGAAGTGAGCTGAAGTGACCTGCTGGACTGATTTGGACTGAGAGAATCTCTGAAGGAACGTTTGTAACTGACTGTCTTGTTACGTCTTGTTATGTCTTTTACATCATTTTATTGTGTTACTTTTGTACATATTTTTTGTCTTTTACCTCTTTTTATTCTTGTTACGTCTTTTACATCTTATGTCTTTGACAGTTTTGTCTCGTTAGATCTTTTATGTCTTGTTACATCTCTTTTGTCTGTTACATCATGTTTTTGCCTTGTTACGCCTTTTTTAAAACTGCTTTTACATCGTTCACCACTGACTCGCCCGGCTGTGTGGGCGGGACTTCGATACCGCGGCTTCAGCCCCGATCACTGCTGAACAGACTCTGGATCCAGATGACGTCACCAGAACAAGGTGGCAGGAAGAAGAGACGCGGCGTCCACCTTAATGTATTTCAGTGACATGGACATGAATTTTCTTTTTTTCTTGACTGTCACACCCACATTCTGCAGTCTGCTTAGTGATAATAAATATGAGAAGTCTGGTTAGATTTTCAAAATAAAGCGTGCTGAGAACATTTCAGGTGCTGTGACATTTCTGACCTGAAACCTGATGCTGTTTAAAAATGATTTTAAATTACATTTCACTAAAAGTTACCAAACATGATGCTAATAACATGTGAGTACATGAGTAAACAGCATCAGTTAGCTTAGCATGATCATATATTTCCCTCTGGTTATAAACTGTTTGAATTCTACTGGCTGTGAAACACAGTTTTCTGCATGTTAGCCAACAGAAATAAAACAAATGACCTGCAAAGATTCATCTTTGAGCCTCTAAAACTGTCATGTTTGAAAGTTTTGTTAGTTTGACACTGACTTCCTGTTTACATTCAGCTGATTCCTCTCCATTGGGAAGAGTTACAGATGTTTCCTGAAACATGAAAAAGAGTTTTTATAAACGACCCAAACTAAAGATCCACTTACTGATTTATTCAATCATTTATTATTTTTTTAGTGTCTTTAATGTCCGGAATGAATTTAGATTTTAGGTCCACACAGACTGAAGTTCTGAACTGGCTGTGGATGAGGTTATAAGAGCTTTATTCACAGTGATGGAGCGACTTGTGACAGGTTTGAAGTGGTTCAAAGACTCCATGATGGAGTTTCAAATCATTTATGGAAAGAATAAAAGATGCTGCTTTAATGTGAACCATTAAATAAATGACGATATTAAAGCAGAAATGCTGGTGATCTCATTCAGGCTGCAACTAATGATTATTTTAGCGCGTTAATAATTAATGTGGCGTCATGATTCACAGTTTTTAATGACCCTGCTGCATTAAAGTGATGATGAAGAAACGCAGGACGAGTCGACCTCCTCCTCTTCTCCTCCATCAGACACACATTCCCGTCTTTAACAATAACAACAGCGAGATGAGGATTTCTGTGTGGAGTCACGGCCGCTCCGGGGCGGCGAGGGGCCGGCGTGGCGTTCTGCGACACCTCGTTAAAATACCAGCTGCGGCGGCGGCCATAAAGCTCACAGTTTGTGTTAGCTGATAAGCCTCAATAGACTTTAATGGCTGCATTTACCCAGAGAGACTAATATTATTGTTAGACACGATGTTGTGATGTGACAGGCGGCTCATGTCACAGAACAACTTCTCACTCCGCGTGGAACATATTTTAGAACCATTACATCATTAGGAGCAGATTATAAAGTGAATACGCAGCATTTAAAGGATGAAGCTTTAAGAATAAAACTCATCATAATGAGATCGTTCACAGTCCAGCAGACAGCAGCGTTCACACTGGAAACAGGTGCTGAGATATGATGGAGGTCAACGGGTCACTGCAGACTTTAATCCAGGTTATAACTCTTCATAAAGAGTAAACACTCTGAATTATTACCATTAAAAAGTACATTAATATGGAGATCTGTCGTTTTCATTCTCAGCAGGACAAACACAAATTTCAAAGGAAACATTAAATATATCATATATTTGCATATATGCATCTGAAATATATTACAGCTTTGACTGAGAAAACATCACACAGTTTGACCCGACAGTCAACATTAAAACTCACATTAAAACTCTGCACAACAAAACTGTTTAAAGCTACAGTGCGTAACATGCCCCCCACTCCCCACCGCTGTCCCTCCGCCACCGTGATTCCACAACATTTTTATTCTGTTTGAAGGACAGCCGGTGAAAAAAAAGATGGACTCTTCAGAAGAGGTAATTATTGTGTTTTTTTTCTGCCACAGAAACACAAATAGCCTGTTACAAACAGGAGACAAGGTGCCTGCTAATTTGTAGCTGACAGGTTAGTGGATGAAAAGACCCAGTGGTCGTCAGCAGAAGTCATTTGTTGTCCTTCGGTCACTTTCCTTCTTTGCTAACAGTCCTTCAGCCGAACGTCCAGGCTTTGTCTTTGTGGTAGGATCCACTTCTTTGGGTTCTCTGCCATGTTGCTTTCTCTTTCTACCTGCGCTCTGCCTCTTGCTATGAAGACTCTCCGCTCTTCCTCCCCCTCCCTTCTTGTTGTGAGGTAAAACGCATCATTTCCTGTGCGCCAGCACGGGAATGTCACCGGTCGACAAGCAAAACAAAAATGATATATATTGAAAAATACCGCGAGATGTTAGAGGAGCCGATCGGCTTAATCAGCATTGTGTCATCTCCTCTAGTGGCTCGGGTGAAACATTTACGGACATGTAGAAGTTACGCACTGTAGCTTTAAAAATGAAAAAAATATTAACATAGATATGGAGGACTGAATCTGCCAAAATTCAAAATAATAAATTACTCAATAAATAAATGAATATACAATTTAATACATCAAATTAATATTATAAATAAATGTAACATTAACTAATGTATAAAATGTGACATAATTTCTGTTTTAATTTGCTTCTGTGTTCATTTACATGGATCATAATTCTGCTGTCTATTTACTTTATTTATTCTTTAAATTTATTTATGTTTTATCTGGATTTATTGCATTTCTGTACTTTCTTGTTGCATTTCTGCTCATAAGTCAAATTAGTAGGCTGCATTTATTTTTATCATTATTATTATTATTATAGAAGTATTCATATTCATACATAAGTACAGAGAACCGAAAGTGCCAAAATTAAAAAACAACAAAATAAATGACTCAGTAAATAAATCCATGTGCCACAAAAATTAGATTAGAAATGAAAATAAGTTTTAATTGATTTATAAAATGTGACATAAAATTATATTTCTGTTTTATTTTGTTAATGTGTTTATTTAGCATTCTAATAATTCTCATATTCACGTTCATTTCCAATTAATTTATTCATTTTAAAATGTATCTATGTATGTATTTAGTTATGTATTATTTGCAGTTATTAAATATATTTATTGCATTTTTCCCTCTTGTTTATCTGATTTATTTCTGTATGTTTTTTGTTATTCCTGCTTCATAATACAAATGAGGGCAGTGACGACATTTCTGGTGCATTTAATGACATATTAATGTATTTATTGAATCATTTATTCATGTGCTTATGAATAATATCTCTATATTTTTAGACTGTTTCACAATCAATAATATTTATCTGGATATACACATTTCTCCTCAAAAATGGCGTCACTTTACTGTAATGCAGCCTTTAAAATCAGGAAAACATTTATTTAATGATATCTAAAATCTAGATTATTGATGAAATATTGGCATATTGCCCAGCACTAATGTATTCATGTATTTATGTTTTTATCGTGGCAGTTTCGGTCCTCCTTACATTAAGTGCAGCTGCTCAGATTTTTCAGTAATGACAGTTTTCAGCTCATGAATTTTAATCAGAGGCAGAATTCATTTGTCCAACTTCCACAAACACAACATCCGTCTGTGTGTGTGTGTGTGTGTGTGTGGTGTGTGTTTACAGTATTTATGATGTAAATATGAGTGCAGGTCTGCAGGATCAGCTGATGTGTGATAACGTGCTGCTCCTGTGACTGAGAGAAAAAGGACCTGTTGAAAAAGAGGCTATTTAATTAAGTAGCTAACAAAATACAAATGTGGAATCTGGGGAAATAATTGTGCAACCCTCATTAAGCATTCCATCTGGGCAATTACCCCCTCTCAGACTGGGCCTGTTATAAATGACTGGCCGGTAATTGAAGCTAGCAGTCGGCGAGAGGCCGAGATGAACTGAATTACACCGTGTCATTAAAATAAATACATCAAATAATTATCCCATGGAAAATAAATGGAGTGAACGCGTGTAATTGTTCTTTTGAATTAGTTCCTGCAGCTCACACACTTCACTCCACTGTCCTCCGCTCGCTGGCTGCATAATTACTTTTACACTTTTTAAAAGTGCTTCATTCACGGCATCGTTTCACAGAACAGCAGAGAGACTGCAGGTCCGGTGTGTCCAACTGGAGGCTCGCGGGCCACACGCGGCCCTTTGGACTCTTTCTGTGGCCCACAGGAGATAAAAGTCTCAGGTTCAGATTTCTGAGATACTTTGAGACTGTTTCAATTTAGACTCTATGATCTCAGCCAATATGACAGAGGTTCTCAAACAGGGGTCCGGGGTCCCTCGGGGGGCCGCGAAACATTTTCAGATTCATTCACTAAAATTAACATGAAGGGGTTTTTTTTGTTTGTTTGTTTATTTGTTTTCCAAAAGGTATAATCACTACAACATATTAGAGTCATAAAGGTAAAAAAAATATATTTTCCAAGATTAAAGTCACAAATTTATGAGGAAAAAAACGTGGATATTCTCTGTGAAAAAGAGAAAGAGTTCAGAGCATCATAGTAAAAAGTCGTCCTCTGAGGGACATTTCTACTGTCTCTGTACTAAGACAACTGAACCTCAGCTTTTCTCCGTCTGTCTCACATTCTGACAGCTTTTACATCTTGTTACATCCTTTTTGTCTTCACAGTAAATCCCCCAGAGTGAAATATTTAGTGTCCATGAACTGTGTCAGAGTTATTTCAACAACATCTTGAGTGACGGTAACAACTGCTGCAGTGTTTTCATCTCATGTTACATCAAGTTTTTGTGTTTTGTGTCCACCACTGAATCGTCTTTTCTGTCTTATTGTTTCGTCCATTCAGGTTGAAATCAGTCTTGATGTTGGAAGGCGGCGCATAATGATGCAAAATAACAATAATCAATAATTCACCTCAAACTAAACTAAAGTAACGAGTCTGTTTATAAAATGTGAGGAGGAGAAAGTTCAGATATTTGAGTTCAGATGTCAGAAAAATAAAAAGTTTTTAGAAACATAAATGCTTGTGCTCATGTCTTTGAAAATGAAAGAAGCATGTGACTATTACACACATTAATGTATCTATATTATATTTTATTATAACGTGAGAATTATTTTCAGACACGAGCTGATTTTCAGTTGAAGCTGAAGCTGAGCAGCTTCTGCTGCTGACAGGATTTCAGAATAAGAGAGTAAACAGAGTTCTTCTTTATAAGATGAAGCAGCACACAAGTGAAGAAAAGCTCATTTCTTGTTGCAGATATCGAGCACATGTCTCAGAGGAACCATTGTGTGAGACATGTCTTTGTCCTCTGTGACAGATTACTTCCTTGATTTGGTAAAAAAGGGGAATCCTTTCCTTTTTTACCTTGAACTCTGCAGAGCTGCGTGCGCTTGAAACATTCTCAGCTGAATTGATAGTGACCTGATTTATGGGCCTTATTGCGCCGTATAATTAATTTTATGCATATGACTTCCTTTACAATTACCATGCCGGCCGATTGGAGAAGTTCACTGCTTATATGAAGCCATCAATAATTGCAAATTCATCGCTGGGCGGGCCGAACATCTGCAGGAGGAGAGAGAGAAAAGAGATTGTCTGTGAGGAGAGAGAGATTCTGTGAAAGGGCAAACGCTGCAGGTTGACTAAACCCTTTAAAGAACTGCAAAGAACAAATCTGAAGGACATTTAGAGAGTCACTGTGTCGTCCTCCAGTCTGTCCAACAAATTAAAACAAAAATACTGTGTCTTTATTTACAGAAAGATTTAACTGAGACGTCAGACTGAACCTGAAGGCAACATGTTTTCTGTCTGATAAACCTGCAGGTTCTGTTTGAATGATGAGGAGCCGTCAGCAGCTAAATTATAACTGGATCACAGCAAACAGCAAAAGATTTCCCTTTAATTCACTTGAATCTAATGAATAACAAATATTTAAAGAAGAAAAACATGTGGTGGAAGTTATTTTCAACATTGATTAATCTGTCATCGATTTGATCACTTTGTCAATTAGTTGTTTATTAAAAATCAAGAAGAAAAAAGTCCATCAGAATTTCCCAGAATCCAAAACTGGAAGGAAGACTGTTTGGTAATTTTGACTTAAAAATGACTTAAGTGGTGGACAAAACGTAAGACGAGTAAAATGATCTAATAAGACGTAACGCTATGAAAACAACGTAACAAGACAAAAATGATGTAGAGACACAGAAAGAAGAAAATGACGTAACAATCCATAACGAGATGACGGTTAAGTGAAAGACATACGATGAAAACAACGTAACAATACGAAAATTACAAAACATGACAAAAACAGTGTAACAATACTTTTACTAACAAGATAAAAATGATGTAACAAGACAAATATAGCGCAACACGACAGAAATGACCTAAAAGACGAAAAGAACATAACAATACACAACAATATGACAGTTAAATAAAAGATGCAAGTCGAAGATGACGTAACAATAAGAAGATTTTCTAACAAGACAATAATGGTGTAATAACACTGAACAAGATGGCAGTTAAGTAAAAGACATAAGATGAAAACGACATAACAAAACTAAAAGTGCGTAACAATGCGTAAAAAAAAAGAAAAAAGTAAAGACAGAAGACAAAAACAATATAACAAAACATAACAAGAGAAAAATGATGCAAAAGATGTAACAGGACAGAAATACAACATGAAAACAATGTAACAACACGAAGGTTACATAATAATAATACATAACAAGAACACAAAACAAAATAACAACAAGATAAAAGACAGAACTGGACACAAGATGAAAATGATGTAAAAGATGTACGAGGACAGAGACGGAGACTCGACTGTGGAGAAAAGGCAACGTTCAGTTTTACACCTGAAAGGAATCTGAAGTGTTTTTAAGTTTCATGAGTTCTTAAACACACTCAGCCTCTCAGAAACGTGAGCGACTCAGAGAAAAATCATTTCTTTCTTTGTGTCAGTCGCTGGTCGAGTGTCTGTGAGACGTGAATAAACACAGATGATGTGACACCTGACATGATTGGAAACCTTCTATGAACTCAACAACACATCAGCTCCTGATTCTAAACCCTGACAAACTGTGTGTACAGCATCATATTAACGTCAGACGCTCGCTCACTCGCTCGCCGCTGCCGCCGCCGCCGCCGCAGCAGCCTGTGAGGAGCTCTTTATTAAAATGAGATGTTGGATGTATGGCTGCTGCCAGGAAACACTTTGGGACTGAATTGATCTGGATGACATGAATAATTTAGCCGACACTAAAGGAGGTAATATAAATGCACACATATATTCTAATCTGTGCGGCGGCGGCCGAGGAGCCAACATGCTGTGTTTCTCGCTGCCTCGTCTCTCTCAGGTGGATTAATCCAGAAATGTATCTTTGCCTCAGAATTATTCACATACAGATGCATGATAATGATTCCAGATTAATCTGTGACAGAGCTGCTGCTGCTGCTGCTGCTGCAGCGAAGAAAACTTTCCTTTTTCCCCGCTGACCTTTACCTCGACAGCGGCCTCATTTCACAGCTAATACCCTGATAGACGCTGACACCTGAGCGCTGCTTTGTTCCTGCGACCTGTCACCCAGGAATCCCAGCGTGCCTGTAAGACAGCACGCTGGGAACACCATCAGGGGAGAACGGTTCTAAAAACATATCTCATTTTGACTGATACTGCAATTTCAACTTTTTCTGATTTTTTTTTGATGATTAGCGGAAAAATTATTGTCAGATTGATCACTAGTTGAAAAACAGGTCCAAACATGTGAAAACATGTTTGGACCTGTTTTTCAATTGACGAGATTGTGACAGGATGAATTAATTGATTTTCATTATCACTTTTATTTAGAATAGAAATGATGCTGCTGACATAAAACTCAGACAGGTGGACTGACGTGATGTTCATTTGTTAAAGACGCAAACAAATATTTAAAAAAAAACTGAATCACAAGACTGAAGAATCACAACACACATCGAATCAGAAGCCAAGAATCATGATGCTGCCCGACTAGAGACACTGCTGGAGACAAGTCTCTGTGGAGGGGGACGAGTCTGTGCGGCAAGTCTCTGCAGTGGAGTCAAGTTTCTGTGGTAGAGACGAGGTGGAGACGAGTCTTTGTGGTGAAGATGATTTTCTGTTGGTGAGTCTCTGTGGCAAAGACTTGTCTCTTTGGCGGATAGGAGTCTCTTCAATGAAGACAAGTCTCTCCAGCGGAGATGAGTCTCTGCAGTGGAGGCAAGTCTCTGTGGTGGGGACCCGTCTCTGTGGCGGGGACCCGTCTCTTTGGCGGGACCCGTCTCTGTGGCGGGGACTCGTCTCTTTGGCGGGGACTCGTCTCTTCGGCGGGGACCCATCTCTGTGGCGGGGACCCGTCTCTTTGACGGGGACCCGTCTCTGTGGCGGGGACTTGTCTCTGTGGCGGGGATTCGTCTCTGTGGCGGGGACTCGTCTGTTTGACGGGGACTCGTCTCTTTGATGGGGACTTGTCTCTGTGGTGGGGACTCGTCTCTGTGGCGGGGACCCATCTCTGTGATGGGGACTCGTCTCTGTGGCGGGGACTCGTCTCTGTGGCGGGGACTCGTCTCTTTGATGGGGACTCGTCTCTTTGGCGGGGACCTGTCTCTTTTACGGGGACTCGTTTCTGTGGCGGGGACCCATCTCTTTGATGGGGACTCGTCTCTTTGGTGGGGACCTGTCTCTTTACGGGGACTCGTTTCTGTGGCGGGGACTCGTCTCTTTGATGGGGACTCGTCTCTTTGGCGGGGACTCGTCTCTGTGGCGGGGACCCGTCTCTGTGATGGGGACTCGTCTCTGTGGCGGGACCCGTTTCTTTGACGGGGACCCGTCTCTTTGGCGGGGACCCGTCTCTGTGGCGGGGACTCGTCTCTTTGGCGGGGACTCGTCTCTGTGGCGGGGACTCGTCTCTTTGGAGGGGACTCGTCTCTGTGGCGGGGACTCGTCTCTGTGGCGGGGACCTGTCTCTGTGGCGGGGACTCGTCGCTGTAGCGGGGACTCGTCTCTGTGACGGGGACTCGTCTCTGTGGCGGGGACTCGTCTCTTTGATGGGGACTCGTCTCTTTGGCGGGGACCTGTCTCTTTTACGGGGACTCGTTCTGTGGCGGGGACCCATCTCTTTGATGGGGACTCGTCTCTTTGGTGGGACCTGTCTCTTTACGGGGACCGTTTCTGTGGCGGGGACTCGTCTCTTTGATGGGGACTCGTCTCTTTGGCGGGGACTCGTCTCTGTGGCGGGGACCCGTCTCTGTGATGGGGACTCGTCTCTGTGGCGGGGACCCGTTTCTTTGACGGGGACCCGTCTCTTTGGCGGGGACCCGTCTCTGTGGCGGGGACTCGTCTCTTTGGCGGGGACTCGTCTCTGTGGCGGGGACTCGTCTCTTTGGAGGGGACTCGTCTCTGTGGCGGGGACTCGTCTCTGTGGCGGGGACCCGTCTCTGTGGCGGGGACTCGTCTCTTTGGCGGGGACCTGTCTCTTTTACGGGACTCGTTTCTGTGGCGGGGACCCATCTCTTTGATGGGGACTCGTCTCTTTGGTGGGGACCTGTCTCTTTTACGGGGACTCGTTTCTGTGGCGGGGACTCGTCTCTTTGATGGGGACTCGTCTCTTTGGCGGGGACTCGTCTCTGTGGCGGGGACCCGTCTCTGTGATGGGGACTCGTCTCTTGGCGGGACCCGTTTCTTTGACGGGGACCCGTCTCTTTGGCGGGACCGTCTCTGTGGGGGGACTCGTCTCTTTGGCGGGACTCGTCTCTGTGGCGGGGACTCGTCTCTTTGGAGGGGACTCGTCTCTGTGGCGGGGACTCGTCTCTGTGGCGGGGACCCGTCTCTGTGGCGGGGACTCGTCCTGTGCGGGGACTCGTCTCTGTGAGGGGACTCGTCTCTGTGGCGGGGACCGTCTCTGTGGCGGGACCCGTCTCTTGTGATGGGGACTCGTCTCTGTGGCGGGGACCGTCTCTTTGACGGGGACTCGTCTCTTTGGCGGGGACCGTCTCTGTGGCGGGGACTCGTCTCTTTGGCGGGGACTCGTCTCTGTGGCGGGGACTCGTCTCTTTGGGGGGACTCGTCTCTGTGGCGGGGACTCGTCTCTGTGGCGGGACCGTCTCTGTGGCGGGACTCGTCGCTGTAGCGGGGACTCGTCTCTGTGACGGGGACCGTCTCTGTGGCGGGGATCGCTCGTGCGACTCTTCTGTAGCGGGGACTCGTCTCTGTGGCGGGGACTCTCGCTTAGCGGGGACTCGTCCCTGTGACGGGGACTCGTCTCTGTGGGGGGACTCGTCTCTGTGGCGGGGACTCGTCTCTGTAGTGGGGACTCGTCTCTGTGGGACTCATCTCGCACTAACAGATGTTCTGAGACAAACGGCTCATTTGACTTGAACAAAGAGCCTCAGATGATTTAATGACGGTTTCTCTTTCAGACTTTATTTCTACGGCAGATAATCAACTGACACACAATATTTCATCTGTGCCGAGTCTCCGTCTCGAGTCAACAGACGGCCGCATCACCGACACTCCTGAGGAGGAAGTGTCGCCGCGGCGCTCGCCACATTCACTCTGTGAATGATGGCGCTGATTATAAGGCGTGTTTATGAGATGGGTGATAATGAGTTTGTCCCCTGACAGGTGTTTGTGTTGTCACGCTCTCATTTACACGGTGCAGTAATTTGGAGGAGAGGCTGAAATAAAGGAGGTCGGCCCCCCGCGGTGAGAGGCGGCCCCCCGCGGTGAGAGGCGGAGTGTAAAGTCCTGCTCTCAGGTGTGTTCCTGCATAAATACACACACACATCAGGGAGCTGCAGGTACACTGTGTGTGTGTGTGACCTGAGGTTCAGGTTAATTAATGAACTGATCGGGGCTCCTGCAGGAGGACACGGGGCTCCTGCAGGCCCCCAGCAGCAGGTCACACTCTGACAGATGCCCCATTACAATGTTAATGATCGGGGCCCGGCCCTCAGATAATCATATTCAAAGCTTTTCTACCAGATAACAATCACAGGCCACTGATGGCTGCGCTGACGAGGAGCTGCTGGAGAGCATATGTGGCACAATGCACACACACACACACACACACACACACACACACACACCGACATGCTGCTGTTTGAACTGAATGGTTGAGTCACCGGGGCCCCTGCAGGCCCCGAGGACTGATCAATGTGATCCAGAGCTGATAAGATCTGCTCTGCACGCGCCACAAACACTCACCAGGGATCCATCGGCAGCAGCTCCGCCCCCCCACCGCCACCGTCCACAAGATACGTGTTCTTCATAAGACAGGAAGTGTATAAACATTTAATCTGAACTGCAACTGTCAGACAAATAAGTAAAAGGTACACTGTAAAAACATAAAAGTTGAGAAAACTTCACATCAAGAGATTTTTGAGTTTTGAGCCAAACTCAAAGTTTTACAAACTATTGAAGCACGATAATGATTCCAGACCTTCAACTCTGGATGAAGACTTCTTTTGTAGCTGGAATATAATTTATTTTGTTGATCAGAGTCCAAGATGATGTCCTCAAATGTCTTCTTTTGTCCACAACTCAAAGATATTCAGTTTCCTGTCAGAGAGGAAAGAGACCAGAAAATATTCACATTTAAAAAGCTGATTGATTGATCATTGAAATAGTAATAATTCTTATTTGTATTCTTATATTTCTCTATGTTTATTTATACTTTCTATTGTTGAATAGGAGCACCTGATGTCAACAAGTACGAAAGTATTTCTAATTCTGATAGTACTATGTAAATTAAAAAGAAAATATTTTAACTTTTTGCCCTGCAGATTTTACAAGATGCACGCCCGCTTTTCCCTCTAAAACTTTCCTTGAGTAAACTTTCGGAGTTGTAGACAACGCCCCGAAACAGGTTGTGACCGTGAAAAGGGGAAAAAAAGATGTGAAAATTTGTCATAAATCAGGAAAAATATGTGAGAATTGTGTTTCCAGGAGGAAAACAGGAAAATGGTGAGGGTTTGCAGGTATGACTGCACGTTTGCAGCGATGAATGTCTGATCAGTCGAGCACTCCCAGTAACATCAACTGCATAAAATCTCCAGCAAGTTAAGCGAGCTGGACATCGTGCACGCTGGGGGCAACGCCAGGACTGAGGAATCATGGGAACAGACGATTGTCACTGTTTACTGATGATACTGAAGAAAAACATGATGACCATGAGGTTAGAAGAAGAATTTTAAACAGATTTATGGACATTTTCTGTCCACAGTAGTTGAGGTAAGTGTGTGTAGCCGACATGTATATGATGTGTATGTTTAAGAGCTGTAAGATGGTAAATAAGTCTTGATGAGCGGTGGCGGCGGTGGTGGAGTCAGAGAGGGCGGGGCGACCTGCGATGTGGAAAAAATGAAGAGATCAGAAGAGGCCAAAGAGGCAAACGGGGTGAAATTTATTTTTCAACCTCTGTCAGTTCGCTGCATTAATCTACAAACGCGGCGCGAGTGCGTGAACGTCAGCGGCCACTCCCCTGCTCCCTCATCCCAAACATTAAATATCACCTGCCGTGATTAATCCCAACTTAATTAAATCCATCAGCGAGACAATGGCCAGCCAATGAGGTATGTAATCATTCACACAGTAAATTAAAAGAAGGAGAGGCTCCTCTGTGTTCTCCTCTGACAGAGATGGAGAGGATGGAGCAGGGGGTCCCAGAAACTCAGCTGCTCGCACACACACACACACACACACACACACACAATCACACAATCACACAATCACACACACTCTTTGTGTTCATGCTTTGATTTCTCTCATCTGAAAAATAATTCAAACATGTCTGACCAAAAAACTTTAAAAATTATAAACACAACACTTGACTTTTCATAAAAGTGTTTATATTTTCATTTAAAACGTTTTTTATACGTACAGAAATTAAACAAAACTTTTGCACAGCTGGAGATGCATCTTGGTTGCTTAGCAACTATCATCATCTCTGTCAATCAAACTTCAGAAGTGGTCTTGATTTCCAGTTTCCCGACATTAAAAATACAATAATTAATTAATTGGACTCAATTAAAAATAAAGTAGGGAGACCAGGGACAGTTGTAACACTGAATTTTTGTGTTAAAGTTCTCAAATGTTGAAACAAAGAACTCTTACTTATTACAAACAGAAACTTTTTTTTGTGCTCGTTTCCAGCCTTTTCCCGTCAGCTGTGATTATTTTTGTGATGGTTTTAGATGGAAATTTGTTCTTATTAATGTTAAAATAACATGTTTATAATCTTATAAAATACATTTAACCATTTCTCGCTCTGAGTGATTCTAGATTAATCTAAAATTTGAATCTGATGGTTATTATCCTACAGAAAAATACTGCTACGGTTTACTATAAACACATTTTATTTTTCAACTAGTGATCAATCTGGCAAGAATTTGTCCACTAATCGATTAGTTATTTGGTCCATGAAATGTCAGAAAATGTCCTGAAGCATTTTGTCAACAGAGGTCATGATGTGTGTGCACGGTGCATGGTAGGATATTGTCCTTTATTTTAAAACTGTAATCCTGCTAATGATCCACATTTTTTTTTACTAAATGTATCTGTAATCTGATTACATATTTTTTCATCTGTAACTGTAATAGAATACAGTTACTGTTTTTTGCAGCCCTGATCTTCAGACTCTTCAGAAGGTCACATGATCGTCGTCCTGCAGCAGGAAAACAGATGTTTGTGTGAGAGGAGGATCTGCACACACACACACACACACACACACACACACACCACACACACACACACACACACACACAGGATGGGCAAACAGCAGCTGGGATGTTAATGCCAGCAAACAGGATTATGGTCCTCAGAAAGGATTTGTGTGCTAAGCGTTTCCTCTTAATTAGATTTGTGGATCTCAGGATGAATTGTCCTTTTAGCAGCGAGAGGCGTCACTGAGGGAGCTGTTAGCTCCTCATAACTGAATTAAAGCCATAATTAGTGATACAATTACATTAGAGGGGTTCTCTGTGTGTGTGGTGTGTGTGTGTGTGTGTGTGTGTGTGTGTGTGTGTGTGTTGGGGGGGGGGCAACAGGTGAGTTGTGACAGCAAAGACACACACACACACCTGTACTGTACATTTTATTTTATTTTTTCAGTGTCTGAGTTTAAAATCGCGAACATCAAAGATTCACACTCACGTTCTCTTCACTTCTTCACTCTTAGAAATAAGGGTTCCAGAGGAGTTCTGAGGTTCCACCCAGAAACATTAGCTTCTGACGAAGATCTATCTATCTATCTCTATTAGCTACTGTTAGCGAATAACACCATTAGCTACTGTTAACTAACATTACTGTTAGCTACTGTTAGCTACTGTTAGCGAGCACTACCGTTAGTTACTGTAATCTAACACTACAGTTAACGTTAGCTAACACTACGAATAGCAACTGTTAACTAATGGTGTGTCCCAAATCGCGTACTTCTGCACTTACACTTAATATTTTGAGTACGTAAGTGCGTTCACACTGAGCAGTGTGCGAAAATCTAGTGCACTATGCGCACTGCATTGGCGCACTGAAACGGCCGGAAAATTGAGTGTGGATCGCTGGACACTTTCCACACTCAACGGCCGCCATCTTAGTGACGTAGCAGAAGTACGTTACTATTTTTCAAATGGCGGCGGTGGAGATGAGCAGCAGATGTCGTTATGATTATGTTTAGCAAAACCAAAGTCCTTAGAGACAATATAACGTTACAATACATTTAAAAAGGTATGGTTTAACTGAAGCATCGCTTATTAGGTTAAATATATATACATATATATATATATATACATACATTTCCAGCAAGGAGGATGAGGATGAGACGTCTACAGAGTTGATACCGGCGTAAATATCTTGAAAAGACACTCATCGTATACACAAAACAAAACAATATCAACAAAACACGCTCGCTTTGATAAGAAAAATGTAAAAACAAATGTCAAGTGTCGGCGACAGAGCTAAAACGGCGAGTTGCAATCAGACTTTAAAAGGTAGAAGAAGAAGAAGCTATTGCATCATTTCCGGTAAGTGCGCAACGGCAGTGTTTGATTTGAGACAGTACTAACCTGTCGAAAACTGCGTACTGTGCAACTCAGTACACTTCTTTACAGTGCACTGAGGGAAGTACGCAATTTGGGACACACCATAACACTTCATTTAGCTACTCTTAGCTAAAACTACCATTAATTACTGTTGGCTAAAACTACCGTTAGCAACTATGAATGATCATTTCTATTAACTACTGTTAGCTAACACTACTTTCACTGCCATTAACTAACTCTATTGTTAGTTATGTTAGCCAAAACTACTGTTAACTACTATTGGCTGACACTACCATTAGCTACTATTAAGTAAGGTTTTTATTATCTACTGTTAGGTAACACTACTGTCAATTACTGACTGTGACTGTTACCATTAGCTACTGTTAACTGACATTACTATTAGGTATTGTTAGCAAAAACTAACATTAATTACTGTTGGCTAACACTCCTGTTTGCTACTATTAATGAACATTTCTGTTAGCTACCGTTAGCTAATACTACTGTTGGCTACTGTCAGAGAGGCTACAGTCACTGTTAGTTAACACTACCATTAGCTACTGTTAAATAATGCTACTGTTAGCTTGTTGGTAAAAGATTTTGTCAGGATGCTCCAGATTGTGGTAAAACGTTCGTGTTGAGCGTCATGATCCGTGCAGCAGCGATTAGGGTTCCTGCAGAACAAATGAGCGTGTGTAAACGTAAGACGAGCAGACGCACACGTGAACATTTGAATGTCAGGTACTGTAGTGCACACATTAACCCCTGATGCTCCTATTTACTGCACGTCCACAATCTGGATTCCTGCTCAATTCATCATCATCACACACACACACACACGCCTGAACATACACCGAGCACACGCCCTGCTCACACCTCGCCCCTCCGTCCTCGCCGTGGATCCCTGAACCATTCATCACCAGGCGGCCGCTGACAGTGACGGATGGGTCAGCCCGCCACTGGCACTCTCCCCGCCGCAGACTCATACGGCCGCAGCAGCAGACTGACAGCTGGAGCAACATGTCAAGTGGTGGAGAGACTGCGGCCATTAATAACCTCCGTCACATGATCACCTCGGCGTGGGGCCTGGAGGGAGGGGAGAGGGGGGTCCATGGAGGGAGATGTCACGGCGAGCGGGGGCGACAGTCATGGACGCCTGATCTTTAATCAAGTGTGCGGGGATGATGGGTAATGAATATATCGCTCACAAATTGGAAGGTGTGCGGGGGAGGGGCGGGGTGTGATGACCCATCTGTGGCTCAGGATGACCCCGGGGACCGCTCCTCTTAAACTCGCCACGTATGAGCATGTGTAACGTGTCGTCCATTCAGTGACACGGAGATGGTCATCATGTGAGGAGGAGTGACGGCCACACGTCAGACAGCCAATCACAAACCTTCTTACTGTCCTGTTGGTCTCTCTTGGTCCAGCATCAGGTGTTTTTATTCAGTGTGACATCACAAAAAAAGGAACCAAATTAACCATAAAGTAAGCAGCATCCAGGCAGAGGAGGAAGTAACTAAGTACAAATACTTAGTTACTGTACTTCAGTAGAGTTCTCAGGTATCTGTACTTTACTTGAGTTTTTATTTTTCTGACATCTGAACACAAATATCTGAACTTTCTCCTCCTCACATTTCATAAACAGACTCGTTACTTTAGTTTTAATGACTCTGAGGTGAATTATTGATTATTGTTATTTTGCATCATTGTGCACCGCCTTCAGACATCAAGACTGATTTCAACCTGAATGAAACAATAAGACAGAAAAGACGATTCACAGTCACACGACAGATGGAACAAGACGAACATGACGTAACAAGTCAAACAAGACAAAGACAAAAGACATAAAAGACGTAACAAGACATAAAAGATGTAACAAATGGTGTTCTCAGGTGTTCCACAGTATTTGCTGACCTGTCACATGACCACTGAACGTGTCTTATTTCTCATGTGTTGATCAGAGTTCTGATTAAAGGTTCAGGTCGGCTGCAGAACATTTTCAAACCGTGTCGTGACGTTCTGAAGTTTGTGACTGTGTGCAGTAAAATGTTCCACTGACCTGTCAGACGGTGAGCAGGTCTGAGCGGACTCCTGTGACGTCCTCTCTCATTGGTTCATTGACTTTCACCTGTCCTTGTGCTCTGAGCTGATGTATGCAAACATCTGTGGAACTGTTCCTTTATTTAAGAGCCCACATGATCCTTTAATCCAATTCTACGCTGCAATCAAAGATCCATGAATCAGAGCCGTTATGAGCGGACGTGCGGCGGGCGGGGCCTCCTGCATGTCATTAACGGGGGCGGAGCCACAACAAAGCTGCTTTTAATGAGATTCCACAAAGCTCCACATCAGGCCGTCCCATCATGCATCCTGGCAAATTCACCTCCAGATAATTCATCCCCAAAGACACACGCTCAGCGAGGAGGACAGAGACACTTTGTCCTCCAACAGACACCTGCACAGGCTGGAAGAGAACCCAGGAGAACTCAGGAGAACCCGGACCAAACAAATACCATGACACATGAGAAAGTCAATAAAATCACATAAATTAAAGCTAATGCTAACAGCTAGCTCCTCTACACTCTGAAAAATAACGGTACTAACTAGAACCATAACAGGTTCTTTGGCTTGTCTCCAGAGAAGAACCCTTTTTGGTCCCCGTTAAAACTTTTTATGAAGAGAGTTCCTCCAAGAACCCCCTATGAGATGTTCTAGAGAGAACCCCTCTATGGTTTAATGGCTCCACCCAGAACTCTCTGTGGAGGTTCTACCCAAAACCTTAAACCTTCTAAGGGTGCCAACAAGAGCTCACCCAGGGAGTTCTAAAGGCTAGTACCCAGGCTAGTACCCACTCAAGAGGTTCTCCAAAGAACCTTTTTATGTTCCAAGGGTTTTATCAAGAACCCACCCAGTAGGTTCTGCTGAGAACCTTTCTATATTCCAAGAATTTAATCTAAGGCACACTGAGGAGGTTCTACCAAGAACTGTTTATATTCCAAGGGTTTTATCTAGAACACACTCAGAGGGTTCTACCAAGAACCTTTTTTGATTAAATTTGTTCCCTTCACATGTCAAAAAGACGTATTTTATACTCGTGTTTAATAAATCACTTGTTCTGTGGGTTCTAAGTGTGTCTGCAGGTTCTAAGTGTGTCTGCAGATTCTAAGTGTGTCTGCAGGTTCTAGGTGTGTCTACAGATTCTAAGTGTGTCTGCAGGTTCTAAGTGTGTCTGCAGATTCTAAGTGTGTCTGCAGGTTCTAGGTGTGTCTGCAGGTTCTAAGTGTGTCTGCAGATTCTAAGTGTGTCTGCAGGTTCTAGGTGTGTCTGCAGATTCTAAATGTGTCTGCAGGTTCTAAGTGTGTCTGCAGGTTCTAAGTGTGTCTGCAGATTCTAAGTGTGTCTGCAGGTTCTAGGTGTGTCTGCAGGTTCTAAGTGTGTCTGCAGATTCTAAGTGTGTCTGCAGGTTCTAGGTGTGTCTGCAGATTCTAAGTGTGTCTGCAGGTTCTAAGTGTGTCTGCAGGTTCTAAGTGTGTCTGCAGGTTCTAGGTGTGTCTGCAGGTTCTAAGTGTGTCTGCAGGTTCAAAGTGTGTCTGCATATTCTAAGTGTGTCTGCAGGTTCTAGGTGTGTGCAGGTTCTAAGTGTGTGTGCAGGTTCTATATGTTCCCAGCAGCCTCTCTTTCTGTGTGTTTTAAAGGGTCATTTCAGCAGATAATCGTGACATCAGAACGTCTCCTCTGATCTAAATGAGACCATCATGGAGAACAGATGCGACTGTTCTCGTCCTCAGGTTCTCTTCAGTTCACGGTGGGGTTACGAGGAGATGGTGGACATGAGTTGGACGGCAGAGCGGCGTGGACACACCCCTGTGAAACGGACAGACAGAGTGTGACACTTTGTGTAAGAAAAGCACAAGAGATCACGCCACCTGTCAGAGGACGAGTGGGCGGAGTCTGCTGCTTAACTAAAGCGGCGCTCACGTTCTTTAACTCAACTCTCCCATCTGTTGACGGCCTATTGTCTGTTCCTCCTCCTCCTCCTCCTCCTCCTCCTGTTATTCAAATACTGTTACTAACCACTGATTTATTCATTGGCTTCACACAGTCCACAGGCTCCGCCCCCTCACACACACACGGAGAACCTCCACCTCCCTGAACGGCCTTTTACTGCTCGACACGTCTCCTCCTCCCCTTTTCTTTCTGTCCACTCAGACCTCCCAGCATCCAGCTGTCACTCCAACCACAGAACCCTGAGTGTGACCAGAACACACAGAACGTTCTCATTGCTGGAGTTCTGAATCATCAGATCGAGCCATCGATTATTTTCTGATCATTTGACAAAAACTTCACCTCAGACATTTTTTAGTTTCTCACCTGACAGCAAAGGTTACTAAACAGGTTATATTTGATCACACTTTGACCTTTGGAAGGTTTAGAACGCAGAACGTTTACTTGTAGTGGAGTATTTTCACAGTGGGGTTGGTTTCTGTACCAGGCTGCACACTGTAAAAAAACTATAGTTAAGACGACTTAAAACTGAACTGAAACTCTGTGAAACAAACTTTAAAAAGTTCTGCTGACCTATAATCTTTAGTTGACATAACTGACTTTTCTTCTTTAGATAAACTTGAATATTTGAGTTTTAGAAACTAAAAGAAAACAAGAGAGAGGTGTGAACCTAATTTATCTTTTTTTTAGTGTAAATTTCAATATCTACTTTCACTTCAATATCATTTGCTCAATATTTTTTTTAATTTGATGTTTTGAGTTTCTAAAAAGCTTCAAAGCTTTAAGTGTATCTAAAGAAGAAAAGTCAATTATTTCAATCAAAGATCAGTAGTTAATAAAACCTTTTCAAAAATCAAAAATCTGTTGCAGTACGTCACCTTGAAATGTTGAGTTTTTGCTAAATTGGTGCGCTCCACATGTTTGCACCTGTCTTTCCTGTAACAGTTATTTTCTTTGTTGATTAAATGGTCAACTGTTTCCTCAAGTAATTGATTAGTTGTTTGGTGGTGAGAATTGATTAATTAATCCTGTCACAATCTTGTCAGTGTACGATGACAGACGTCCGTCCGCTCCACCTGTTCTCACATGTTTTGATCTATTTTTCAACCAGTGATCAATCTGGAAATAATTTTTCCACTAATCAATTAGTTGTTTGATCCATAAAATGACAGAAAATGTTGATCACATTTTTCAGATTATTCTGACATCACAGGAACGCTCGGTACATTAGCTGCCACTATAACACAGCCTGGTCCAGGTGCATTGTGGGAAATGTAGGCAGCAGGTTACTTGTGGTTCTTTTGATGTTCTTTTTTCTGTCTCTCTTAGAGGAGTGAGATGATAAACAGGTGAAGTTCTCTTTAATCTGATTGATCAGCTTCACCTCCTGACTGAGGTCTTCTTCGCCACGTCTTGTCGTCCCCGCGTGCGACCCGCTCCCCGCCGTTCGGCCTCTTTGTGGCCGATTTCACGCCGCATTCACCTCCCCATGTTCAGCCTTCATGCTGACGGCGGGAGGCTGACAGCCCGTTGTGTTTCTCGCCAGCGCTATACTGGACAGATACCACCACTTAACGCCGCCGCCTGAGGGAAATACGGCCTCTTTTACGACGGAGGGTTTAAGTGATGAGTTAGCGTCATCGCCCGTGAAGCTGTCAGGCCCGGCCGGGGTCAGGCCCAAAACCACGGTGGGAACAACCCGTCATAGAGAGGACAAACAGCCCACCCACAGTCCTTTGCTTGGCTTTAATTCGAGGCAGATTTTTGTTATGCGCCCCCCTCCGCCCCCCCCCCCACCGTCCTGCAGGGCAGAGCAGTTTTACAAGCCGCCCCCCTCCCCTCCCCGTCCTGTTAATAAAGGCTGTGAAGGCTGCAGAATGGGCCTGCTGCTGCTGTTTGACTGCACATGGCACGCTGTAATAAAGTGGGCCATTCATCCCGCGCTCCCTTTCACTGACTCACTGAGGGTGGAGGGGGGTGTGTTCAGCTACGCTGCCCGTGTATGGAGAGCGGGCCGCGTCCAGCTGCATCAGCTTTAATTGATCTGCAGATTTTCTCTCCTGGTTTCCTGCTGCAGCTTCCTTTGTGGCGGCGGCAGTGATGCTATGAGATTATGAGGAGGACGAGTGGCTGCTCTTCTGCTCGAGTGGACGGTCGCAGCACTTCAGGACTCTTTGGACCGCAGGGACGAGTCCGTCCTCGAGACGCAGACTCACACGAGGACACCGGCTGCACATCAGACTGAGCAGTCAAACTCAGTTCTATAAGATCTCTATCGTCCGAGAGACAAGTGAGACCAGAGTACAGAGTAAAAAGAAGAATAACATGATAAAATATTAATTAAAAACAGAAAGACATGAAGATATATACAGGAAAATAAAATACCAAACATTTAAATACACATTTCATAGACAACAGCATAATCAATAATAAATAACACATTTTAAAACATCCTTGTGTCTGTATTAAAAAAACGAAAAACACCAGCACACTTAAAATCAGTCAAACCTGGAACCAAAGTTTTGGATCAGTCGGTTTCAGAGTGTCAATTTAAACCTTTTAAACGTGGAGGCAAAAATCTAAAAGTGTGATTTCAGACAGATTTTCAATAAAATTGTGATGCATTTTGTTTTCAGTCATTTTTTGCTATGAAATTTTGGGAGAAGTGGAAATTAGAAAAAAAACAAACAAAAAAAAAAAAAACGTTGCGATTGTGTGAGAATAAAACCACAAAAGGTTCATGATGACTTGAGTAAATGAAGAAGTGCAGCCGGGGGACATAAAGTCAAAACAACACAAAATTATACAAAGAGCACAGAGCTCTGATAAGTTCAACAACAAAGGCAAACTGAGTTCTTTTTAGTAGCTGAACATTTGTGACGTTTGCTCAGGGGACGGCTGTGATTGGTGGAACTCACAGGAATTTATGATGATTGGTCAAATTTGTAGAAAAGTTGCTGTGATTGGACAAAATTGCAAAGTTGTGCAGAATTCATGGAGATTGGTTGAATTTGTGTGAACTGTTGTGATCACAACATCACAACTTCCTGAAGGGACAGGCTTTAAAAATGACATCATTGATCGAATGCAGAGGAGGAAGTAACTAAGTACAAATACTTAGTTACTGTACTTCAGTAGAGTTCTCAGGTATCTGTACTTTACTTGAGTTTTTATTTTTCTGACAGCTGATCACAAATATTTGAACTTTCTCCTCCTCACATTTTATAAACAGACTCGTTACTTTAGTTTGAATGACTCTGAGGTGAATTATTGATTATTGTTATTTTGCATCACTGTGCGCCGCCTTCAGACATCAAGACTGATTTCAACCTGAATGAAACAATAAGACAGAAAAGACGATTCACTGGTGGATCCATCAGAGTTTATCACACAGGACAGACGGAGACGAGATGAGGACAAAGTCAAAGATGAAAATGATGTAACAAAACAAAAAAGACATAAGATGAAAGAGAAAAAAGGACGTCAGAGGACGTCTTTTTACTTTTATACTCTGAGGACATTTCAGAGCCTGAACTTTTTCACTTTTACTGCAGTAAACAAGCTGAATCAGTACTTCTACTTTTACTCGAGTATCAGTATCTGACTCCTCTCACTGAATGACACTGAAGTCATGAACATTCATGTCAGTCTTATGAACACCCCTGCAGATCCCCCGTTGAGTTGACAGTTGCTCATAATCTGTGCAGCAACTTTGAAGCGGCGAGCGCAGTCGATGTGTTCACTTCCTTAATTAGGACTTTTAGCGGTGGAGGTAAATGTCTTTTTAATTCATTAGTAATATCAGAGTAATTAGTAACTATTAGGCTGATGAGCGGAGGACAACAGTGAGGTGCTTATCAAAAGCAAATTAAACATCATCAACAGACTAATGTGGCTTTGATGGTGCTGCATGTTAACTAATGACAGCAGCTGAGTGGCCCCATTAAATCAGGCTGAATGTTGGGAGGTGTTAACAGATTGATTCTCTTAATCTGTTCGACTACATCAGCAGTCAGCACCGGTCACTCTCTCTCTGTCTCTGTCTCTGTGTCTCTCTGTCTCTCTCTGTGTTAACCAATTTCACAGTCCACAGTCACGCACAGTTAAACTCTCAGTTTTGGGCCCTGATGGAGGAGGAGGAGGAGGAAGAGGAGGAGGAGGAGGAGGAGAGCTGGTGGTCGTCGGCCAGAATGGCTTCAATCTTCAAGTTCATTCAGCGTGATTAAACCGGAGCGGGGACTTTTTCTTCCCGGCTAATTATGTGGAAATTACAAAGACAATAAAGCATCTGCTCGTCATTCTTCCTCCTTCACGTTTTCCTCAATATTGTGACAGGCTGATGCATTGTGGGTGAGCCGGGGCCCGCCACGCCGCGCCGCCTCAGAGCTGAGGTCAGCAGAGAGCAAATAGATGAATTTATAACTTTGTCTTTTTCACGACGGAGGAGCGCCGCTCCCCTCCCTCGCCGTTCCAACCCACAGACCACCACTTATTCTGAGGAGGGCGCCCCCCCTCCCAACCCCGTCCCCCTCCCTCAACCGTCCCCATCTGGAGGACACAAAGAGGGGGACAAGAGGGGGGAGAGAGACCCTCTCAGATTGGCAGGCCACCCTGGTTAAGGCGCCGTGTTTTCTGATTCTTGTCTGCTTCCACAAACTCAGCACACAGGTCACAGCGGCGGCGGCGGCGGCGGCGCACAATGAGCCGGAAGTCCGACTGAACTCCACCCACAGAAAACACAGGAATTACCCTTTAAATCCTCTGGATACACAAACTCACAGCAGACGTTTAACTGCTCTTATGTTCACAATAATAAACATTTAGAATATATTTTATTCACTTTCTTGTGTTGGGTTTGAAGTGGGCATGCTCAAAATAAAATATGGTGAAAATTCAGTCGTGGTGAAAATTTACGTGGTGTTTTTTTTTTTTTTTTTTTTGCAAAAGCAGCGCCGGCGTCTTGTTTCACCAACGTGCACAAAAATCAGTGAGCACACGTGTCGTGGCCAGACGAACCTGCACCCGCAGCCTGAACCCAACAGGAAGTCAGCCATTTTGAATTTTGTGGTCATTTTTGGCGTTTTCCATGTGTTGTACTTGAACAAAATCTTCCCACAGAATTAATGTGACCAGCTTCTAAATGCAGAATATAAAGACAAACATTCTAAAACAATATTTATCTGTAAATATATTCTGAGAGAAACGATAAGTATAAAACCTTTTGTATCAAAGTGATTTGAATGTAAAAACACTGTTTACAGAAAGAATAACTGACCCATCAATCACCTTACAAATGTCAAGTAAGTCCACTTGATAATGAGCCACAGTAACTGTTGTTTAAGTCAAACCGTCTGAATCAACTCTGTATAAAATAATCTCTTGCAGGGGAGCGAGGGCTCGTCCACTGCTGCTTTCATTTTTATCTTATATTTACAAAAATAACATAAAACAGAGACATTTGTTATCCGACATCCTGAAGAAACAATTAAACTAACTGATGTTTTCCTTCCTTTCTTTCTGTCTTTCTTTCACACCTCCTCGTCTCCACCCGTCTCCTCCACCTGCTGTCCAACATGTCTTCTTCCTCCACAGCTCTGCTGCGACCCACCTTAATTAAATGTGCACTTCATTAATGTAAATTGGGGGGCTTTAATGCCCTTGTTGAAATTCTGAAGAAAGTGCAGTGGCCTCGCGAAATGCTCCAGCATCATTGCAAATTAGATTAGGGACCAAGAAAGGCAGTAAAATTAGAATGATAATGGTTGATATGGCTCCCTGACAGGCATGACTATTCAAGGATCAATGGGATGTTGAATGCTTTGGCGGAGCCCACTTCTCAAAGGCCGGGGGACAAACGTCAGCCTACAGATGTGCCTTTTGGAAGCACTTGAAATTAGTTTAATTTGGTAAATGGTAGGGATTTAGAAGCTTTTAGCCCGACTGTAACAAGACAAGAATACATTGAAATGTTTTGCCCTCTTTTTATTAGCATAAAACGGGGCCGGGCCAATTTGCATTCCCAACAAGTCCATTTTTTTCCCTCCATCAGAGGCTTTTTTTTCCTCCTCTATACCAGATTGAATTTGCATCCGCTGCTGCTCAGAATGAACACTGTTTTTTAAGCCGCCGTAATCCTTTTAAAGGGGAGGGGACGGCTTGATTTTATTCCAGCTAATCTAATCAAAGACACCAATTACACGGTAATTTTGATTAAAGTCCAATAACTCTAACGAGGAGGAGAACCTGGGTTCTCTCTCTCTCTCTCTTTCTCTCTCTGTGCGCCCGTCAGCTGTGATCGTCCGCGACAAGTTCAGAAGCTAAAATCTGTAAATGTCACCGTCACATCCTTAAAATAACTCTGTGTTAAACAGACTGTGTCCTTTTATTCAGCCGGCAGCGGGCTGACATTACTGACCTCATGGCATTGTGGGTAAACAGACGGACCGGGTCCACCCCCGGGAGGAGGAGGAGGAGGAGGAGGAGGAGGAGGAGAGGTGACTTTTTAATTCTCTGGAAAATCTTCACATTAAAGTCAAACAAATCGATCAATAAATACTAAATACATCCAGATTGTTTCCTTATCAAACTCTAAATCGATGAATGAAAAATTTATTAACCTCAAAAGGAAATGAAACACAAAAAACAACAAAAATAAGATTAACACATATTTTATAACATTATTTTATGGGTTAATCAATTATTAAATTAAACGCCAACTATTTACATAATCAATTAATCAATTTGAGTCATTTTTTCAATTAAAAAAGTCAAAATTCTCTGATTTCAGCTTCTTAAATGTGAATATTTTCTGGTTTCTTTACTCCTCCCTGACAGTAAACTGAAGATCTTTGATTTGTGGACAAAACAAGAAGCACTGATCAATATTTTATGATATTTTATGGACCAAACAACTAATTGATTACAAGTACGTCCATGCGTTCCACCTGTTTTCACCTGTTTGGACCTATTTTTCAATTGACAAGATTTAATGTTCTTATTTTCTGACATTTTATGGACCAAACAACTAATCGATTAGTGTAAAAATGATCAGACTCTGGTTACTGAGCTGATTTTCACTTGATGCTCTTTTTTAACCAGCTGAGGGTTTTGGGGGGTGTAGGGGGGTCGGGGTGTAGGGGGGGTCGTGGCAAAGTGGCAAGCGTCTGCCCCATAATTAATCAGCTTCCACTGTAATTAAGGTGTCCATCACAGAGCGCGGCCTCAGGAAATCAACCTGCAGGAATAATGAGTTCACCTTTAAACTGGCTTGCTAACAGATAAACAGCATGTTGGAGGCTGAAGGCACAAATTCACCTGATGGATCGTCAGCATCTGCACACACATTCATCTCAGGTGGGAGAAGGTTTCTGATAGGACGGTTCCTCCTCCTCCTCCTCCTCCTCCTCTCCTCTCATCATCATCATCATCATCATCATCATCATCAGTCTGCTGTGCTGAACGCCTTCCTGCTCCTCAGTATCTGCAGGAAACCTGGACTCTGGATCTTTGATTTCTGCTTTCAAATTTACCAAAACTAATCTGTGATGAATGTGGCTTCATGTTCGCCTCAGGATAAATTATATTAATGATAATAATGTTAATGTTAACAAGTTTAATACTTTGGTTTACGCCCAAACACCTGCAGAACTAATGACATTTCAGTTCAAACAGAAACTGACAGTTTGTGTTTACAGTCAGTGAACCTGCTGTGCTAACATTAGCTTTAAGCTAATTAGCAACAGATACACCAACTGTGTTTCCGACTCTTTTCTGACCTTGTTTCCACTAGATTAGCTCTGGTTCTTGAACTGGTTCTGTTCAGGATTCTCAGGACTCTGGTGCTGCTCAGTGAACCAGCCTGCGTTTCCACCACTTTTGAGCAAAGTCGCTGGAATAAAGGTTGTGTCATCAATGGAGGGCGCTGCACAAAGCACCACGACCACTTTTATTCACACTTCATGTCAAGATAAAAAACCTGCTGTTTTTTGGTTCTAGCTGGGAAACAACTTTTTGATTTGATTGATTTGTTGCACAGGGTTAGGGTTAAGAGGGTTAACCTGCACAGGTCTGGGTGAATATAGGTCAGCAGGTGTGGTGATTATTAAATTCTCTGTCCACCAGTCAAATCACTGCTGCCATCATTCTGAAACAACCAGTCACAGGTAAAGGTAGAGTCAGTAGGATTTGTCTGAGCCGTTCCTAAATGAAGAACTGCAGAGTCTCTGCAGACACAGACAGCAGCTCGCAGTGACAGAGGGTCAGCGGTGAGGACTGAAACAGATCATGTTTCTGAGGAGAAAATGTTTCTTTAAATGTGACAATGAAAAGTTTTACCTCAGGACAAGTCTGCAGATCTGCAGCTGAAGACAGGTGGAGTCTGATTTTACATCAGGTAAGAACAGAGACAGAAACAGATTTAAGCAATAATTCTAAGATATCTCACCTTGTACATGCTGATCAATAATCTGGTAATCAGACGTCTTCTCCTTCATTAAAAAGCAAAATATGGAGTTCTAATGGACATCTGTGTTTTCTGTGATCAGAACAAAAATGTTGATGTCGACATCTCATGACTCATATTTTATTGTTAAGCCTTCTACAAGCTGATTGTCAGTTTTTATACTTTGATGGCTGAATTAAATATTTAGAAACCCAGTTTGATGCACTCTCACTCTTTTCCATCGACGTGGTCTCTTCACGGTTTCAGGGCCTAATTTTGAACCGTTTGGAGAATTTTGCCCAAAATGAAAACTGAAAAATGAGTAAAACACAATTATCAGGTTTTCCTCGACTTAACTGAACTGAAGTGGACGTGTTGTGTTCTACAGGTCACTGTGGATCTGATTACAATGGTTCCTGGTTCTCTAGATAGAACCAAGAGTTCTGAATGGAGCCAGTTCAAATTTGGTGAAAATAAATACAAACCTGTAATCTTTATTTTATTTTTTATTCATGTGTTTATTTCATCATTATTTATGGAATAGATTTTTTTGTTCCTCTGTGTTTTGTTGTTTTTATGTGAAACATCTCTCTTGTTCTCTTTGTACTTTGTCTCCAAATGTTGTCGATAAAGTTTTAAAAATAATGATGTGCTTGTAGAGCAGCCCGCTGCAGGTTGTTGTTCTGTGACTTTTGACCTTTCTGACAGAAAGCGAATGAATTCCTGTCCAAGGATCAATAACAGTTCAGTAAATGAAATGTTTGATTTTATTTTGAAGACCCTCCGCTCTCTTCCTGTTTTTATTTCCTCTCTGCTCTGTAACCTTGAGCGACCGTCTCATCGTTAAAAGCTGGGTGAGCTCAGAAAGCGAGGCGGCGGGCGGGCGAGCGCTCTCTAAATGCAGCATCCTACGTCCGGCCCCCAGAGCCGCAGATCAATGGTAAAAAGTGGAATTAGTCATTCTAAATCATGCAGCTGTGGTCGAAGAGAGCTCCTCCAAAAATCATTAAACAATCATGTATTCCCATTGATTTATTCTAAATACCTGAGCGGAGAGCAGATTAAAGGCGGGAAGCGCGGCCTAATGCAGATGAAGCAGCTGAAGGATGGCGGCTCCTCGGGAACGCTTTTGTCCTAATCAGAAGGAAACAATACTGCTGCAATTACCAGCCTGAGCAGGTCTATTAAGGCTCCTTCACTTGACATATTTATGTATTTCAGATACTGCGGGCCACATTAAATGGACTTTATTCAGGCACTTTTACATTTGTGCAGTAAACAGCTGATTCACTGGGGACGAGGTGAACAACCCGTCTGCTGCAGCAGAAATCACCTCCAACACAAAAATATCACACAGAGACTCACAATCCTGCTGTTTATCGATCAATTTCACCGTTATTTTCTCCATTTATCAACTCATGGTGCTTTAAAACGTCAGACAAAAGGTGAAAAACTGTCCATCACGTGGTTTTTGTCCAAACCAAAAGATATTTAGGACGAAGAAAAGTGAAAGACTTTGATCAATAATAAAAAATAGCTGCTGATTTATTTACTGACTGTTGATCGACTGATCGTTTCGGCTCCTTTTACGAGTCCTGAAAGAGAAGCTTTGTCTGCTGGATGTGACCCCGCGGCCTCAGAGACGTTCATCCAGAGACTCTCAGGTCGTTTGTTCTTATAATAAAAACATGATGAAGGTTCTTCTGCTTCTGTTTAAGGTTCAGGGAACCTGGTGGTTCTTCTTTAACACTGACACGAGGAACACAGAACACAGAACACAACGAAACAAGATGTAACAAAAAAAAGATAAAAGGACATAACGAGACAAAAACAACGTAAAAGATGTAACGACTGAAATGTAGCGAAACAAACAGAAGACAAAAGGCGTAACAGAACGTAACAAGATAAAAAATGACAAACGATGATGTGAAAAACAACAATATAAAAAACAGAAGAAGCTGAAACAGATGCAGAAGGTGACTGTCTCAGCTTCTTATGTCTTTAATGTTACATCATGTTACATCATGTCAGTCGTTACTCTTTCATAATGGTTTTTGTCTTGTTACTTTCTTTTGTCATTTTACGTTGTACAGTATTTGACCTTGTCATGTCTTTGTCATCTTTTTATGTTGTTTTTCATGCGTTTGCGACATTGTCCATCTTTTTTTGTCTTTACGTTTTTCATTATGTCTTTTATGACTTTTTACGTCAGCATGTAATGATAAAGTAAAAATAACGGAGTGAAAGTAAAAACTCTGCTAGCTGCTGTTTCTGTAACTTCCAGGAAAAACTCTGGATACGTGGTCGACGTCAGAGATCGAGGAGAGAACAGGTACAAGAGTCCAGGAACAGCTTTCAAACACTAATGAAATATTAAATATTAAATATCAGGCATTTTACACAACCCAAAATTTGTTCATTGCAGATCCATAAATTATTAATAAATAATATATCAATAGTATTAATAAACCATGTTGTAGAACTATGTATTTCAGAATAACGGCGTGTATATTAATATTAAAGTTGAACAGAATATCTTTATTTTCTTATTTCCCTCTGACCCTCTGGGGGGGTTGACCCTCAGGTTGAGAACCGATGCATTAGACAAACAGCAGGTTTGAGGATAATTTCAAGACTTTGAGAGATTATCCTCAAAACCACCAAACGTATTCATGACACCGGCTATATAGATGTAATTTGATTAATTCGTTCATAGCAGCCAATTGTCTAATAAAATATAGATTAATAGAAAACATCAGTTTCCATTCAGAGGCATGAAAATGACGAGAAGCCTGATATCCAAAAGTATAAATTGCAAAGATTTAAATAAGTCCCCCAAGTTGTTTCTTGTGAGACTTTAAAGCCTTGTAACTTATTCCCCGGGAGAAGATATTAATCAGAGCAGATTAAGCGCTCTGCACATTTGCTTAATGTCTCTGAGGAGATATTTGAAATTACACGTTTCTATAACAAAAGCTTCACGTCTGAGCTGAAGTCAGACGGCTTTACTCAAATCCTGCCGCAGGAATAATGAGCGAGGCGACGCGGCGCTGAAAGAGAAGCAGAACACTGTGAGGATTTGGAGAGATTAAAGAGACGGTGATTTAAGTTTCCACAGTGAAGTGCAGCAGCGGCGGCGCTCGACCGGCCGCGTGGTCACCGTGCAGCGGCGTGTCGAGCTGAACGTCTGTGGACGAGCTGAGGAACAGGAACTGTTTAAACAGCTGCATGCAGGAGCGTCTTCTCAGGGAAATGATCGTTTTACACGCTGTTTATTGGTCGTCCGTCGACACGATATCAGCCTGATTACAGGCCAACCCACCTGACGTCAGGCGTCAGGTGGGTTCACAAATGAACCATCGGCCACGACAATCGATCCTGTTATCCTGAGTGTCATAATGACGACAAACGATGGCGCATCTACAACAGAGCACGATGTCCCGTTTTTTTAACCTCCCACGATGGGTTGTGTTCGCTTCTGTGACGTTGACCAATAAGAGCACAGCTGACGGCGCTCTGCCAGAAAAGATGAACCCACGCACAAGTGAAAACATGACAGAAACGTCGTTTAACAGTGACGTGACGAGAGTGTTGACGTGTAAAAAAGTTATCCAGTGGTTTTTGTGGTGCAAGCTTTAAGTCACAGCTGGAGGTGAGTTTGTGTCGTGCTCAGAAGTTTTCACGTGTCAGCTTTGACACCATCAGTGACGTTAGCTTGATGTTATTACAGAAATATTAGCATCAGTCCCCCAGAATTTCGCGGGCTGTTTTTGGGATTGTTGCGATTTCACAGCAGCTTTTCTAAAAAATTGCAATGCATGTTGTGATGTTTTTAGGCATTTTTTGCAATGAAATTTAGGAACAAGTGAAAATTGTAAAAGAAAGTTTAAAGTTGTGTAATTCATTAAAATCAAATGCAACTTGTTCCAGGAAGAATAAAACCACACTCTGTTCTGAGTGTTCTAAGTAACATTAACAAAAAAACGCCAACAAAGTCTGCTTTATTTGAAGAAGAAAAAATCTGTGTGGAGCTCAAACTCGCTCAGAAAACCACAAAATGATCAAATATACCGTGCGTAGAGGATTTACAAATGTCAGTAAAACTGTGTTCTACCGGTACCAGTGATCAAATTTAAAAAATACATAATAAATGCAAAAAAAAATAGTTAATAATAAAATAAAACACTGAATCAGTTCATTGACATGTACATGTATGACGTTTGCATAGTGGGACTACAATGATTGGTAGAACTCAAAGGAAGCAACGATGATTGGACAAGGTCGCTCAGAGGTCACTGGGATTGGTTGAATTTGTGTGAATTGTTGAAATCACAAAGTCGCTTCAAGGTGACAAACAAAACAAGGACCAAACAACTGATCGATTAGTGGAAAAATTATTGTCAGATTGATCACTAGCTGAAAAATAGCATGTGCATGTTTTCACGTTTTGGACCTATTTTTCAGTTGACAAGACTATGACGGTATTCATTTTTCTGTAACCACAGAAGAAGACATCTCGTCCTGAGTCTTCATCACCTGGATATCCACTGACTACACCTGAAGCCCTGTTGCTGTGGGCAACGGGTTGTGAGATTGTAGATTCTGTAATCAGGTTGATCAGCTCTCAGTTCGACTCTGACAAGCAGCAAGAAAACAAAAAGTCAATTTAACTTTGATGAAATCTGAGTGAAAGAAAAAAAACTATTTTCATCAGCTGAGCGAGTGTGTGTGTGTCTGTGTGTGTGTGTGTGTGTCTATGTGTGTGTGTGTGTGTGTGTGTTTGTGTGTGTGTGTGTGTGTGTGTCTGTGTGTGTGTCTGTGTGTGTTGTGTGTGTGTGTCATGTGTGTCTGTGTGTGTCTGTGTGTGTGTGTGTGTGTCTATGTGTGTCTGTGTGTGTTTGTCTGTGTGTGTGTGTGTGTGTTTGAACAGTATCCTGCTACACGGTGGTTCTCCTGCAGGTCGATATTTCTTCAGCACAAACACAGAAAATGAGAGCACATTTAAAGGCTGAGGCGACGGTTCTGCCACAACAATCTGCATCCAGCGCAGCATCGACGGCTCCGCCCGCCGCGGGCCGGGGTAATCAATGAGGGTAGGGGTTGGGATGTAATCATTAACTCTGTATGGGGGGTTCCTTAGGCTGCCTGGAGGAGGACCAGGGGACGCACAGAGGCTGAGGAGGACAAAAGATCTATATGAACACGTTAGTCACCATTTAACACATTACAGTACTGCACAGTGTGGTCTGCACACAACCCACAGATCAACACACACAACTGTTTTCATCATCCATCAATCATTCTGAGTCATTTATTAAGATCAGATTCTCTGATTTCAGCTTCTTAAATGTGAATATTTTCTGGTTTCTTTCCTCCTCTCTGACAGGAAACTGAAGATCTTTGAGTTGTGGACAAAACAAGACATTTGAGGACGTCATCTTGGACTTTGATCAACATTTTTCACCATTAGAGAACACTACCACCAGCTACTGTTAGCTAACACCACCGTTAGCTACTTTAAGCTAACACTACTGTTAGCAAGCACAATTGTTAGCTACTGTTAGCTAACACTGCTGTTAGCTACTGTTATAGAACACTACCGTTATTTACCATTAGCTAACACTACTGTAGTTACCATAAGCCAGCGGTTCCCAAACTAGGGGGGATAAAGAGTGAAACACGCTTATCCGTGAGGGTCCGGGGGGCTGGAGTCTATCCCAGCTGACACTGGGTGAGAGGCGGGGTACACCCTGGACAAGTCACCAGTTCATCACAGGACTGACACACAGAGACACACAACCACTCACTCTCTCATTCACACCTACAGGCAATTTAGAGTCACCAATTAACCTGTTATGCTGCATGTCTTTGGACTGTGGGAGGAACCCGGAGTGCCTGGAGAGAACCCACGAGGAGAACATGCAGACTCCACACAGAACGGCCCTGCCCCAGACACAAACTCCCCAGTGCCCCAGCCTGCTGGAGGATTTGAACTCAGGACCTTGTGGCTGTGAGGCAGCAGTGCTAACCACTGTGAATATGATCTTAGGCAGTTTGGAAACCACTGCCTAACACTACCCTTAGCTACGGTAAGCTAACGCTACGGTTAGTTACTTTAAGCTAACACTACAGTTACCTACTGTTAGCTAACACTACCATTCACCACTATGAGTGAACACTACCTTTAGCTACTGTTTGGTAATACTACCATTAGCAAATGTTAGCTAACACTAATGTTGCTACTGTTAGTTTTAGTCTTTAAAATATCTTCAGTTTTTGCTAAAGAAAATAAAATTTGACAAAAACTGTCAGTTCAGTTCTCTTAGAAAAAAAACTAAAACTTCATCAAAATGAAAACTGACTCAGAATCAGATCAGAAACGATGGAACACAGGTGTGTTATGATGCTGTGAAACATGCAGCAGACGTGTGTGTGTGTTGTGTGTGTGTGTGTGTGTGTGTGTGTGTGTGTGTGTTGACCAAAGCTAACAGATGACAGGTGAGCAGACGCAGCAGTCAGCCGTACAGTGTTGACCCTGCTCAGATTGGATTTAGCGCGCGGTTGGAGCCGACCGCTGGCGGACATGATGGATTATTGTAACGAGCGGCTCGTCGGCCTCTCTGTCGTGTTTAAACGGTCATACATCAGAGTGGAGGGGGGCGGGGTTTATCGGCGAGGAGCTGAATGGTCCAATGATGTGTTTGAGGTGTAAATAAAAATGTGTCACAGGTTGTCTGTGTGCTGACGAGCTGCAGGTGAGACAAAGACGTGTCCAACAGTCACCTGACCGCTGATATTATTATTGATCATCTGTCAATATGTGCATGAATCAGAACACATTAAAACTCTGTTATATCAGAATATATCATCCGACCGTCACCAGGCTGGAATCACACGGACTGTTCATCTTTACAGCTGCTGACACCATCATAGGATGTGGATTATTGATGACATGCCAATATATTTATCAATGACATCATATAACAGACTGAGTAACAGACAGCGATGATCCAGAGGACGGAGCCGCTCAAATATAAAGAGTCAAAGATTTTTCCCAGTTTAATTTTACAGAAGTAAATCCTGAGTAACTTTAGGAATCCTGTCTTATTTTAATCTTATCTTATCTCAGGAACATCATCTGTTACCTAGCAACCAGCGCTACATTTCTCATCTCACTGAGATAAACAAGGGTTTTAACAATTGTTTTTTAAAAAACATACTGAAACACATTGAAATATTTTTTAAAAAGAATGACAAACATGACATTGGTCATTAACCTTGAGGACAGATGACACTACTGTTATCTAACATTCCCTTCAGCTACTTTAAACCAGAATTACAGATAGCTCCTGTTCTCTAACACTTTAGCTACTTTTAGCTAACAGGTGTAAAATAAAAAAGTTAGGACAGTGTAGAATTGATGGTTCAGGATGTTTGAAACACTTTCCTGCCTTCAGCAGAGGAACACTGTCACCAAACAGTTCCTGGATCTGCAGATGATGAAGTTTCTGTCCTCACCTGTGGATGTATAAATCTTTACTTCCTTACTTCCTTTTATGGAGTTAGCTTGTGTAGTTCTTGTGTATTTTATTTCTCTGTTATATTTTAAAATTTTCAGACTCATTTATTATATTAAATATGACCTGAAGCTAAGTCAGCAGGCAGGTGGGTAGCATGTAGTGTGGCTAATGTCAGCAGCTAACAGCTACTAGGCTAATATGTTTCAATATGTAGCAAAGTAGTTCACTGTTAAACTGAAATACAGTTTTGACCCAGCTCTGAAGAATGAGTGAAATATTGTAGCCATGAAGTAAAGAGAGGTTCCTTCAGGTCAAACTGGTGAGAACGTGTGCAGCAGTGCCCCCCCACCCCCGTTCTCAGCTGTGATTAAGTGTGTGACTCTTCACCCTCTCAGGACAATCATTACACTCTTATCACCTGCAGCGGGTCTGTTCCCATGAAACACTGAGACAGAACCACAAACCTCACTCAGAACGTTAACATGACACCTGGAGGGAACTCATCATGGTTTACATGTTACCATGGGAACGACTTCTCTTCCTGGGTCTGGCCTGTGTTAAAAGCAACACGTCATCTCTATCAACCTGCTGCAGTCCTTCATATTTTGGAAATCATATTTATTTCTCTTTTTCACTGACCAACTGCTAACATTAGCTACACAAATTAACTGCTAACGTTAGCGACACAAATGAACTGCTAACGTTAGCTACATAGACCAACTTCTTTACTATTGTGATACTTGGATTATGTCACTAATTACATTTTTCAAAAAGTAATTATTAACTGTATCAGAATACATTTTTAAAGTAACTCTTTCTCTGGTTTGAACTTTGTTGGAAACATCTGGGACGAAGCTTTATTTGTAACCCTGACGAGGGTTTGGACCCTGTTAGTTCTGTTTTGATTCTGTTTTTGTTGTTAATTTTGTATCTTTTTTTTTAAATTGTCATTTCTTTGTTTTTTTGTTGCCTGATGATGTTTTTTGTGTCTGAGGATCTTTGAAAAGATGACACTGCGTCTGACATGAATAAAATCACACATCTGGTTTTTTAACTTCCTTTGTGTGTTTTGGACCGACTTTGACTTCAGTGTTCCCCTGTTTGTTTCGTGAGAGAACAGGCTGTTCTTTAACATGACAGGACGGTTCTATGGAGAGCGTTGAGGAGTTTTCTGGTGAGGGAACATGACTGTGTGACAGGGAAGAGGAGTGAGGAGGACAGGTTCATCTATTTGGAGACGGACGGAGCTCCCACGCTGGGCCAAACAGTCTATAACAGAATGTAAATGAAGTAGCCTGAGCCAACACGCCGCTACTTTCTCTCTATCATGAATAAATATTAGTGGTTCTCACTCTCCGGCCTGCCGGTTCTCCCACAAAGCCTTGTGTGTGGCGTCACATTCTTCACTTCCTGTTGCTACACCGAGCGTCTTCATCGTCCTCAGCGGGGGACACACGGAGGGAGGGGACAGCCGGCGTGTTATCAAAGAGCCTGTTGGATGGTAAACACAAAGTCATTAACCTGTGACCCGGCTGGATGGGGGAGGCTGAGGGGGAGGCTGAGGAGGACCGGGGGGAGGAGGAGGTGTGACTGTTTGCAGATCAGATTCCCTGGAGTCTCTGGGACGTGTCAGGACGAGAGGGACTCATGAGATGGGCTCCACCATGAGAGTGATAGTGAGGCAGGTTAAATCTCCACTCATGTTCGTAACGTGACTCGTCATCGTCCTCTGGAGACGTGAGGAGGAGGACAGAGAGTCAGAAAGACCTTCATCTCACAGGATAACTGAGGTTTGTTATGACTTATAACAAAAAAATCTAACAATTCACATAAAAACTTCTATGTTTCTGAATCGACTCACAAATTCCTGAAAATTAGATTTTTGTGTGTCTGTAACATTCGCAGCACAAACACAAAACTCACAGTTCAATTAGGAAGAAAAGATGTAACAAGACGAAAATGACTTAAAATACATAACATGACAAAAACAACATAACAAGATAAAAATGACATAAAAGTTGTTACGAGATTTAATTATGTAACCAGACAAACTTAAATTGAGCTCATGTGTGTCCAGGAGACGCAGGTTAGACAAGGACCAGAACTTATTTTGAACTTTTCAACAACTGGTGGGATCAAGGTTTGCAAATCAAGATACAGGTGTCTTAAAAATCTGATGATTGAAGCCAAATTTAAGATGAGCGCAGTGAGAGAAAATAAAGATCTTCAGTCGGGCTCAAATTAGTCTCCGGCTGAGACGAGACAAAGTCTGATTCTCAGGAGCCGAATTTAAGAAGAAAGAGAAAATGGACAAAGTCTCACACTGGTCTTAATTTGAGCAGGCGAGACAAAGACGAGATCTTATTTTGAACCCCTTTCCTCTGGTCAGACGTTTTCCAGATTGAAAATGTTCATAAAAGCAGGTGACTTTAACATGACAGGGACTGAAAGTGGCGGCGGCCTTGTGCACGGCGGTGCAGGTGTGAGCGGGTGTGAAGAGGAGGGCAGAGGCGGGATAAAGCTGCTGACGTGAGGTCGGGCAGCGGAGGGTTGTAACGGCGGCGGCATGTGAAGAGTTGATTTGAGCGTCGGTGTCTCTGGTGACAGACTGCTGTCTCCTCGCCGCTGAGCTTTAAATGGTTTCTCTGTCAGGCAGAATGGAGGGGATAAACTGCACTCTCCAATCCCCAGACCCATTTAGGGAGCAGATGAAAAGGCAGACGGACAGCCTCGACATGTTCCTCCACTTTTATTCAGCGGCAGCCAGCTGATAAACAAAACAGCAAATATCCACTGCATTTTTTGACAGCCACTTTTCACCTGCCACTCCACATAAACACGCCACCGCCACCGCCCGCTCTCCTCTTTCCTCTTCTCGTCGCTGTCAGTCACAGCTCGGCCTCCCTGATGCTTCACGTCTGCTCCTCGCGCTCTGACAGCACATTCATTTACATCAGCAGCTGAAAATAATTATGGCATTATGGGAACAGTAGTCATTATTTAGAACATGATTAAATGTTTCCGCGTCTATTGACTCGGCCCGCTGTGATTTATGCATTTGTTTAGTCAATAGTGTAGTTGAAATGATGTCATTAATTATGTATGGAGGGTCCAGGAGCTGCCTCCTCCTCCTCCTCCTCCTCCTCCTGACAGATGTAAGAGCAGGAATCATCAGAGTTTAGGGAATTGAACGGTCCCACAATCTATCTCCAGCTCCATCTTTACGCTCTTTATCTCCCTTTTATCCCCTCCTCCTCCTCCTCCTCTCAGCTAATGATCTTTAAGTCCTCAGCTGCACGTTTTTAGTCTTCATCCTGTCTGAACGGACTCGTCAACAAGGTAAAAATGTCCACAACAAACAAACAAACAAAAAACATCATTTTCTTATCCACTCAGAGGTGAGATCACACTTATCTCCCATGATTCTCAAGAGAAATTTCATTTTTATTGAGAAACAAGTTATTAAAATCATGATGATGTGACATTTGTTGGGTTTTGAACAGAACAAACATGTTTTATTTCATCTAAAGAACAAACTTTGTGGGTCAGAACATCTCTGTAGCTCTACAGTACCTCAGTATAAAACTGTTTCCTGACACGTTTGACCTTTTTAAAAAAAAATGCTCCTGATTCTGTGATTTGGATTTTGCACTTTGCCATACTGCAGTTTTGATAATATTGCAACAAAATGTGCAGCCCTAAAAAAATATTTACCACAGTCCATATTGTCTTCATGTAGAACAAAGAACCTAAATTTTATAATGACATCATGACAGGCTGTAAACTTTACAAACCGAGTCTCTAAAAACTAAACTGTGATGGAAGCAGAGAAGAGTGATAGAAACGGAGCGCAGCTGACACGCAGTCAGACGCTTCACCAGAGCGCACCACAGAGCGCGCAGGGCAGCTAACGCGCTGCCAGACGCTTCACCAGAGCGCACCGCGGAGCACGCAGGGCAGCTGACACGCTGCCAGACGCTTCACCAGAGTGCACTGCGGAGCGCGCAGGCCTGCTGACGCACAGTCAGACGCTTCACCAGAGCGCTCCGCGGAGCACGCAGGCCTGCTGACGCACAGTCAGACGCTTCACCAGAGCGCACCGCGGAGCACGCAGGCCTGCTGACGCACAGTCAGACGCTTCACCAGAGCGCACCACGCGCAGGGCTGCTGATGCGCAGTCAGACGCTTCACCAGAGCGCACCGCGGAGCGCGCAGGGCTGCTGACGCACAGTCAGACGCTTCACCAGAGCGCACCGCGGAGCACACAGGCCTGCTGACGCACAGTCAGACGCTTCACCAGAGCGCACCACGCGCAGGGCTGCTGATGCGCAGTCAGACGCTTCACCAGAGCGCACCGCGGAGCGCGCAGGGCAGCTGACGCACAGTCAGACGCTTCACCAGAGCGCACCACAGAGCGCGCAGGGCAGCTAACGCGCTGCCAGACGCTTCACCAGAGCGCACCGCGGAGCACGCAGGGCAGCTGACACGCTGCCAGACGCTTCACCAGAGTGCACTGCGGAGCGCGCAGGCCTGCTGACGCACAGTCAGACGCTTCACCAGAGCGCTCCGCGGAGCGCGCAGGCCTGCTGACGCACAGTCAGACGCTTCACCAGAGCGCACCGCGGAGCACGCAGGCCTGCTGACGCACAGTCAGACGCTTCACCAGAGCACACCACGCGCAGGGCTGCTGACGCGCAGTCAGACACTTCACCAGAGCGCACTGCGGAGCGCGCAGGGCTGCTGATGCGCAGTCAGACGCTTCACCAGAGCGCACTGCGGAGCGCGCAGGGCAGCTGATGCGCCGTCAGACGCTTCACCAGAGCGCACCGCGGAGCACGCAGGGCAGCTGACGCACAGTCAGACGCTTCACCAGAGCGCACCGCGGAGCACGCAGGGCAGCTGACGCGCCGTCAGACGCTTCACCAGAGCGCACCGCAGAGTGCGCAGGCCTGCTGACACACTGTCAGCAACTTACCAGAAGTAAATTAGCTGCTGATGCTGCAGTGGCATCTCCCTCCAGTTTGTGTACAAGAGAAC
This sequence comes from Lutjanus argentimaculatus, assembly GCA_034769285.1. Taxonomy (NCBI): domain Eukaryota; kingdom Metazoa; phylum Chordata; class Actinopteri; order Lutjaniformes; family Lutjanidae; genus Lutjanus; species Lutjanus argentimaculatus. The sequence continues at coordinate 41,907,275 of JAWZSL010000005.1, read as the reverse complement.
AGTTTTCTACTTCTGTCTGAAACTTTACTTTTGACAGCGATGTTTAGGAAGTTGGGAAGAACCTGAGCAGCTCAGCTGCTCCAACATTAGTGACAAACTTCAAATTTGGAACAAACAGAATGTAAAATACACAAACCTTTAGTCTAAAGTCTAAAGAAAAATCTGAATTCATTATATTTTATTTTATATATGCATATTACACAGTACTTCATCACTTAAATGTGGCAGAGGAACAAGATATTTTTTCTCTATTTGTCTCCATCATCTGTTACTCACTCTTAGAACTGGGACACCATCGTCAATCCAATTATCCATGATGTCACTGTCACGGTGTTGAGAAGGGAACCTCAGATCCACGAGAACTGTGAGAAAATCTCACAAGTTTATCAAATCTTAGGTTCCCTTCTAGAAACAACCAGCAGACACCAAGTGACGGACAGTAACGGCGGCGCCGCTGGATGGTGGAACAGAAAACAGTTGCTTTGACTTTCTCTGACGATGTGAGAAAATCTGATGTTTTCATCACAGACGATTAAAAAAGGTGTGTGTCGACGTGTAACCTGAACCTGAAACATTTTGCACACCGCATTAGTACAGCTGCTGTAATAAAAACAGGTTAAAATGTGAATCTTACTGGTAAAACTCGCTCATGTAGGCTGATGTGCTGCACTGAGCTGAAAAAAATAAAAAATAAAATCAAATTTGTCCAATATTCATATTGAACTGATAATTCTGAGTCTCTTACAGCTCTACTAGAATTTTTCTCTCCATCATTTTCATTAATAAGCTGTGTGATCATCAGTAAAGTGGACAGATGAGTAAACGTGGAGGCATTTTCTACTCTGAGAGTAGAATCAGTGTTTATTGTGGAGCAGCTGTCAGAGACAGTGAGACACGAGCTGGTTAAAGGGACAGGAGCCCAGGGGAGGACGACTTAAACCCGCTGTGTGACGTCCGTCACATCTTTGATAGATTGGAAATGTGACATTAAAATGGAAATGACTCCGGGGAGACTCGACGAGAGGACACAGGGTGACCTCTGACCTCCGACTAAGACCACAGACTGACACCCCTCAGAGAGACAGACAGGGGGACGGAGGGACACGGAAGAGCCCGTTACATTAACGATAAAGAGAGATGGTGACAACACGTCTCTGGATTAAATCCACCTGTGGTCTTCATGCAGCGGTTGGAGCTCAACATCAGCACCAATTTATTCACAATTCTTCAAATAACAATCCACCTGTTTTCACATGTTCAATTAGCTGTTGGGTCCATAAATGTCAGAAAATAATGAAAATTGATTAATTAATCCAGTCACAAGCTTGTCCATTGAAAAATAGGTCCAAACATATGAAAACATTCAACTAGTGATCAATCTGGCAATAATTTTTCCACTAATCAGTTAGTTGTTTGATCCATATGTTTTGGTCCAAATGTTTCACAAAGTCCAAGAAGATGTCCTCAAATGTCTTTCAGGTGGAGCGTATGTTTATGAGCTCCATCTCTGAGCAATCTGACATCACTAATTTCTAATTCATTTCTAAACTTACTCTGTGTCAGAAAACAGCATCGTCCCAGACAAGAATTCACAATTTTCACAAACAATCTAAACATAAAAAAAATAGTGAAAAATTAAATGAATAAATCCAAACACTGTGTCCAGTTTATTAGGTACAGGTCCATAAAACTACTCCAGTCTCATAAAACAAACCTGAAATAAATGTAATATTTATGATTATTTAGTCTCCTCACTGATATAAATCAGCTGGACAAAATAACAGAAACACCTGAGAGTCAGGCTGCAAATGTTCTGCATTTTCCTTTAACTGATAGTTGAGCATGTTAACATTCAATTGTTGATTATTCATAATTGATAAGATGCAAAACACATGACTTTTTCTCAGTTTTATGAGATTAGTTTTAAGATTTTTAAGATTAGTCACATGAAATTTACACTCCAGAGAAATGGTACACAAAATGAACATTATAACGCACATTAAGACATTTTTAATCAACAAAATTCTTAATTGATTAATGATGTCAGTTAAACACAATATGATCCAAAATGATCCCAAACAAACTGAACATTTGAACCATCATGAAACAGATTTATCAGTTTGAGGTGTACCTAATAAACTGGACACTGTGTGTGTGTGTATGTGTGTGTGTGTGTGTATGAGATGATAAAATCTAAATCTGTGACGTCTCTTTATCACAACAGAGATCAATATTATTCTTTATTGAAACTCAGGTTTTAATTAGTGTACATGAGGATTAAGACATGCAGAGGGCGTGTGTGTGTGTGTGTGTGTGTGTGTGTGTTGACCTGCTTCACACTCTATCCTTCGTGCTGTCAGTGGCGGCGGGTGGCGGTGGAGGAGGGGGAACGTTAGCATGTAATGTTGATATTTCACAAACAGAATGATGTTTTCAGCTGCGTGCAGAGAGACGGCCCCGTTCCAACTCGCTGCGTTCCCCTCATGCCTGACTTGGGATATTAATGCGCTCCAGTAACTGTTAATTTCACTTTGGAGAAGTGATTTATGGGTAGACGGAGAGGAGAGGCATAATCTAATTGAGATCAGAATGGCTGTTTCTCACACAGTCACGCCTGCACCTTCCAGATGGGGCACCATGATTAATGTATAATGAGCAAATAATCCATGAAATTAATAAAAAACTATTCTTCAGCTCTTCATGGAGAGAAGAATAAATACAAACAGCCCAGAGTGCTTCTGTCGTTTGTCTCTCAGAGCAGCAGGCAGCCAATCAATGGAGAGAAGCAGCTTAATCAATCTGAGATTGGTCTGTCTGTCTGTCTGTCTCCTGTCTGTCTGTCTGTCTGTCTGTCTGTCCTGTCTCCTGTCTGTCTGTCTGTACGCTGCCTTTATGAAACAATAAGCAGCAGGGAGGAGGAGGAGGAGGAGGACATTTCTGGACCATTAATGTCTTCATCTAAATGTCTGCGTCTCAGATCACATGACAGGAAGGACAGACCTGAGTGTGTCAGTCAGTCCCTGCAGGATTTCACCTGCTTTGTTTGGGACTGTTGTGACCTAAAATGCCTGATTTCATCGCAGCTTTTCTTTTTGCAATTAAATTGCAGAAGAAAGTGAAAATTGCAACAAAAAAGTGGCAGTTCATTTTGGTTAATTCATTAAAAAATTAAAGGCACCTTCCCCGAGGATTTCAGGATCTTCTGTTAGACTAAGACTATTTCTTAGGAGCTGAATTTAAGAAGTATGAGAAAACCCCAGAGGATGTTTCACTGAAGTCTCAGCTGTTTCTCCTGAACCCCCCAGGCAGAGAAAAGAGGAACAAAACAAAAGATCTCAGGTGTGTCAGAGGTGATAACTGTGTGGAGCAACGAGACTTAAATTTGGGCTCTGAGACAAATTTAAGATCTTATTTTTAGATCAGATCTCACCGGAGCTGATTATTTAAGACAAATTTAAGATCAGCGCAGTGAAACTAAACAAAAAAAAAAGATCATTTTTGTTACAAATGAGGGTTTTCAGGTTTGGACCCAAATGCAGACGACAGAGACGGAGCAGTTTCGTGATATTTATTGAACAACAAAAACCCAAAAGGCTTCCATCAAATTAAAGCAGGGAGAGTCTTCGAAACGGCAGGAAAAACCAAACAACCCTAAACAAGGGTAAAAAAAGGCCACCAAAAAATCCAAGAGAGCAGATCCAAAAACAAAAGTCCAAGGAACAAAATAAACCAATGAAATCTGTGCAGGGGAAAGACACAAGCAACACAATATCACAAGGAGAACACTGACTGACGAGGACGAACCAGCAACTCAGGAGGAAAAGACAAAGCATTAAATACACCAGGGACAGGGAGGATGAGACACAGGTGAGGACAGTCAAGGACAGGTGAAAATAATCAGTGATCAAAAAGAGCGGGAAAACAGACAAAGACAGGAAGTAAAAATGACAAAGACACACAAGGGAAGATGTACCAAAATAAAACAGGAAGTGACTAAGAAAAAGCCAAACCATGACAATTTTAAGATCTTCAGTTGGGCTCAAATTAGTCTCCAGCTGAGACGAGTCAAAGGATTTAATTTGAGAAGAAAGAGAAAATCTCAGAGGTTTTGTTGTTTCTCACAGAAATAAACGGGACTCTGAAGCAGTCCTACATTCTGGTTCTCTGGTCTTTTAAACACATCTGCTCTCAGAATATGGAGAAACGCCTTTTCTAGTTTCCTAAGGATTTTTTGTTATACAAATTAAAAAAAATTGCTTTGTATTTCAGTTTTAATTTTTGTATTTGAAAACGACAGACAAATAATACCTGTTCTGCAAAAGAGAAACGGTGCACATTGCTGATGTTTCCTCGCTCAATCAGTCGTTTTATCTGTAAAATGTGAGAAAACGTGTCCAAGGTGACGTCATCCGGCGTCATGTTTTATCCAACCAACAGAAAACGTTCTGCTCGAGGTTTCTGCCTGTTAAAGGAAGAGTTTCCTCGTCTCTCTCCTCCTCCTGCTCACTCATGGTGGGAACTGTTGGTTCTGTGTAAATAATATTACAGAGTTCAGTGTGGACCTTCTGCGTATGAAAAGGACCAGAGATAGTTATCTTTTGGTGTTATCTAAATTTATAAAGTAAAATCACCAACGTATTTCTGTTTGCAGTTTCTCAAAAGTGAAGATTTTCATCATTTCTCTGTTTTCCAGACATTTAAAGACCCTGATAATTTAGTTTTTCACTATTTTCTGACACCTTAGAGCTAAAATGATGAATTGATTGAATGTAATCTGGTCCTTTTAAGCATATGAAACTGCTTAGATCCCCTTGATCAGCAATAAAAGGATAAATGTGATTTAGACTCGTCGTTAGAATATCTCAGAACTGGATGTCGGCCATCGACGTGTACTTGAGAAGATGGATGCCGCCTGAAAAGGGACGATGGTGAAAGAAGTGTCCCGTTAATCGATTGACAGAACGTTAACGTTTTGGGCTTAAAGCAGCAGCTGCTGCTCTGTCAGAGAAGATCCATGACACCAGCCGCTGACACCTCTCTGCTGAAGCTCCTTATTGATTTTTACATAAGAATTCATCTTTCTGCATTAGAACACACTCTGTGAACAAAGACCAATCAGGTGTATTTATCAGGATTTGATTGATGCAGGGCTGTTCAGACATGTCCGCCGGGTTAAAGTGTCTCCACGGTAATGAACTATGTGTTTAATCTGGACATGTGGTGGGGGGGGGGGGGGGGGGGGGGTATTACATCACAGTATTTATTTGCGTAGCAGGACTGCAGGCTGCACTGACCTGCACAGCTCACATTTCACGCGTAAGACATTTACACAGCTGGAGCAGAGAGCTGGGAAGACTCTTATCAGTCCTGTGGGACGTGTCCCATGTCCTCAACAAGTTAACTTCCACTTCAGCAACACAGGAGACACCACAGGAGACACCACAGGAGACATCACAGGAGACAATAGGACAAGGAGACAAATCCTGTTCCTCATCTTACAGAGTCCTGTTCCTCATCTTACAGAGTCCTGCTCCACATCTTACAGAGTCCTGTTCCTCATCTTACAGGATCCTGCTCCACATCTTACAGAGTCCTGCTCCACATCTTACAGAGTCCTGCTCCACATCTTACAGGGTCCTGCTCCACATCTTACAGAGTCCTGCTCCTAATCTTACAGAATCCTGCTCCTCATCTTACAGAGTACTGCTCCACATCTTACAGGGTCCTGCTCCTCATCTTACAGAGTCTGCTCCTCATCTTACAGAATCCTGCTCCTCATCTTACAGAGTCCTGCTCCTCATCTTACAGAATCCTGCTCCACATCTTACAGGGTCCTGCTCCTCATCTTACAGAGTCTGCCTCATCTTACAGAGTCCTGCTCCTCATCTTACAGAGTCCTGCTCCTCATGCAGGACTGCAGCAGGACGCGGGGCGGAGGACTCTGTTTTTACATGGATGATGCTTTGTAGTCAAACACAGTCACAGTTGATATGTGATGTTTTATGTGAAGATGTCAACAACACATTAGCAACATTTTGTTGTTTATACATTCAACCTGACGCAAATTTAAAAAATGACCAACAGAACTGTTTCCTGACTGTGTATGTGTATAAATAACTGTAGGCATTGTTTAAATTTATTTTATATTTGATCCTTCTCTGAATTTAATAAAGGCACATAATGAAATGATGAAGTTGTGATGTAGAGATAACAGCATCATAAAATAAAAGCAGGTGCAGCTGCTCGCAGCTTCTGAACCTTGTAAATGTTTCAGTTTTGGTTTTGTGCTGAACTTGTTTCAGTGTCTGATGATTTTATTTTACATTTGAAAACTTTGTATCTTTGTAACTTTGTATTTTCTTTGACTGAACATGTTTGTTTCAGTAAATGAAAGGTTCATAAACTCTTTCTGCCAGACAGACGAGTAAATGTTAATGACCTCATCAGTGATGTATAAATATGCTCACACTCCTCAGTAACTGTGATGATGTGAGTCCACTTGGGGTCTCAGAGTCCACCCGGGGCTGAAGTGAAGTCCCGAGGGAGGGCAGCGATTTCAATTTACTCAGAGAGCGGCTGAGAGCGGCGCTGGCGTCTCAATAAATACCTGCGGATTGGATTGGACACACTTAAAGTCATTGGCTGTAAATGAGAGAGAGCGTGAGGTCAGCAGACTTTATAGAGCCGTTATAATCTGCCTGAAGGGACCCTGGAAACATGGAAACTGAATTATTCAGGCGCGTCACTTATCACAACGCAGCTATCGAACCCAAACCAGCTGCTGCGGGCCGATCGAGGGGATCAATCGATAGATTGATTCTGATCATCAGTCTGGTTCCTCACAGTGCTGACGTGTGTGGAACAAACAGGCTGAAACACCAACAAATGAGTCGCTGAGGCCTCAAAAATCTCATTATTTCACCTGTTTTTCACACTGAGTGTATGAAAAGTGGTTTTATGTGTAAAACAGGAATCACAAGACGCCAACGTTGTTTTTTTAAAGTGAGAATTGACTGCAGAGGTTATCTGCTCCAAACATGACTTATTATAAATACTGTAAGACTGCAGGATGTTAAGGTTCTCTGAGGGGTTCTCTCTGTTCTCTCTCTGTTCTCTCTGTTCTCTCTCTGTCTCTCTCTGCTCTCTGTTCTCTCTGTTCTCTCTCTGTTCTCTCTGTTCTTCCTGTTCTCTCTGTTTCTCTTCTCTGTTCTCTCTCTGTTCTCTCTGTTCTCTCTCTGTTCTCTCTTCTCTGTTCTCTCCTGTTCTCTTCTCTGTTCCTCTCTGTTCTCTCTCTCTCGTTCTCTCTCTGTTCTCTCTGTTCTCTCTCTGTTCTCTCTCTTGTTCTCTCTGTTCTTGTCTCTCTGTTCTGTTCTCTCTGTTCTCTCTCTGTTCTCTCTCTGTTCTCTCTGTTCTCTCTCTGTTCTCTCTCTGTTCTCTCTCTGTTCTCTCTGTTCTCTCTCTCGTTCTCTCTCTGTTCTCTCTCTGTTCTCTCTGTCTCTCTCTCTGTTCTCTCTCTGTTCTCTCCTGTTCCTCTGTTTTCTCTGTTCTCTTTTTCTCTCTGTTCTCCTCTGTCTTCTGTTCTCTCTGTTCTTCTTGTTCCCTTCTCTTTTCTCTCTATCTTCAACCTGCGAATTTAAAATGACTCAGAACTGTTCCTACTGTGTATTGTCATTCTGTAGCATTGTTTATTTTTTATTTGATCCTTCTCTGAATTTAATAAAGGCTCATAATGTTGCATGATTGTTCTGAGACTTACTGCATCATGTACGGTGCAGCTGTCTCGCAGCTTCTGAATCCTTGTATGTTCTCGTTTTGGTTTTGTCTCTCTGTTTCAGTTCTGTGATTTCTTTTTCTCTTGAAAACTTTGTATCTTTGTACTTTGTATTTTCTTTTCTGAACTGTTTTGTTTCGTAATGGTTCTACGAATCTTCTCTGCTCAGACGTCTGTATGTTTATGTCCTCATCGTGATGTTCAATATCTCATCACTCCTCAGTACTGTATTGTGATCCACTCTGTCTCGAGTCCACCCGCCGTCTGACTTGGTTCCTCGTGGTGCGCGATTTCATTTTACTCAGAGTCGCTGAAGCGGCGCTTGGCGTCTCATAAATACCTCATCTGTTGCTCCTTTAGTCTTGGCTGTTCGCTGACTGTTGAGTCAGCGACTTTATAGAGCCGTTATAATCTCCTGAAGGACCCTGGACTGGAACTATTATTCGGTCTCACTTATCTCCTCGCTATCGACCTCAACCACTGCTCGTGCCGATCGATGTGGTCAATCTATTGTTCTGATCTCAGTCTGGTTCCTCCACTTGCTACGTTTGTTGAACAACTCTGATCACCAACAAATGTCCGCTGGTCCTCAAATCTCATTATTCACCTGTTCTTCTTCCCTGAGTGTTCGTGTCTTTTCTTCGGGATCACATAGACGCCTCCCGTTGTTTTTTTTAGTGTTCTGACTGCAGATTTCTGCTCCAACATGACTTATTATAATCTGTCTGTCTGCAGTGTTTCTCTCTGTTCTCTCTGTTCTCTCTGTTCTCTCTGTTCTCCTCTGTTCTCTCTGTTCTCTCTCTGTTCTCTCTCTGTTCTCTCTCTGTTCCCCTTCTGTTCTCTCTCTGTTCTCTGTTCTCTCTGTTCTCTCTCTGTTCTCTCTCTGTTCTCTTCTCTGTTCTCTCTGTTCTCTCTCTGTTCTCCTCTGTTCTCTCTGTTCTCTCTGTTCTCCTCTGTTCTCTCTGTTCTCTCTGTTCTCTCTCTGTTCTCTCTCTGTTCTCTCTCTGTTCTCTCTGTTCTCTCTGTTCTCTCTCTGTTCTCTCTGTTCTCTCTGTTCTCTCTCTGTTCTCTCTCTGTTCTCTCTGTTCTCTTGTCTCTCTTCTCTCTCTGTTCTCTCTCTGTTCTCTCTGTTCCTCTCTGTTCTCTCTCTGTTCTCTCTCTGTTCTCTCTCTGTTCTCTCTGTTCTCTCTTTCTCTCTTTCTCTCTCTGTTCTCTCTGTTCTCTCTCTGTTCTCTCTGTTCTCTCTGTTCTCCCTCTGTTCTCTCTCTTTCTCTTCTCTTTCTCTCTCTGTTCTCTCTTCTCTCTCTGTTCTCTCTGTTCTCTCTCTGTTCTCTCTGTTTCTCTCTCTCTGTTCTCTCTGTTCTCTCTCTGTTCTCTCTGTTCTCTCTTGTTCTCTCTCTGTTCTCTCTGTTCTCTCTCGTTCTCTCTGTTCTCTGTCTCTTGTTCTCTCTCTGTTCTCTCTCTGTTCTCTCTCTCTGTTCTCTCTCTGTTCTCTCTTCTCTCTCTCTCTCTCTGTTCTCTCTCTGTTATCCCTCTGTTCTCTCTGTTCTCTCTCTGTTCTCTCTCTGTTCCTCTCTTCTCTCTCTCTCTGTTCTCTCTCTGTTCTCTCTCTGTTCTCTCTCTCTGTTCTCTCTCTGTTCTCTCTCTCTCTCTTCTCTCTGTTCTCTCTCTGTTCTCTCTCTGTTCTCTCTGTTCTCTCTCTGTTCTCTCTGTTCTCTCTCTTCTCTCTGTTCTCTCTGTTCTCTCTCTTTCTCTCTCTTCTCTCTGTTCTCTCTCTGTTCTCTCTGTTCTCTCTCTGTTCTCACAGATTTAGTTAAAGTACAGATTTTACAAACAGAACAAAAAGTCGATCAAACAAGTTCCACTTTGAGTAAATGCATAAAATACTGCTGACTCAGCAGTAAAATAACCCTGTTACAGGTTATATTGAATTATAATATCATTAATATAACATAATTACAGTAACATAAACATATAAAATGTAAACATAAAAACATAAATGTTGTGTATTAAATGTACAACAATATATAAGTGAGAAAAGCAGTTATTCTCCACAGAGAATCTGGAAACTGAAAATAATCTGAAGTTTTTTCTTAATAAAGGTCAAATTATCATTTTGAATTGTTGATGAATAATTTTCTGTCCAGTGACCAGCTGTTTCAACTCCAGTTGTTTTGTTACTTTGACTTCAGTAAAATAAAGAAAAGTAAATAAAGTAAAGAAGTAAAGTGAAATGTACATAAAACAAAGTAAAATGCAAAGAAGTAAAGTAAAATGTCAAGTAAAGACGTAAAGTAAAATAAAGAAGTCAAGTAAAAAGTAAAAAAGTAAAGTAGTGAGGTGAAATGTAATTAAAGTAAAGAAAATAAGTAAATCACGCTGTTTTTGTCTCGTTTCATGTTTTATGTAAAGTTTGTCTTGTCTCATCAGTTCTGTCTTCGTTCATCTTGTTGTTATATTGTGTTCTTATTGTGTTCTTATTGTGTTCTTATTGTGTTCTTATTGTCTGTTTACGTTGTTTTCATCATTAAAACTAAAGAAACGAGCCTGTTTTCAAATGTGAGGAGCAGAAAGTTCAGATATTTGTCTTCAAATGTAGAGAGGAAAGTAAAAAGTTAGAAAAATAAAAACTCAAGTAAAGTACAGATACCTGAAAACTCTACTGAAGTACAGTAACTAAGTATTTGTACTCAGTTACTTCATCCCCCTGGCTGTGATGTGTGGTAAACACACCGTGTGTGTGTGTGTGTGTTTGACTGTTTGAATGTGGCTGCAGTGAATTCAGAGCTGCTCTCAGATAAAAACAGGTTAGAAGTCACAGAGAATAAAGACTGATGGATCAAGGAGACGCAGCAGGACTGCATTTGGACGATTAGAAATCAGATTACAGCTTCATCTTAAAGACAGATGAAGAATTTATAATTTAATGATAAACAAATTCTAATGATAATGTCTGAGGGAGCAACAAGATGGACATTCTTAGAGGAAACCATCATTGAATTAAATACTTAAACATCGATCCATTCTGCTTCCAGAACACACACACAACACACCACACGGGCTGGTGGTTCCTGCTTTTTATTTATCTGTAGATTTATAAATTATTTTATAAAAACTAAACATTATTACAAGTGAAATGCCTCGTGTCACTGTTTGTGCACACAGACACACACCACAGTGTGGTTACAGTTCATAAACTGAGGAAACTGTACGACTTTTTTGTGTATGAAAATAGATCCTGTCTGTTTCAAACGATGTCGCCGTGACTACAGACATACTTCTACAGGATTATTACGTTACATGGATATTTAGCAAAACATCCACTAGAGGGCGCCACTGAGAGTCAGAGGTTACCACAAAAAAAAGAAGTTTCTGACAACAACAACAAACGTTACGAGACAAACATTACGGAGGAGGAACACATGGATCTATTAATACACCTGAGGATCTGCACTGTCAAACACAGTCAGGAACACGGCTTCTGATTGGTCGACACACTCAACCCAAGGCATCATGGGAATGCCAGTGGGTGGCTAACAACATGCTAACAACAACATTAACTGTTTTCAGGATGGAAAAGTGGATAAATAACGACAGAAGACATTCAGAGTTGGATTTATTTCACCACGTCTCCAAAAAGACGCTGCAGTTTTAGGCTGTTTACAAAACTTCTGAAAGAGTTTCGATCAAAGTAACCGTACAACGCCACCGTTATCTTAACGTTAGCTCAGCTCATTTTGATCTAAGTTTACCTCTCATCAAGGTTTGGCAAAACTGGGTTTAAAACAAACAAAAATGAAGCAGAGCTGTGTTCAGTAACTTTATTTATTGAAACCAAAATTAAATAGAGTTTATGGTGGAGTGAAGCTTGATTACCCAAACTTTTAAAAATGTTGCCTGTTCCTAGCTAGCTAAACAGTTGATGAAACATCACAGTGTTTGCTAGTTAACTAAAAAATTAAAAATGTTGTCTGGAAAATGTTACATTCTTTGTTAACACGCTAAAAGGGAAAAATATTATATTGTATTATATTATATTGTTTGACTAAACAGTTAATAAAACATTACATTGTTTGCTAGCTAGCTAAAAAGTCAGTTAGCCTAGAGAAGCTCTAATTTCTCCTTTTGAGAAAATCTCAGCTGTGTTCAGTCTGACTCTTGGGTTCTTGGTTCTTGGGTTCTTTGGAGGAACTTGATTGTTTTGCTCAGGAGCAGTGTGAGTTTAAAGTTAATACTGGATCACAGCTTTAAGTTTTAGTGCAACAGAATGAAATTTTAGTTTAAGTTTAAATTTAATCTTTCCTCAATTTAAGCTGGTTTTAAAGTTTGGTGGAAAATAATTAAACCAGGATTTGATGGTGTTTAAAACGGACTCTTCCTTCCTGTTTCTGACGGAGCTGTGAGGAGGTGACGGGGTTAACAGGCTCCTTCAGCTCCTGAGTGAGGAGACAGAGGCGCCTCTGGGTGACATAACTAAAGAGGCATTAACGCCCAGTTGTGACATCACTAAACAAACGGGGGGCCTTGGCGAGCATGGGAAAACTAGCGTTATAGCCCCGCGGTGAATTGAGCGAGAAAACAAGGCACAATCTGAGCCTTGTGTCGAGCAGCTCGTCTTTACCTCCGTCTGCACCCAGTCGACAACTTTCTATCACGTTCACCAACTTTCCCAGGGACCGCAGCTCCATAAAAGGACAACTTCCTGCGCCGCCGCTCATAAATCACAGAACCAGTGGACAGCATGTTGACACTGGAGAACACTGCAGATCGATTCCACTGAAGATCCTGCAGAACCACACGTATGATCATGGTTAAATTTATCAACAACAATCAAACAGTTTCAGGATGTTTTCGTGTTTTCTTGAAAGAACGAATGTGGTTAATTTTTCATGTGGCAGAACATTTAGAGAACATCCAGAGAACCAAAGGATCGACTGTGAGGAGAGATTAGATAGTTTGAACGAGGTGGAGAGGTGCTTCTGATGGTTCTCTACACTCATAGAACATAGAACATTTGATATAGAACCACACAAACTGACTGGAACATAGAACACAAACTAAAATCACTACAGTCGCTGATGTAACGTTCCACCAACAATTTAAAACAACCTCAGAGCAGCAGATTGCTGCACTATTAGACATAAGGGTTCCAAAAGGGTTCTTCTTGAAGGCCTGAGGTTCTCCCCAGAACCATTTGTTTCTGAAGAACCACTTTTTGATGAAAGGGTTTGTCAAGGGTTCATCATAAAACTAATGGTTCCATTAAGAACCCTAATCATCCAAAGACCTTTTTTGGTAGAAAGAGTTCTTCAAAGATTTTTGAAATCCTTGAAGAACTCTTTTGTCAAGCAGTTCTTTGTATAAAAGGTTCCTCGTAGAACACCTTGACTATGCTCTAGATTAAAACCTTGGTATATAAAAGGGTTCTCTGTAGAACCTTTGGGTGGGGGTTTACATCAAAACCCTTGGACTATAAAAGGGTTTTGGTAGAACCCCCATAGGTGTGTTCCTGATAAAACCCATGGAATATAAAAGGGTTCTCATAGAACCCCCTGGGTAGGTTATAGATAAAAGCCTTAGATTATGATTGGGTTCTTAGTAGAACTCCCATTGTTGTACTCTAGCTAAAACCCTTAGAATACAGAATAGTTCTCAGTAGAACCATCTGGGTGGGCTCTGAACAAAGGCCATGGAATATAACAGGGTTCGTTAAACCCTCCAGAGGGGGTTCTGGGTGGAACCATTACCCCATAGAAGGGTTCTCTGTAGAACCTCTCATAAGGAGGTTCTGAGTGGAACCTTTCACAGATTTGTACTTCATGTTGGCCCTTTATGTTGGGTTCTGTGTAGAACTCTGTGAAACGGTATTTGATTGGTCCGTGGTTCTATCAGTGTTGTCTAATCGCCGACGTCCATTAAAAGCAGCAGCTGCAGCTGTCATGTGACCTGATCAATATCCTGATGTATTGATGGAGGACGTGAACGTCCGCGGCCGCAGCATGAACTCATCTCACCCGCCGCTAATATCACAAATGCTTCTTATGACCTCCTTATGAAGTCAACCTCAGAGAATCGATTGATCCCAACGCAGGATGATTTGATGTGTCTGTCTGAGCCGAACCACAGAAGAAGAAGAGGGAGGAGGAGGAGGAAGAGGAGGAGAAGGGCTTAAGTGCAGGGGGGGGTTTGAACCTCCCTGCACTTCCCTCATGACCAGACGCTCCCTCGGCCAGGTCAAAGGTCACAGGTCAGTCACCCACCCAAGGTCAGTGTGCATTAACATTAACGTTACAGCAGAGTTAATTCAATCTCCAAACAACACAACTTACACACACAGATGAGAAGCTTCTGAACGGTGGCTGATCGTGAGCAGCGGCGGCGGCGGCGGCGAGGGAGGGGAAGCTAATCAAATGAGCGTCTGATTTAACTGCCAAAGTATTTTCCTCTGCGTATTTAATCAATACTTAAGAGTCATAATGCTGCGGGTCAGCGGCGGAGAGATTTCCATAATCGATGAGAGGAGGTTCTCCAGTTCAGCAGGTTATTGTGTTCTCCCTCCACATCATCGCTCACACACTCACTTATTGTCACGGTGTCGGTCAGACGGCACAAAAACCTGCAGCACTCGCTGTGAGGACTCTGTAAAGACTCGCTGTAAAGACTATGTGAGGACTCTATGAGGACTCGCCATGAGGACTCGCTGTGAGGACTGTGAGACTCCTGTAAAGACTAGTGGCTCTTGAGGACTCGCCAAGACTCGCTGTGGACTTGTGAAGATCGCTGTAAAGACTCGCTGTGGGATTCTCTGTGAGGACTCTCTGTGAGGACTCTGTGAAGACTCGCTGTAAAGACTCGCTGTAAAGACTCGTTGTGAGGACTCTGTGAGGACTCGCTGTAAAGACTCGCTGTGAGGACTCTGTGAGGACTCGCTGTAAGACTCGCTGTAAAGACTCGCTGTAAGGACTCGCTGTGGGACTTGTGAGGACTCGCTGTAAAGACTCGCTGTAAGACTCCTGTGGACTCTGTGAGGACTCGCTGTAAAGACTCGCTGTAAAGACTCGCTTGAGGACTCTGTGAGGACTCGCTGTAAAGACGCTGTAAGCCACTGTGAGGACTCTGTGAGGACTCGCTGTAAAGACTCGCTGTAAAGACTCATGTGAGGACTCGTGAGGACTCCTGTAAAGACTGCTGTAAGACTCGCTGTGAGGACTCTGGAGGACTCGCTGTAAAGACTCGCTGTAAGACTCTGTGAGGACTCTGTGAGACGCTGTAAGACTCGCTGTGAGACCGTGAAGACTCGCTGTAAAGACTCACTGTAAGACTGCTGTAGGACTCTGTGAAGACTCGCTGTAAAGACTCGCTGTAAAGACTCTCGCTGTGAGGACTCTATGAAGACTCGCTGTAAAGACTCGCTGTAAAGACTCTCGCTGTGAGACCTGGAAGCTCGCTGTAAAGACTCGCTGTAAAGACTCCGCTGTGAGGACTCTGTGAGGACTGACTCACAGCTGCTGCTTCAGTCGTCTTTAACTCTGGCCTGAATGTGACGTGTCTCAGTGTTCTTTCACCAAACGTTCAAACTTTGTTTGTTTGTTTGTTTGTTTGTTTCAAACTGTGAGCCGCTCAGAGGACTCACACTGGATGTTCTCATGGTTCTGCCGCTCGTTTGACTCGTTCAGTGATTACTTTAACGAGGATGAATAAGCGCCACAGATACACACTTTCTGGTTTCTGCTGAGCGCAGCCGGCTGCACGTCGGCTTTTGATTTTATTTCATTTTGTTTGATTTTACAGGAGCCAGTAAAACACGTTCTGATCCCCGCAGCTGTTAAAGTGTAAAGAGCCTCGAGGAAAAACAAGCCGTCACCGGCCGGCCAATAAAAAAATGAAAACCCATTTAAGCCAATGGAGGTGCAGCAGTGTGTCTGCGGTCAGTCAATAAACCAAACAACAGGCCGGCAGGTCGGATCAGGCGGAGCGTCCGGCGGAGACGACAAGGTCACGTGGAAATGAGAACCAAAGCTTCAACAGACACAAAGAACAATCCAATTTAAATATCAATACGTTCTCACTGGATAAAGTTACTATCATGACCTCTGATTGGCTGCAACTCCACAACTCATAACACCAGTATACTTTGTACTAAAGGCACAGTTCACACAAATTACACAAAAACTACAAACATAGTGAACATAGAGTTATCTTTAAAGGATCAATCTGCTGTTTTTCCATATTTTTCTTCTTGTGTTCAGACATTCTGACTTCAGTCTGTCAGGATCATAAAATCCTCCAGATTCTCATTAAAGTCAAACTCATTTTAAAACCATTCATGCTTCAATCAGTGTTTGAATTAAAGAAGAGTGAGGAGGCCTCAAAGGCTCATTTATGCTTACAGGGACAGTTCACCGCAAAACCAAAAAGAGTAAAGTTTGACACATTCAGGTTTTCTAACAGAAGCCTCTTAAATGTCCCTTCTTGCTCCAACAGAATACGGTGTCTGTAGGGACATTTGGTGTGAGGGATGTGAGCTGTGCGTCATTTGTCTTCTCTGAACGTTGTATTTAATGTTGTTTCCCTCCGACAGTCACAGTTAAAGCTCGTCGATGGTCACATGTGTCACACGCTCGCTGCAGTAAGTGA
The DNA here is from genome assembly GCA_034769285.1 of Lutjanus argentimaculatus. Classification (NCBI taxonomy): domain Eukaryota; kingdom Metazoa; phylum Chordata; class Actinopteri; order Lutjaniformes; family Lutjanidae; genus Lutjanus; species Lutjanus argentimaculatus. The sequence continues at coordinate 41,890,867 of JAWZSL010000005.1, read as the reverse complement.
GCCCTCCTCTCTGTAATGGAGTGACGGACGCCCCCTAAAACACATCTGGGTAATGTGACGGCCTCTCCCTGTTTATCATGTGATGCATTCAGGAGGAGGAGGAGGAGGAGGAGGAGGAAGCACATTGTGTGCATAATTCACCAGCTGCATTCGTCAAAACAGAGATCTGTGAGGAGGCTAATGATCCACGAGAAATTAATGACTCCATAAAGTAGAAAAATCCAGCGTCCACACGAGCGTGACGGGATCCTCTGACTTTGATAAACCGTCAAATGACAGATAATCAGGAGGGAGGACGCTCATCAGTTCCTGCTGCACTTCACCACCGATATGAGGTGAACCTGGTGTACATGGACCTCAACATTATACTGCAGTACTGCTTCACTGTGTTCATATATGAAGGATTAAACACAACCAAGTACAAATACTTAGTTACGGTACTTCAGTAGAGTTCTCAGGTATCAGAGTTTTTATTTTTCTGACATCTGATCACAAATATCTGAACTTTCTCCTCCTCACATTTTATAAACAGACTCGTTACTTTAGTTTGAATGACTTTGAGGTGAATTATTGATTATTGTTATTTTGCATCATTGTGCACCGCCTTCAGACATCAAGACTTCCAACATCACACAGGACAGACGAGACAAGACAGAGACGGAGACAATGCTAAAGATGTAACAATACAAAGACAAAATAATGAGAAGAAAAAGACATAACAGGACAAAAAAATGTGCAAGAAGATACACAGTTATGTAAGAAAATTAAAAATGTTGTAAAAATGTAACAAGACAAAAAGTATGTATCAAGAAAAAAGACATAACGACAAAAAAGACATAAAAGACTAGACAAGAATTTAGCACACAAAAGATGTAACAAGGCAAAAATATGTAAAAACTATAAAATGACAAAAATGAGTCATTAAAATAGATCCGTTTACTTCAAATGATGTAACCGTCACTGCCCACATACTTCCAACATGTCCTTTATGTTAGCGTGAATGTTAAAGAATACCTCCAGTAGGAGTCAAACGTTACCCTGAAGGGCTTTATTTTCACATAAACCTGGTAGTCTTCAAGTTTGATGTATGTAAACTGTGTGATGATCTCACCGACTGAATCACAGGGTACGATGTAAGAAAACTTCACCAGCCTGCATCAAATTCTGAACCGCTACAGTGATAAACAAGGAAGCGAAGAGGAATGGAGCCCTGCAGGAGTGGCATTTATGTATGTGGACTGTGGACGTGCTGAGAGAAAAGACGCCAAGTTGGAACAAAAAATTTGCAAAGATAGCCTGAGGTAACGCTCAGTATTCGTTGCATGCTAAGTATGCTAACATACATAAATGATCAGTCTTTGTCCACCGACACAGACTAGACCCCTGCTTGTTGGGTAGGAGAGGGTAGCTGCTGTCATGTTGTGAGAAAACTATCCTAAATTTCTGAGACTGCCCAGGATGCGTCAACCCAGTTTGGAGGAAACCACCCCACTTCTGCATGATGAAAGCATTGGCAGCATGTGACAGCTGTTGTTACACTGGATTTCATGAATTTACTGTTTATTAACTCTGAAGGATTGCGGGTCTCAGACATACTTACTTTATCTACGTGTGCACGTCCTCAGAAATTAACACGACATTCACCTGAATGCAAACACATGGTCCTAAAGCCAGAATACGTCTGGAGTCTGTGTAAACAGTTTGACTCGTGTAGTTCTGGTTGTGTCAGTTTGTAAATCAAACAGCCAGTGGTGGTTCTCACACAGCAGGATGTGAGATGTACTTCACTCCGGCCTGATGCTGCTCCTCTCTGTGAGCTGGTGTTCGGTGGGACCTGCAGAAACCATCGTGCGGGACATCTGGCCTGTCCCCTCTGTCTCGCTCAGGGGACACGTTCCTCTGGCGGAGGGAGCGATCTGAGGAGCAGCGGGGCAAACAGGAGGGACTGCGATGGGAGAAGATGTCGATGAGTTTACCGTGGTGACCGCAGCTCACCAGCACTGGTTTATTTAAACCAGCCGCAAGAAAAACAAGCTTCTATGAGGCTGATGAGGATAGATGAGGTTTTCACATATTGTCTGATTATCCTGCAAGTTCTGCACATGGTTTAAAAAAAAAAAAAGATTATCTGCTGAATTTCAACTATTTGTTTGCTGTTTTTTTCCTTTTAAAAGTCGTATAAAGTGATAAATGTGTTCTACTCAAGTTTGCTACTCAAAAAAACTCTAATTATACAAAATGCTGAAAAAACGATCAGTTTTCTTGCTTTGAAACACTGGGGGGCGGTGTCCTGCATGTCTCACTGTCAAACACCACTATGCCCTTTGAAAACCACCTGAAACATGGATGACAGGACGGACAGGAGGAACAAGTGACAGGATGTAGTTTCTCTTTTGTCTGGGGGTTGAGGGGAATGAGGGGTGAGCGGAAGTGGGACCTGAACGGATAGACTGGAGGGGGGAGGGGAAGAGGAGGTGGGTGGATGGAGGAGGAGGGGAGGGGGAGGTGGTAGAGGGGAGGAGGAAGAGGAGGAGGTGGGGAGGTGGAGGTGGAAGAGGAGGGTGGGGGTGAGGAGGAGGAGGAAGGGGAGGAGGAGGTGGAGGAGAAGAGGAGGAGGAGGAGGTGGAGGGAGGAGGAGGAGGTGGAGGGGAAGAGGAGGTGGGTGAGGAGGAGGAGGAGAGGAGGAGGGATGGAGGAGGAGGGGGGAGGAGAGGGATGGAGGAGGTGGAGGTGGTGGAGAGGTGGAGGAGGTGGAGGAGGAAGACGGTGGAGGGAGGAGGAGGAGAGGAGGTGGAGGAGGAGAGGAGGAGACGGGTAGAGGAGGAGGAGGAGGTGGAGGTGGAAGAGGAGGAGAGGTGAGAGGAGGAGAGCGGGAGGAGGTGGAGGGGGAGGAGGGGAGAGGAGGAAGAGGAGGAAGAACGGGAAGAGGAGGAGGAAGGGTGGAGGGAGTGGAGGAGAGGAGGAGGTGGAGGAAGGTGGTGGAAGAGGAGGAGGAGGGGAGGAGGAGGAGGAAGGGAGGAGGAGGTGAAGATGGAGGTGAGGTAGGAGGAGGAGGTGGAGGGGGGAGGAGAGGAGGTGGGGGAAGTGGAGGAGGAGGGAGGAGGTGGAGGAGGAGGAGGAGGAAGAGGAGGAGGAAGAGAGGAGGTGGGAGGAGGTGGAGGTGGAGGAGGAGGGTGGGGGTGGAGGAGGAGGGGAGGAGGAGGAGGAGGAGGAGAGGGAGGAGGAAGAGGAGGAGGTGAGGAGGTGGAGGTGGAAGAGGAGGGGGGGGTGGAGGAGGAGAGGAGGAGGAGGTTGGGGGAAGAGAGGAGGGGAGGAGGAGGTGGAGGAGTGGGTGGAAGAGGAGGAGGGGAGGAGGTGGAGGAGGAGAGGAGGTGGAGGTGGAGGAGGAGGAGGAGGAGGTGGAGGTGGAAGAGGGGAGGGAGGAGGAGGAGGAGGAGGAGGTGGGAGGAGGAGGAGGAGGGAGGAGGAGGTGGAGGAGGAGGAGGAGGGGGGGGAGAGGAGGAGGAGGAGGAGGGGGAAGGTAGGAGGTGGAGGAGGAGGAGGAGGAAGAAGGAGGAGGAGGAGGAGGAGGAGGTGGAGGTAGGAGGGGAAGAGGGAGGAAGAGGACGGTGAGAAGGGAGGGAGGAGGAGGAGGTGGAGGGTGAGAGGAAGAGAAGAGGAGGAGGAGGTGAGGTGGAGGATGGAGAGGAGGAGGTGGAAGGTTGGTAGAGAGGGGAGGAGGGAGGTGGAGGTGGAGAGGAGGTGGAGGGAGGAGGTGGTGGAGGAGGAGGAGGAGGAGGTGGAGGTGGAGGAGTGTGGAGGAGGGGAATGAGGAGGAGGAGGGGAGGTGGAGGAGGAGTGAGGTGGAGGAGGTGGAGGAGGGGAAGAGGAGGGGATGAGGTGGAGGAGGAGGAGGAGGAGGAGGAGGAGGTGGAAGGAGGAGGAGGAGGTGGTGGAGGTGGAGGGAGGTGGTGGAGGAGGGGAGAGGAGGAGGAGGTGGTGGAGGAGGAGGTGGAGGTGGAGGAGGAGGAGGAGGAGGTGGTTTTATAAGAGCGAGGCGGAGGTGGGATGAAGAGGTGATAGTGGTAAGAGGAGATGATGAGGTGGTGAGGAGGTGGAGGAGGTGGAGGATGAGTGCAGGAGTTAGGTGTGAGGAGGAGGAGGTGGTGAGGAGGTGGCAGGAGGAGGGGTGGTGTGGTGGTGGAGGTGGTGGGGAGGAGGAGGAGGTGGAGGTAGGAGGGGAGGCGGAGGTGGAGGTGGAGGGGAGGAGGAGGAGGAGGAGAGGAGGTGGAAGAGGAGGTGGGGTGTGGAGGAGGAGGAGGTTGGAGGAGGTTGGAGGTGGAGGGGAGGTAGGAGGGGAGGTGGAGTGAGGAGTGTGGTGGAGAGGAGGAGGAGGAGGAGGTGGAAGGGAGGTGGATGGTGGTGGAGGAGGGGAGGAGGAGGAGGAGGGAGGAGGAGGTGTGGAGGAGGAGGAGGAGGAGGAGGAGGTGGAGGTGGAGGAGGAGGTGGAGGAGGAGGAGGAGGAGGTGGTGGAGGAGGAGGTAGCGAGGAGGAGGAGGAGGAGGAGGAGGTGTTCTTTCTTTTATAAATTTTTATGCTCATTGTAAAACACTTTGCATTGTTGAGCCTGAAATGTGCGACATAAATAAACTTAAAGCTTTAAATGACTGGTGAAAAGTTTAAAATGTGTAAACGTGACACATGATAAAAACAGAACCTCTGGTGGTTCTGCAGTGTTCTCGTCCTAACGTAGCAGCACGTCTCCTGGTCAGTGAATGAGTCCCTGTCCATTGTTTTAATTTCATTAATGCAGTTTATTACCTTTTTAGTGTCGTCCCTCTTTTATGACAGTGAGCCACTCTGAGCGGGTGGAGGAGGTGCAGGTGAGCCTCCACCCAAATGAATGTATAATCAGGCTTTGATATCCAGGTCTGCGTCAGACAGCCGGACACCATCTATTACTTCACTGCCATTTCCTAAGTGTTTGCTCCAGCCTGACCCTGCCACTTTATCTGTTGCTTTTTATTTGCAGAGTGCACGCTGTCCATATGTTACCCTAATAGTTGCTATAATTCTTGTGCAACAGGGCTCGTGTTTTATAAGTCCTGAGGACGGAGCGAGTGGGGGAAGAATGCATTTTAATAAAACCCCTGCAGCAACACACTAATGGGCTGACAGCCGCGTATTTGCATAGAGATGAATTACGGCGGGCCGCCTTGACGTGACTTTTAAAAATATGATTGAGGAGGTTATTATTGCTGCACTATGATACGTGTTAACAGGTTATTTTAGCGTGGCTAGTGCTAATAAAATTCAGAACAAAAGACTCGGGTGATGAGGGCAGGGTTTTTCATTGCCAGAGTCTACTGGAGGTGCTCATTTTGTCATTACTTAGCCCAGCTTCACCCCCACCACCCGACCACCGCCTCCTCCCTGAGCAGCAGAAATAACAGCCAGCGTTTCAGCACCGTCCATCCTGCAGGAGACTCGACCGGCTGCAGCATAATTAATCACAATACAGCAGAAAACCTTGACTGTCGTCTCGTCTGTCCAGGTCAAAGTGATCACTGTGAGCTGCTGATTATTGTAACACAACTGTTTTGTTTCTCTTTCAGTTTAACATTTAATTGACATTTTTACTTTAACAAACACTCAGTCAGTGTTTGTTGAAGTTTGAAAGTGAAATTCTTTCTCATTCTTACTTGATAAACGACTTCAGCTGCTCAACAGTCCTGTTTGGTCTCTGTTGTCGTATTTTGTGCTTCATAATGCACCACACATTTTCAATGGGAGACAGGTCTGGACTGCAGGCAGGTCAGTCTAGTACCTGAACTCTTTTACTACGAAGACACGCTGTTGGAACACGTCCACAATGTGTCTCTGCATCGTCTCTCTGAAATAATCAGGGACGTCTCTGAGACAGACGTCAGGGATGGCAGCATATGTGGCTCCAAATCCCCCCAAACCATCACAGCTGCTGTCTTTACAAGTTAGTGCTGGGAACAATCAAACAACTAATTGACGAGAGACAAAACAAGACAAAAATGACCAAAAAAATTGTAACAAGACAAAAAGAAAAAGATGTATGAAGAAAAAAAGACTTTGAGGACATTTCAGAGGCTGAACTTTCTCACTTTTACTGCAGTAAACAAGTTGAATCAGAGCTTCTACTTTTACTTCTACTGCAGTAAAGACTGAGAGGACTGTTGCCTCTCAGCCGCTCGCTCAGCTGAACTTTTAAGATTTAAACGTAGTTGTCACAGTGATGTGAAACTCTGTGGAGCTGCAGTCACCAGCTCGCTGCCTGCTGGGATTATCTGTTCACATGTTGTTGGTGTGTTTGTGTGTCGATGTGAGGACACGTGTTCATAAGCTGCAGTATACAGGAGACGCTGCAGTGACACAGGCAGGAGGTGAAACATCATTAAAGGAGATTATCTCTGAATAAATACTTGAAGGAGGTGAGCACCCAGAGCTGAGGGAGCTGCTGATAACAGATTATATCTCCTCCATCAGATGATCCACGTTCACACAGGCAGCAGCAGCAGGTGAGTCTTCCTGTAGGGGAGCACCTGTTTTAAAGCCCCTCGCAGCCCTGCATCCACTTCATGATTCACACAAGTTGTCATTAAGTTGCTCAAGCAGACAGAGCAATTAACAGTGACTTTATTTCTGCACCCTACGGGCCGCTGATTACTGCACTCAGTGAGCAGCACCGCGCTGCAGGAATGAATTACATTCTGTCAGATCGTGGTGCATTCAGGGCCCCTGTTCACACAATGTTTCCACTCAAGCATGAAGGTGTGTTTTAAAGGGAGGAAGCAGCCCTGTGAGGAGGAGGAGGAGGAGGAGGAGGCTGCTGTGTGGCCTGTTAGCTCCTCATAATGGAGGATCCCCGGGCGCTCCTTATCGCAGGACTCCAGGCGGCTGAGAGCGAGATAAGAGCAGCGCTCATGTGTGTGGGAGCCGCCGTCCCCCTGACACATGTCCTTGTGTGTAATCTCTTGTAGAACATGGTCAACTGAGAGCCGTCAATGGGCTCTTTATAAAGACAAGCTAACGCTAACACATTAGTCACGCCGGCAAACAGGAAAAGATTTAGTGACGAGTCAACAGGTAGAGCTGCTGCAGGACAACAGGTGGGAATCAACCTGTTCACCTCCGAGTCTGCAGACCTCACAGTGCTGAGAGAGAACACACACACACACACACACACACACACACACATACACACACCTCAGAATAAGAGCTAACTGTCACACTCTGAAGCTGCTGTTTGATTTTAAACTGTTTTACTTTAAATCAGATAAAGTAACTAAGTACAAATGTGTTTCCTCCTGACATCTGATCACAAATATCTGAACTTTCTCCTCCTCACATTTTATAAACACACTGGTTACTTTAGTTTGAATGACTTTGAGGTGAATTATTGATTATTGTTATTTTGTTTCATCATGATGATGATTTCATCCTAAATGGCTGAAACAAGAACTCATAGAAAAGACGATTCACTGGTTGATCCATCAGAGTTTATCACACAGGACAGACGGGACGAGACAAGAATGAATGAAAGACGACTGTAACAACTGTCCAGCATCTTGTTCTTAACACTTTAGGATGTGTGAGCTTTTGTAAACTTTTTGCATGAGGCTCATCTCTAAACACACATTTGATAGGATGATACATTATTTTATTTCTATTATCTGCATGATAATCAGGGAAGCATCAAGAATAAAGCTGCATTTATTTAGTCTGAACCACTGGTTACCTTCACTCTGCTCAATGCTCCTTCAGTTACTAACACACATTTAATGAAACAAGTCGTCTCTTGGCACACTTTCACAGATCTCATAGAAAGATCTGTGCTGAAAACATCTGTCCACAGCTGTGTGAAAACTCCTCATGTGGTGACGTCTTTGAAAGGACACTGAGGGACAGTCTCAAACATGCACAAAGTTCAATAAAGCACAAAAAGCACCTGATGTCATTTCAATGTTGGCTTTTGGGCAAAATGTGATCATGAAGTCACGAACCTTTATTTAGCTTGAAAATAGACGTTGAAGTCCCGGCCGTGTTGTCTCTGTCCAGTTTGAGATATGGTCCAAACATCAGACGTTGAAACTTGAACAGTGTTCAGTCCGTCTGAATTTCTCTTTTCATCTTTGACTGTCAACTAAAACTGGACGTAGATGGACGTCCTCGAACAGCTGTCTGAAAAGAACATTTTTCTTAGACGACCGACAAAAGTGTCTTTTCAACCAAATGTTGCCGGCTGTGTTACAGGATGAGACACTTGATGCCCCCGGTTTTTACTTTAGACACTGAAATAAATCCACATCAGTTGACGTGTGCACATTATTTAGAACATTTTTACTGCTTTACATTGTTGACAGACAGTAAGTGTGGATGTGAACTGTCCTTTAAACACACTGCAGTCACACACTAACACTAACACACCAACAGATGGAGGCAGCAGTCGAGCAGCAGCTCCTGTGTTCTCTCAGATAAAATGACTGACTTCACCTGTGGAGTCTGGTTGGTTTGGAGGAGACGTGTTCTGGTCTGACAGCAACATAAAGCAGAGAAAATATTCTAAATAGAGTTTTGACCTAGAACGCGCAGAACGGACAGAAAAAGTAAAATACCTGTGTGCCTGACAGAGAACAGGGTGGTGGTGGTGGTGGTGTGGAGGATCGGTGGGTGTAGACTCTCTGCCTGGCTCAGGCAGTCAGTGAACAGATGGTGCAGGGGGTCTCTGGGGGGGTGGGGGCCGTGTTCACCACACCTGGAACACATAAAGCGATGTTCACCTCCACCTGCAGTCCACAGAGAGCTTGTTAACTCCACCTGGAGCCTGACGGTGCCGACGCCATCAGACATCACCGCCAACACCGGCAGTGACATCACTGCTCGTCAGTGATGTCACACAGAACCATCCTGTACGTTCCATCTTCTCAGTCTGTGTCAGGAAATGTGTCCTGCAGTGACGCCGTTTCATTCAGTCCCTCCAGGAGTTTTTGTCCAAACTGGAACGTTCGTCTCAGTGAACTCGGACAAGGTTTTCTTTTATTATTCACAAGTTATTTGCATTTATAGTTTTTTATTTTGTCTCATGTGCTGAAAAGGAACAGACGGTTTGTCAGTTATTGACATTTTTCAGCTTCTTCATCTACAAATAAAGCAGATTTTTTTGTACTTCTGAGCCTTTTTGTTAGGGTTACTTAGAACACTCGGAACTGAGTGCTGTTTTGTTCTCCGTGGAACACATTGCCTTTGATTGTAATGGATTATCTTAAAAAAAAATGCAAAAAAAGTCTGAAAACATCACAGCATGTGTTGCAGTTTTTTTTTTTAGAAAAGCTGCTGTGAACTCAAGTATTTTAGCCAATAATCCTAAAATCAGCACGTTATTTAACTTTCTTATTATTTTTGTAACAGAGCATCCCGGCCAAACCTTTTCACTGAATATTACTCGTATATAAAATATATGTAAAACAATAAACATCATGAATCTTGAGAAGATCGTGTCCACAAATTTCCAAACTGTGAGAGTATCTGACGACAGAAACAGACACAGACACACACGAGACTGAAGGTTTTAAACCTGTGTGAGAACAGTTCTCACCATGTTCACTCATTAACATTCACAGTTTATTGACTCAGAAGATGAAAATCTAAAATTAGTTAGAGAAAGAGCTGCTTAATGAACATGAGAGCCTAAGTCCCGCCCCTTCCTGTGGGATGTTACTTCAAAATAACAGCAGTGAACAGCGAGAGATCATTTTTTCTGTCTGTTTAAATTGTGACTGGAATAACACACATGACGTTTATCAATTTAAAACATAAGTTCACACGACATGAAAGTCTCAGTTTGGTTCTGAGTGAATCATCAACACCAACATGGCCGCCGCTGTGTGACGTTCTCTTACGTTCTTTATCAGAGACTCCTGCTCCTTTAATCAGCCGTCCGTGTTCGTCCAGTGTTACCAGACTGGTTTTGGGCCCAGTTGGCTGTTTTGAGTCAAACGGGTTTGGACGGGTGGAGGACTTTGGGCTGGTTTTTATAATCACAGTATATTAAAATATAGATTCATAAATTATGATCCTCAGTTTTATGAACACAACTTTGATATGTCATAAATGTTTATTATTCTGCTGAGAGGAGATCTGTTTCTTTATTATAACAGAAACCTCCTGTGACACATTATAACATCATCATTTGTTCAGTTGTTTGATAACCTGAGACTGTGTGTGTGAGTGTGTGTGTGTGTGTGTGTGTGGTGTGTGTGTGTGTGTGTGGACAGACTGTCGAGGCTCATTGCAGTTGACCAAGTTAGATAAAACAATATTTTATTATTTGCACTGTCCCTTTATTTTTCTTTATTTTTAAGACAGAAATGAAAACAAACTTTATTTTCTGTTCTGTTGTAGCCCACATGTGAAGACTTAAACTGTTATTTTATTATTGTCAGATTTGTCAGATTGTTTATGAATGAATTTGAATTTGTGTTTCTTTAATCAGATTTTGAGCATTTTGAGCAACACAAATATGATATAATATTTATAATATAAAATAATATCAAGTCCAAACAAAATTCAATAAATAAAAGAATTTAGTCGACACATTATTGAAAAGAACAAACAAGAAGATGCAGTGAAAAACATCTGAGACGCTGAAGAAACCAGAGTCTGAACTGTCAAACTGTCTTTTTTATTTTATTGTCTTTTATTATTTTGTTTTGTTTTGTTTTGTTTAATTATGAACGTCTGCGGTGTTTTATTGTTTTTGTGAAATACTTTTCAGACGCATCCTGCTCTTGTGTTATCAGGTGCATGATGTTGTTTGGACCTGATATTATTTTATATTTTATACAGTATTGTATAATATTATATAATATTGTATAATATTGTATAATGTTGTATAATGTTGTATACTGTATGTTGATCTTTAAGTCAGTAAAAGTCATAAATTCATAGTGTAGAAAAACTCAAGTTAAAATACAAAAAAAAATCCCATCAAAATATACTGAAAGTACCTAAAGTAAAAGTACCCATCATGCAGAGTAATCGATTACATTATAGGACTATAAATATTGATGCGTTCATGGTAAACATGGAGCTGATTTGAATGGTTTCATATTATGCTGGAAAGTTTGTAAATTTTCTCTCAAAGATCAATAAAGTTTCTTCTTAATCAATAATCAGATATTTGTTGATTATATTTTGTATTAATAAGCCTGAAGCTGTAAATGAATGCAGTGCAGATAAAGAAGAATATTTCTCTCTGAATTACAGAGTAGAAGCAGAAATGCTGAAATTTGTACTTATTGTACTCACAGTACTCGAGTAACTGTACTTAGTTACTTTCAACCACCGTAAACTGCTTCACTTGTCATCTCCTCTGTAACATTTTTTAACATTTTCCTTCATAATTCACAGATAAAATGAGACGAGGCACATATGAACAATAATTTTCACTAATAAGGAAAAAGCTGTGACACTAAATTAATTATAATAATTTTAACACAAAAACCCCTCAGTTATATTTAACCTACTGCATCTCAAATAAAAGTACACCTCAGAGTAATCAGATTACTGCTGTAGTCTCTAATAAAGTTACTTAAGTTTTTTGTGTGTATACGGTTCATATTCTGTCAGACGTCATATTCGTTCATTTCTGTTTTTGCAGACGAGGAAACTGTTCCAGTGGAAATTATTTAAATTATTTTATTTGAATTTAAAGTATTTTTACGTTTAAATTTAGTGAAATATTTTTTGTTTTCTAACAGAAAAGATTCATCAGAGACAAACAAGAAGCTCACGTTGGGTCATGTGGATCAGCTGATCTTCAGTCATGACAGCATCTGGTATGCTAAGCTAAGCTAACAGCAGCTATATTAGCAGAGTTTGTTTAAGTTAGTTTTTAACCTCGAGATAAAACTGATGTCAGAATAAATTCACAGTTTTAAACTTCAGACAGCAGAAGAAGAAAACTGCTGAACATAAATAAAACGTCACTTTCAGTCCCTAAAATCTTTTTTTTGTTGTTGTTGAAAACTTCTGCTGAGAACCGACTGAGCATGTGCAGAGTGACAGACAATTTACACCACATGCTGCACGAATGCTGCACGAATGCTGCATGTATGCTGTATGTATGCTGTATGTCTGCTGTACGTCTGCTGTACGTACGTCTGCTGTACGTCTGCTGTACGTCTGCTGTACGTACGTCTGCTGTACGTCTGCTGTACGTACGTCTGCTGTACGTCTGCTGTACGTCTGCTGTACGTACGTCTGCTGTACGTACGTCTGCTGTATGTCTGCTGTATGTACGTCTGCTGTATGTCTGCTGTATGTACGTCTGCTGTACGTACGTCTGCTGTATGTCTGCTGTACGTCTGCTGTACGTCTGCTGTACGTACGTCAGCTGTGCGTCTGCTGTACGTCTGCTGTATGTGCTGTACGTCTGCTGTATGTCTGCTGTACGTACGTCTGCTGTACGTACGTCAGCTGTACGTACGTCTGCTGTACGTACGTCAGCTGTACGTACGTCTGCTGTACGTCTGCTGTACGACGTCCAGCTGTTACGTTCAGTCATGCTGTACGTACGTCTGCTGTACGTACGTCTGCTGTACGTACGTCAGCTGTACGTAACGTTCTGCTGTGCGTCTGCTGTACGTCTGCTGTACGTGCTGTACGTCTGCTGTACGTGCTGTACGTGCTGCTGTATGTCTGTTGTACGTATGCTGTACATCTGCCGTACGTACGTCTGCTGTACGTCTGCTGTACGTACGTCTGCTGTACGTCTGCCGTACGTCTGCTGTACGTCTGCTGTACATCTGCCGTACGTACGTCTGCTGTACGTCTGCTGTACGTATGTCTGCTGTACGTCTGCCGTACGTCTGCTGTACGTACGTCTGCTGTACGTCTGCTGTACGTACGTCTGCTGTACGCTTGTCTGTACGTACGTCTGCTGTACGTACGTCTGCTGTACATCTGCTGTACATCTGCCGTACGTACGTCTGCTGTACGTCTGCTGTACGTATGTCTGCTGTACGTCTGCTGTACTACGTCTGCTGTACGTCTGCTGTACATCTGCCGTACGTACGTCTGCTGTACGTCTGCTGTACGTATGTCTGCTGTACGTCTGCTGTACGTACGTCTGCTGTACGTCTGCTGTACGTACGTCTGCCGTACGTCTGCTGTACGTACGTCTGCTGTACGTCTGCTGTACGTACGTCTGCTGTACGTACGTCTGCTGTACGTCTGCTGTACATCTGCCGTACTGCTGTACGTCTGCTGTACGTCTGCTGTACGTATGTCTGCTGTACGTCTGCTGTACGTCGTACTCTGCTGTACGTCTGCTGTACATCTGCCGTACGTACGTCTGCTGTACGTCTGCTGTACGTATGTCTGCTGTACGTCTGCTGTACGTACGTCTGCTGTACGTCTGCTGTACGTACGTCTGCCGTACGTCTGCTGTACGTACGTCTGCTGTACGTCTGCTGTACGTACGTCTGCTGTGTACGTCTGCTGTACGTCTGCCGTACGTACGTCTGCTGTACGTCTGCTGTACGTATGTCTGCTGTACGTCTGCTGTACGTCTGCTGTACGTATGTCTGCTGTACGTCTGCCGTACGTCTGCTGTACGTCTGCCGTACGTCTGCTGTACGTCTGCTGTACGTACGTCTGCTGTACGTCTGCTGTACGTACGTCTGCTGTACGTCTGCTGTACGTATGTCTGTGTACGTCTGCCGTACGTCTGCTGTACGTATGTCTGCTGTACGTCTGCGTACGTCTGCTGTACGTACGTCTGCTGTACGTACGTCTGCTGTACGTCTGCCGTGGAGCATCTGCAGCAGCCAAAATACACCAAATTTCCCAGCAGATGTGAATGCAGCACGATGCAGCTGCAGCAGATGTGTTTTGCTGCAGGTCTGCTGCAGGTCACAAAATGATGTTTAAACATGTTTAAAACTGATTTTGTGGAGGTTTTAACTGTTCATTCAGCTTCTTTCAGCCGAGACTTTGTGATTGATTGAGTGTCGTCGCTCATCTTGTTTCTGAGTGGAGGAACTGAGTGTGTTACAGTCACCCCCTGTTACAATCGGCCCCGGTCTCCCCTAAGTTACTGTCTCATATTCAGAACATAAGTGAGCAGCACAGTTTTACAGAGTTCAATAGTTTTTATATGAAGCAGCTGATGATCTCACTACATTTACAGGATATGAAGTTATTATAGACACGTTTTTATTCCTGAAGTTCTGATTGATTGTTGATGATATTGTTTATGATGATGAAGATTTATTTATTTTCTGGAGTTGATGACGAGGGAACGTCCTGGACGTGACTGTGTTCTCCTGGATGTTTGTATGTGACCTGAGGTTCTCACTGTGTCCAATAAACTGAACTTTTTTCATATTTTCATTCATTGTTTTTGTCCATAAAGTGTCAGAACTCAGTGAAATTTGTCCTGTTTCAGAGTCTTCACGTGTCTCGTTTTGTCCAAAACCTCAAAGAGATTCAGTTCAGTGAGACAGAAAACAGCAGAACGTTTGTGTTTTTGTTTGAGGAACTGATGGAGAACATGAAGAACAGAGAACAGAGAACTTCAGCAGCCTGAGAACAACAGACTCATTTTTACCTCATTTCAAAAGAAACAAGTCATTTTAAATCAGAAAAATATTTTACAGAGCCGCAGCAAATAATAATTTTCATTATTGATTATTCTGGTGATTATTATGAATCGATTACTCGTCTGGTTCCAACACGACGTCTTCAGATGTTTTTTCTCCAAAAGCCAAAGAGACTCAGTTCACTGAGATAGAAATCAGAACATTTAGAACATTTAGAACATTTAGAAGAACCAGGTCACTTTGACACTTTTACTTAAAAATGAACAGAAACAATTAATCACTTATCAGATTAATTTTTTATCAATCAACTAATCGATTATTGAACAAATGATTTCAGCTCTGTTTGAGGTTTTTGTTTTTGTTCTCAGTGCATCTGAAGCTGTCTCTGAAAAAAAAAAAAAGTTTTATTTCTGCCACCTTTCAGACCTGCGTAGGTTCCCAAACTGAGGGTCCGGGCCCTTTGAAGGGCCACAGGATGAATCTGAGGGGTCATGAGATAACGAAAGACAAAATGAAAAATCATAATCCTGCTGCATAAAAACCTTTTTATTTGTGATTTGAAATTGAAATTTAGTTGAAAATCATGAGTGTGTGACAGCGAGTCCTGACTGAGTCTTTCAGGTCGTTCCTGATGTGTTTCTGTCAGAATGAGTGTTTGACGGCACGTTTCCTGAATAAACCTGAAAAATGTGCTTTAAAAAATACAGTCATGTTTGTTTCTGAAGGTCCAGAACATGTGACAGAACTTTGGCTTTTATGAGGTGAAATTTATCATTTAAATTAGATCAATTCATTTATTGATTCTTAATTTAATTGACAGGATTTAAATGTTGTGAATCAGATTTTATAGCCTATTTGAAAGTTTGTTGTGTTTTTCTGTTGATGTGAAGAACAACTTCTGTTCTGATGAGGAACCTGATGAAGAACCTGATGAAGAACCTGATTAATTACAAGAAAAATAAAAAAGAAAAGACGAAATGTGACGTGAGATTCTGAATGTTTTCAAAGCTTCTAAATTCAATAATTCAGTTTCAAAAACGTCCCAAAGAATCAAAATCCTCTTCAGTGTGATTTTCTTTAAAATGACAAAAAAACTGACTGGACTTTGGTTCATCAGCTTCATATTTGATAACTTTTACTAATTAATGATATTTGATTATAAACCTGATTTTAAATTAATGACATGTTTCATAAAAAGACACGTTTCTTCTTCTTCTGAGCTGTAAAATAAATGTGAATGTTTGTGTTTCTGTTGTGAGTTTTTATATGTTCAGTTTGTATGTTGTGTGTTTCTGTTGTCAGCTGACGTGTGACGAGCAGAAACTTCTGCTCTGATGAAGCTGATAAATAAAACAAATAAAAAAGAATCAAATTTAAATCAAAATTCAGCGTCTGAACTCTGATTTTCTTTAAAATATCAAAAAACTGACTGGACTTTGGTTCATCAGCTTCATGACTTTTCTAATTAATCTGACGATGATTTAGATTTTTAATTAAAACGTTGCAGCTGCACAGGATGAATGCTGATCATCATTTGTGCTTCACATGTTTTTGCATGTAAACAAACATTTTTAGAGATTTTTCAGAGTCTGCAGGTGGAAATGAGCAAACAGCTAAAAGTGGCACAAACATTTCTTCTCATTCTGAGATCAATCGTTTAATAAAGATTAATAATGAGATTTGATCATAAACCTGACGTCACAGAAACTGACACATTTCTTCTTCTTTTGAGCTGTAAAACATTTAAATACAGTCAGTCTGCAGCATTAAATTAAAGGTTTTTATCACTTTGTTCATCAGAAAACTGCAACAGGACAGAGTGCGTTTAGATTAAAAAAGAATTCATATAAATCTCTTCAGGTAACATTTTAAAAAAAAAAAAGAAATATTTACACATATCATTAATTTATTTACGCTCTTTTCTGTTTTGTCTCCTTCATCACGAAGTTAAATGTTCAAAACTTTTATATTAAATGTTGGTTTTAATGGGAAATAAACGGATTCATTTATGATTTTCATGTTATTTTGACACTGACGCTCATTAAAGCTCCAAAACACCGAGAGGAGGAGGAGACGGAGCGGACAGAGAGCCGCCTGCTGCCCGCTGGAAAACACACCTTCATCAGCTGATATTTAATTTATTTATCTGGTTCATTATCTGACGTTTCTTTTATTTTTACTGGTCGTTCATGATCCGATCGTTCTGATCAGACACGTGACCTCAAACAGCAGCAGCAGGTCAATAAGATCCGAACATTTGACTCATTTAAATAAAGTTCATTCAAATCGTTGCGTTTTTTAAAATAGGTTATTTTCCTTTTTTTCGTTAAAAATGATCTAAAAACGTTTAAAAGTTGGAATTTTTCCCCAAAAAACGTGACGCAATAAAACGAAATATAAGTCACACCAAAGTCCGGTCACGTTTCTCTCGTTTTTACCCCCGAAAATAAAAAGATTGATCTTTTCTCAGCATCCAGAAATCAACGGTTCATAATAATAATAATAATAATAATAATAATAATAATAATAAGGGTACATAACAGCAGCATCAGGTTAATGAATATTAATTAGGATATTTGATGACATGTTGGCTGTAATTACTTCATTAATCAGTCGCGTCATTAATTAATTAATTAATTAATTAACCAGCTGTATTAATTAACATTAATTGTGTTGAAAACAAGAAGCAAACTTTTGAGTTTTTATTAAATAAAAGTGCATTACATTCACCCGCCAGGATACACAACTGCGCAGGCGCCAACTGGAAACCAACATATAAATAAAAACGTGTGAAATGTTTCATGTCTGTACAGGTGTGCGTGGTGCGTTCAGGGTCTCCTCCTAATGAGAGATTGATGTGTGAAGAAGAGGCCTTCACGGACCCGCTGGAGGAGGTGAAATTTAAAATTAAAATAAAAAAAAGTCTGTACAAAAAAAAACACATAAATTATTCACAGCGGGTCGTTTCTATCGGATACAACTCACGTCTGTTTCTATTTACAAGTTAAGTAGCGTCTTCTTCTGTGGTGATGAAGAGTCCGTGCTTCATCCTCCTCCTCCTCCTCACTGTGTCCATCCGCCCGCGTGCAAAAAGAAAAAAGACTAAAATGAAAAATAAACCACGTGACTCTTCAGACTCCGAGAGTTCGTTTCATTTCCACCAAAAAACAAAGAAGAAGAAGTAGAAGAAGAAGATGGTGGCCGTGATGAAGAGGAGGAGTTAGGAGCTGTCGGTTTCGGACGTGTGCAGCAGCAGAGCGGAACCCGGCCCCTGTCCCGGAGCTTTGTGTCTCTTCAGCAGCTGTGTGATCTTCTCGTCGTCAGAGTTCGGGTCCAGCGGTTTGTTGTAGTCGTCGTCTTCGTCCTCGTTGTCCGACGTCCCCTTCAGTCTCTCTGTCTCCGAGTCCTGCTTCTTCTTGGCCGTGGCCATTTCCGCCGCGTGCTTCTTCCTCCACTTAGTCCGTCTGTTCTGGAACCACACCTGAGAACCACACACACCAAAGTCCAGTCATTTTTATTACGATTTTAAACATCTGTTATAAAAAAAATAAGAGAGCAACTGATCTTTCAGCCATAAATCAACTGTTCTGCTTTAAAATCAATAATTATTATTTAGTATAAAAATAATAATAACAGTCCGTCTGTTCTGCAACCACACCTGACAAACACACACCAAAGTCCAGTCACTTTTCACACGATTTTAACACTGCAAAATAAAATGTTCTCCATTAGAATCAATTATAATCATTTAGAGTTACCATAATAATGATATATAATATAATAATAATAATAACATCTTGTGGAACCACAAACACAGACACCAAACTCCAGTCACATTTCTCACGATTTTACGGTCCGAAAAAAAGACTTCAGGCTCCAGAAATAAACAACATAAATCATAAGTATTTAAGGTAATAATAATAATAATAATAATAATAATAATAATAATAAATAGTACATCTGTCCTGGAATCACACCTGTCACTTTTCTTTGTATTTGATGCTCCACAACAAAAAGACTTTAGTTATTATATAATCAATCATAATTATTTAAGATAAACCTGACAACAACAATAATAATAATGATAACAATAATAATAACTGTAGTCCGTCTGTCCTGGAAACACACCTGAGAAACAACCAGAACCCGACAGACCAAACTCCAGTCACTTTTCTCACGATTTGACGCTTCAGTTATTATTTAAGCTTCCAAAATAAAATGTTCTCTATAATAATAATGATAATAATAATAATAATAATAATGATAATAATGATAATGATAATGATAATAATAATGATAATAAAAGATGAAAAGCGCAGATGAAGACAGTTAAACGTGATGCATCATGGGAGCAATAAGCTCGTGTCTACTTGACTGAAAGGCCTCGTGCACTAAATGACACTTTTAACAGGAACGAAGAAGAAAAATTGCGCCCAAAGACAAACAGAAAATATGAACCACACTTTAAAATGTTTAAAATGAAATTATTCATTAATAAATGAGCAGAATTTACACAAAAATCAAAACACCGTCTATCTTTTTTTCATCTTTTCAAAGTCAAATTTTCAGGTGCATGTTTGAAGTTTAATCACATGGTGTGTGTGTGTGTGTGTGTGTGTGTGTGTGTGTGTGTGTGTGTGTGTGTGTGTGTGTGTGTGTGTGTGTGTGAAGATGACTTCACCTCTTCATCACATTAAATCAGACGTTATTAAAATGATGTGTGGTGATTTTACAGAAGTTTGACAAATAAAAACAGTTTCATGTTTCAAAACGAGTCAAAGTGATTTTATTTCTTTATGTTTATAAAAGATTTATGATGAAACTGACGCGAAAATAAACTCGAGCAGCTTCAAACACTTGAAACACTTCAGAAATGATTCATCCCGTCCGAAGTGAGAACAGCAGGATCTGAAACATGTTGGACGGAGAGGAGCTGTTTGCTGGTGTGATTTGTGTTGTGTTGTTGTTGTTGTTGTTGTTGTGTTGTTGTTTGTGTTACCTTCACTTGGCTCTCGGTCATTCCCAGAGAATAAGCGAGCCTCGCTCTCTCGGGTCCCGCCAGATATTTGGTTTGTTCAAAAGTCTTTTCCAGCGCAAAGATCTGCTGTCCGGAGAAGGTGGGCCGCGTGTGTTTCCTCTTCCCGTCTTTGTCCAGTAACACCGAGTTCTGGTCTGAAATCACAACACCGTTCAAAACACATCACAAGACGGATCATTTATTATTATTTTACTTTATTTTTCCTTTATTCATATTTGCAGCACTTTGTTTGAGGCTAACGCAGCAGATCCGTGAGAACAAACCTGCTGATAATAAAACCCAGTCACATTTTCAGCCAATAACAATATTTTCTTTATTCAAACATTTTCACCGTATAGATGAAAATAAGAGAATCTCTGCTGCTCAGTTTATTTTATTCTGACAGAATAAAAACAAGCTTTTTTTAAATGAAGTTTTGTTCTTCTCAACACTTTTAAAAATGAATTTTGTTTGATTTTATTCTGACAGATTAAAAACAAGACTTTTCTGAATGAAATCGGTTGATTATCTCCTCACAGAATAGATAATAATGATCATTAATAAATGGATAAATGGATTTTGGTTGATCGTGTTGTCACGGAATATTTTTTTAAAATGTAGATTGGTTGAATATGTCCTGACAGAATAATTCAGTCGTTTTAAAATGACGTTTGGTTTATCATGTTCTCAGAGAATAAAAACAAGCCTTTTTTGAATGAGTTTTACTTGATTATGTTCTGGCAGAATGATTAAGTTTGTTTTTAAATTACGTTTTGTTGGTTATGTTCTCATAATAAAAACGCGCATTTTTTGAATGAGGTTTGGTTGAATATATTCTGACAGAATAATTAAGTCTTTTGTAAAAAAAAAAATAAAGTTTGGTTGATTAGCCTCTGACAGAATAAAGGTTTGGATGATTGTGTTTTACAGAATAACCAAGTAGTAAAATGAAGTTTGGTTGAATATGTCCTGACAGAATAATTATTTTTAAATAAAGTTTGGTTGATTATCCTCTGACAGAATAAAAAATAGGCCTTTTTTTGAATGAGGTTTGGTTGGTCATGTTTTGACAGAATAATTTAGTATTTTTTAAATAAAGTTTGGTTGATTATGTCCTGGCAGAATAATTAATTTTAAATAAAGTTTGGTTGATTATGTCCTGACAGAATAATTATTTTTAAATAAAGTTTGGTTGATTATGTCCTGACAGAAGAATTAAATAAAGTTTGGCTGATTATGTCCTGACAGAATAATTATTTTTAAATAAAGTTTGGTTGATTATGTCCTGACAGAAGAATTAAATAAAGTTTGGCTGATTATGTCCTGACAGAAGAATTATTTTTAAATAAAGTTTGGTTGATTATGTCCTGACAGAAGAATTATTTTTAAATAAAGTTTGGTTGATTATGTCCTGACAGAAGAATTAAATAAAGTTTGGCTGATTATGTCCTGACAGAAGAATTATTTTTAAATAAAGTTTGGCTGATTATGTCCTGACAGAATAATTATTTTTAAATAAAGTTTGGTTGATTATGTCCTGACAGAATAATTATTTTTAAATAAAGTTTAGTTGATTATCCTCTGACAGAATAAAAAAAGCCTTTTTTTGAATGAGGTTTGGTTTGCAGCGTCCCGCACACACTCACGCGGTGAACACGCGAACCTGGCGTCCCTCCAGTGCGGACTCTGCATGACTCCCGGCCAGAAGATGGGCGTCCTGCCCGGCAGCTCCGCCAGGGGTTTCGGGTACCGGGCCACGGCCACCGCCGCGGCGCTGGGGCTGAAGTAAAGTCCGGGTGGAGGCGGGGGCTGAGGCTGCTGAAGCGGGGCAGTCCGGACAGAATCCCCGCGGAGGAGGAGGCGGAGGCGGCCGCGGCCGCGGCCGCGGCGGAGGGTCGGTTCAGGATGTCGTTTATTCCGTGCGGGGTGGCGGAGGAGCACTGCTGCGGGGAGCCGAGCCCCGACGACAGACCCGTGCTGGAGCTCTTGATCCCCGGGGAGGACACGGCCATGCCGCCCGGGTTAGGAGAGGTGGTGGCCGGGGAGGTGGAGGAGTTGGGGCCGCTGGAGGAGAGCGGGTAGGCCGGGTACAGGGGGGTCTTCATCTCGGTCATGCTGTGCAGAGCTGCTAAAGGGGGGGTGCTGAGGAGGAAGGCGCTCTGTCGGGACCCGTCCATCGGACCCACCGCTAACATCACCACCGACCTGAGCGAGTCCAGACTACAGCAGAAGCAGGTCCTCTGTGGGGGTAAAGTCCATCTCAGGAGCAGAATCCAGAAAGAAAAATCCCCAAAAAGCTCCAGAGAGAGGAGAGTTTTCAGCGTGTCCCCCTCGGGTCCGGGTCCAGACTGACACCAGGACCGGCAGAAACCTCAGTGAGAGCTGGACAACTTGAGACAGATCATAAACCTGATCATCTGCTGCTGCTGCTGTCCATCAGCTCACTACAAACTTTCAGAGGAGGAGAGGACAGGGGGGGGGACAGGAGGAGGAGAGGGGGGGTCCTCTGACAGGATTGGGTGACCTGACGGTGACGTAAGGCCGCCCTGATTTGGGACGGCCTCCTGATTGGCTCAGCAGCTCCGCTCTGATAATATTTAATGTTTCGTGGACTTTTGTAAAAGAAGATTTAAAAGAAACAGACTGAAAGAAGAGAACTTAAAAAAATCAGTTTGTAACACTGGAAAAAATTCAGTTTGTTCAAATAAACCGGCTGAGTTCATTTAACTTGTTGACTGAGTTTGAAGGAACTTATGTTGAATTAAATGAATAAAATCTATATGTTTACATTAATGAGAAAAGATTCTTGTTTTACAGTGCACAAAATAATAATAATAATAATAATAATAATAAATAATAATAATAATAAAATAAAAAAAATAATAATATATAAAAATCTGTGCACAACTTTGTCTGTTGTTTTACAACCACACTGAAAAAACTGTGACCTGAAAATAAAAACTGGAAAACTGAAGTGAAGACATGATGAATCAGATCAACACGTTCATGTTAAAGATGATCTGATGATGTTTTACTCTAATAAACGAGGTTTTAATTGAACTGTGAACAAACACTGAGTCATTTTCAGTTGGTTCAACTTGATCTCTCAGGTTCCTCTGCTGCCTTAAAAACGTGAGTCTGAACTGAAATAAGAGGTTCAGAGTCGCGTCGTGAAAAAGATTTTAAAAAACTAAAAACAACACAGCTGATCTGAATTCATCATTGAATTGAACTGATTTCTTTAAGTTGGTCCATCGAGTCTGTTTTTCAGAACAGGATGATGTTTGAATGATGAGCAACATTTGTTGTTGCTTCATTATTAATTATTATTATATAATTATTATGAAAAAAGTCCAGTGATTTAAATACAAGGAGACTTTAATGAGGTTCACCTTTAAATCTTTGAGACCTTTAAACTAAAAAATTAACATTAATCCTCAATAAAAGTCTGTAATTACATGATGATTTATTCAACAAACAATCAGTGTCTTCAGTGGATTAACTTGATTTTCTGTCTTTTCTTTTAATATGATTTTATCTCTTCATAAATCATTTCAGCTCCAAACCAGCAGGGGGCGACACCACATATCTGAACTTTTTTTAATGAAAACTGGAAAAATCTGTCTTTTTAAACATAATTTACACATTTCTATTTTAATTTGAATTTATTTTAACACATTTTTTGTTTTGTTTTGTTTTTTCTTCTTTTTTATTTTTGTTTTGTGTTTAATATATTTTTTAAAAAATTTTTTGTTTTGTTTTTTACAGTCAAAGGTAACAATGAAGAACTTTAAAACTGTGTAAAAATAAAACAAAGAAACTAAAATGATTTCAGAGTTGATATTCTGAAATATAAAAACTCTGATCAGGAGAAAAACAGATCAACATATAATAAATTATATCTGTTATGAATAAGAATGAAAACAGAGCAGAATCCTTAACTTTTACATTTCTTTCATAGTTTATCATCACAGAAACACGTCACAGATCTCAGATAAGAATTAAAACATGTCTGTAATAAAATCAAAACCCACAGTCTGTTAGCTAACATCAGCCCGTTAGCCTGAACATGCTAACAGATTAGCTGGCCCGCAGCAGTGTGAGCTCAGTGACCTCATCGGTCAGGTGAAGATTAAAGGTGTATTTTTTTACAGTGTAATCTAATCTGAGGCGATGAACAGTCAGCAGGACATTACTGTAAAATCTGAACCAAAATATTCATTGAAAATGATTTTACTGCTCCTCCTGTGTCCATAGCAACCGTCTCTTCTTCACATGAGAGTGTTGTAACTGACCAATCAGAGTGAAGAATTTAACAAAAACAGGTGATGATCAAATTAGAAGCAGCAGCACGAAGCAGGATTTTAAGTCAAGTCAGTTTTCCTTAAAATCTCAGTTTTCCTCAGAAGGTTTAGTTTTTATTAACGTTCATCCCAGCAGAGAAAGAAAAACGCGTCCCCACGATAAATCAGAATTATGAGATAAAAACTGACCGACCTGACAGTGACTCGGGGATAATCTTCTGGTATAAAAGCTCTTCTGCTGTCCTTAGACCCGGGGTGTCAAACATAAGGCCCGTGGTCCGGTCCGGTCCACTGGATGAGTTTGCAAAGTGTGAAAATCATCAAAATCATTCATTCTAATTTTTCAATAAAATGCAGCAGGTCCTCATTTATGTTGCTGAAACTTGTGAAAGTCTTTTTCAGAACGTTTTACTTTGAGCTGAAAAAATTCAGAGGTGTCGTTCAGAGCTGCAACAACTAGTCGATCAATTGATAAACTGTCAACTATTAAAGTAATCGACAGTTATTTTCACTATCAATTAATCATTCTGAGTCTTAAATGTGAATATTTCCTGGTTTCTCCTGTGTGACTGTAAACTGAGGACAGAAGAAGACATTTGAGAAAACGATGGACAGATTCATTAATAAAAGAGGAAAATAAACATTAGCTGGATGTTATTTAAAGGTTATTACGTCCTGGTTTCACTGGTTCGGTCCAGCTGGGATCAAACTTGGCTGCATGTGACCTGAACAATGAAGGAACGTCAGGAAGAACCACAGAGGAGGAACCCTCCCCTGTTTCAGGAACAGAGGTCAGGATGAGGTTCTGTTCACTGAAAAAAAAAAGGAATTATTGGACCAACTTAAAAACAAGAACTTCAGCTGTTTTTTTCAAATCAAGTTAATAAGTTAGATGAAGATAAAAACTTTAAGTCACATGATCTTCATAATCTGATTGTTTTTAAATCAACAGTTTACGTTAATGCAACTTAAATTCAAAACAAATCAACTCAAACGTTTCTAACTTTCACACTCAGGAGAAGAAGTTTGTTAAAGAAATATAAAAGTTTCTGACGGCAGCAGCTTTAGTTCAGTTTGTTTTGTATCAAACTGTCCCTCGATCTGAGTCTCCAGGAGACAAAATGATGACTCAGCTGCAGGAAGAAGAATCTGGAAAAGACGCAGACGACATGATGCTGACGCACAAAACAAAGAGAAAATAACCGACGCACTTTAACTGAAATAAGACGAGCGGGTCGAGGGAACCGAACGACGACAACTCAGGGACGTCCATCTACGTCCATCTATGTCCATCTACATCCATCTACGTCCATCTACGTCCATCTACGTCCATCTACTCCATCTACGTCCATCTACGTCCATCTACTCCATCTACGTCCATCTACGTCCATCTACTTCCATCTACGTCCATCTACGTCCATCTACGTCCATCTACGTCCATCTCTGTCCATCTACGTCCATCTCTGTCCATCTATGTCCATCTACGTCCATCTCTGTCCATCTACGTCCATCTACGTCCATCTCTGTCCATCTACGTCCATCTAGCGTCCTACTTAGTCCATCTAAGTTCCATCTATGTCCATCAAGTCCATCTACGTCCATTCCATACGTCCATCTACGTCCATCTACGTCCATTCTGTCCATCTACGTCCTGTTTTCACTGAAAAGTTGCTGTTTGAAAAATACAGTCCAGTTTTCAGCGTCTATTTTTGGGTAAAATATGGATCAAACCAAGCAGGATCTAGTTTTTTGAGCCACATTTGGACCAAACATGTTTCAGCGTCTAATTTAGGAACCAAATCAAAGTGAATCACTGATGTTCAATGTCTCATTTTTAGGCTTCATGTGGACCAAAGCGGACTAAACATTGTCCAGTTTTTAACGTCTATTTTTGGTCTAAATAAAGACCACGATGGACCGACCACATTTAACCTAAAGGACAACAGTGAAGTCAGGTGATCGGTAGGTGAGCTCACTGATTGGTTGATTGTCAGGAAACTTCCTCCAGAGAACCGACCAGAAATAAGCAGAATAAAGCAGAAATAATCAGAACAGAGAACATCAATGTCAGAGAACCAGCCAGTAAAAGTCATGACGTCACAAACAAGTTCCTCTGTGGAAGAACCACAGTTCTCATGATGAAATGAAAACGTGGAACATTAAAAACACCACAGTGAGTTGATGGATCAGAGAGGAGACAGAACAGGAGGACGGTTCTGTTCTCAGACAGGAGACAGAACAGGAGGACGGTTCTGTTCTCAGACAGGAGACAGAACAGGAGGACGGTTCTCAGGTTGTGGTTTGATTCTGATTTTTTTGTTGTTGTGTTTTGAATGTTTATGTTTGATGATTTAATTCAGTCGAGTTTTATGAAAAATGGGACAAAAAAACAGAAGTGTTCACTTCTTCCTCGTCTTCAAACGTGAATTATTTGTTTCTGCTGAACGTTTACTGTTTAGTTTATCTGTTTAGTTTATCTGCTTTGTTTATCTGCTTTGTTTATCTGCTTTGTTTATCTGCTTTGTTTATCTGTTACTTTATTTGTTGTGTTTTTTTATCATCTTATGTTCATATTTTATTTGTGTTTTAAATGTTTGAAATAAAAGCGAGTCTCTGTGAGGACGGTGGAGTCTGTCAACAGTGGAACAAAACAAATCTACAGGAAACAGCTGCTTTTGTTTTACAACCTGAATCAAGTGATTGATTATTGATTTGAATAGTAATAATTAATAATCATTGATCAGTTCTCTGGTTTAATCGCCTCTGATGTGTGAAGATTTTCTGTTTTTCTCTGTAAACTGGAAACTTCTTATAAATAATCAGTCAACAGAAATAATCAATAGATAAACTGATAATGACAGCTGAGCTGACTGTAGTAAAAAATAATAAATCATATTTCACAGCTGACGTCTTTAAAAACTGCTCAGACTTTTTCTTTTCTTTAAACTTCAGAAACAAAATCTTTTTTTTTTTTTATCTTTCAGGTTTTTATATTTTTCTGTTATTTGTCTCTGAGATTTAAAAAGAATTTGATAATATTAAAACTGTTAATGTCATAAAATCTTTGATTAAAAACATCCTGACTGAGTGAAACTCACCGTGAGGCAGCAGCTCCCCCTGCTGGTCGCTCACAGAGCAGCACTGAGCTGCAGTTTTACTCAACTTCTACTTTATTTTAATATTTCAACTTTCTGCTTCTTTAAACTTTTACTGCACCGCGTTCTCTCCTGACGTGAAGTCTTATTTTTTATTATATTTTTGTTTTAGAAAATAGTTTTTAAAGGATGATTTTAAAAGTTCCTGTTAAAAAATAATGAATCACATTTTCACAACTTTGGTGATCAGGCAGTGAAGGCTAATCAATCAATCAATCAATCAATCAATCAATCAATCAATCAATCAATCAATCATAATATAAATGTGTTCACGTTTTTTTTTCTCAGTTTAAGAGAAATCCTGAGTGCAGTGACGCCCGTGGAGAAGACGGTCGGATCAAACAGGAAGATGTTTTGTTTATAAATGTTAATGATTCATAATCAAAGATCAGATTTGTTTCAGTGTTCAAAACAAATATCAATAACTATTGTTTGTTTTTTTCAATTTTTAAAAACATTCAATGCAAATTATAAAAAGAAAGAAGTAAATTAACTCTTTATAAACTGTCTTAAAATATATTTTTTTTTTTATGTTTAATTTATACACTGATACATGAAGAAAATAACCTGAGCTCGTCTATTTTAGAGTTAATATTAAAAACATTTGACTCATTAATAAAACTTAATCGATTAAAGATGAAACAAGTTTTTCTTGAACTTTTTAACTTCGTGTCCTCTCAGATAAAAACTGTTTTTCATGTTTCAGAGTCTCTGAGTTCAGCTCAACTCCTCACATGGTCTCATTGTTGTTGTTGTTGTTGTTGTTGTTGTTGTTGTCGTTGTCGTATCAGTGTAAGATCATCCCAGTATTATATGACTGTAACTCAGATAAAAGCAAAGTGCAGTTGAGCAGCAGCTCTTTGTTTGACTGAACTCTGCAGATTTGTGACACTCGATGATCCTGAATGATCTCAGCAGCTTCTGTCAGAGCGTTAAAGGAACAGCTCGTGCATTTTCTAAACTCTGACGAGTCAAATATTCTTTTGGGCAAAAAAATAAATGAATGAAAGAAAAGTGATGAATATTAATTGATGTCAAATTATTCTTTATTCTTCCTGAGAACTAAAAGTCAAATTAATGCTTTTGTGTATATTTATTCTATATTTATGGTATCTGTTGCTCTACATATATTTTATGATATATAACTTATTATTATTATTATTTTTATTGTGGTTGTCAGTGTCACTCTGCTCCAGACTGTCTGAGGTCCACTGACCTCCAGTCTGTACCTGAACCTTATTCATTTTATTTGATTTATTACATCCTGTGTACTTGTGTATTTTGTTCTGTTTTTATTGCATCTTTTTGCTGCTGTAACAATTTTATTTCCCTCTGGGGATTAATAAAGTCATATTTCTATCAGTTCTTTAAAAGTCACCAGACTGCAGAAAAACTAAGTCTCTGAAACTTTTTTTTAAAAATATGAAAATCTAATTTCTGAGTTCTGGTGGTCGGAGGAACGGGGATAAAAGTGCAGAATGTTCTGGTTGAAACTTATTTACTTATTTATGCTTTTTTATCAAAAGTAACAAGTCAGGCTGCTGCTGGCCATTAAGGCTTTATAACAACTTTATAACATTAATTATTAATCTTTTGAGTTAATTTAAGTGTTTTGTGGTTGAATAACGCAGACAACAGAATAATGACAGATTCACTGATAAATGATCTGATAAACCTGCTGCATCACCTCATTCACACATTTTCAACATGATTTTATTATAAAATGAGCCACAAAATATGAAGTAATTATAAGCTGATTCAATACAGTAAATATTCATATTGAAATATTAAATAAATTATTTTTACTGAGAGTTTTTCTAAAGTAACAAAGATTTTCCTGATTAAACCGTGAGTCTCTACATGAAGGCGCCATGTTGGAGGTTGTTCTCACTGCTGCCTGCAGTGCACTGATAATCCACCAGAGGGCAGCAGACACGTGTCAGATTGATGACATCAGCAGATTTGAGACAGTATTGATCATATTGATGATGTAGTGTCCCATCTCACAACAGACCTGATCAATAAATCATTAAGAATCATTTATACATAAACATCACTTTATATTTCTTGTTACTGAATGTCTTCATGTTAAAATATATTTATGCTGAGTTTTGTTTCTATTTCCTCTCATCAGGAAAATAAAATGAGACAAAATAAAAGTGATCATGTGGAATCAGACTCTCATCAGTAAAACATTCATATTTTAATAACAGGTGTGCTGCCGGTATTAATCTCACATTTACAGAATTTCTTCCAGTCTGTTGTTCATGTGGGACCCAAGAGAAACTCTGCTGTGACCCACCTGAGGGTCACGAGCCAGCGTTTGGGAATGACTGATTGTGGACGAGTCAAACAGAATTATGGATGAAATTTTGAATTCATATAAAATCTAAGAACAGACAGAAACACTACAGATTAATTTATCCTGTCAAACATTTAACTGTTTAATAATGTTTCATAGTTAATTTAACTCAAACGCATCTAAAATAATTAAATAACATTGTTCATCAGGTCATAAATTTGTTTTAACTGAACCTCAGCAGGTCAGAATAACATTTACTCACAAACACGTCTGGTTCTTTCAGCAGAGAACCTCCAGGGTTCTCAAAGTTCCAGTAAGAACCTTTAAAAACCACGTCAAATAAAATGAGAATGTGAAGACAAAAATATTAAAGAGTGAACAGAAAGTCAGTGTGGATCTGAAGCTATCTGAGTTCAGTAAATGATTCTCACACTCAGGAGGAGGAGGAGAGAGTAACTGATCATCTGTACTCGAGTACAAGTACTCTTACACTGCTAAAATACTCAGTTACTGCTGCTGGAAAGTTACTAGTCACTTTTTAAACACGATGTTTGATGGATTATGAATCAGGAGTTTTTTGTCCAGATGTTTAAAATGAACTTTGAGGTTTTAATTTGAGATTTTTAAATTAAAATCCCTGCAGATTATCTGAGGATCCTGTTTCAGGATCAGGTCAGAATAAAGAAGCTCCAGACGTCGCTCGTAATAACAAGAGTTTTATTTGGATGTTTTTAGTTTCACTCCCGTGCCATCAGCTTCTGCTTCTTCAGCTTCTTCTGTGAAACCTGCACAACACAGACACACAAACCGTTATTAACAGCTTATGAAGCAGTTATGAACAGTCAGTGTTGAGACGGGCTGCTGCTCAGACTCAGAGGTGTTTTCATGGTTCATCCAAAGGTGTCCTAAGTGGTCATCACTGCAGCGCCGTCAGGTGGAGGGAGGAAGACTCTCCTCCATTATCATCAGTCTGATGATGTGTTCAGACTGATGGACAGTCTAACGTGTCAAAATGACAAGTCAGTAGTTTTGATCAACAGTTTATGGATTAAAGAACTGATCGATTAGTGGAAAAATTATTGCCAGATTGATCGCTAGTTGAAAAATAGGTCCAAACATGTGAAAACAGGTGGAGCACACGGACGTACGTCCGTGTGCTCCACCTGTTTTCACATGTTTGAACCCATTTTTCAACTGACAAGATTGTGACGGATTAATTTTAAAAATTGTCTCTGTCTCTTTCATGGACTCGTCCGTCGTCTGAACACACCGTCTGTGGAGCGTGTCCCTCATCACGTGGACGTACCTTTTTCTTCTGGGCCACCTCCTCCTCTGGTTTGGGGACGATCTGCTCCTTCTCGGTCAGGATCATCTCGATGTGGCACGGGGAGCTCATGTAAGGGTTGATGCGGCCGTGGGCGCGGTACGTGCGTCTCCTCATCTTGGGGGCCTTGTTGACCTGGATGTGCTCGATGACCAGAGAGTCCACGTCCAGACCCTGAAGCCACAGCCGGGTGAGGAGGGAAAAAAAAAAAAAAAAAAAACAGGGTCAGAAACACCAGGAACCAGAGCAGCAGGACAGACTCTTTAAAACCAACCAGCAACATCTGGATTCAGTTCCGGCTCGTTCAAACGCGGTGAAACAGATCCGGAACGCTGCAGCTAGCAACACCTTCATCTGACCTCACAGCTTTTCTCAAACTGTTTAAAGCACAGCTGGACCATATATCAATACTTTATCATCACAGATTTGTGTTCTATCCTGATTTGGTATCAAATTAAACTTAGTCATTATATCCACATTACTGATGATTATTGATCAAAAATCCCCTTTTGTGAAAACACCAGCAGTCATCCCAAAATACTGTCACAATATCAAAGTATTTGGTCAGAAAGATTGTGATATTCTACTAATTTCATCAACTCAGCTGCTTCCTCCTCAGCGTGTCGTCAGTCTCAAGCTACATGATCAATAATTATCGATATGAAACACATCATGAGGTTTTCCAGCTGTATCACTCAGGCTTAGCTTAAAGTTGTTCACAGGCAGATTTGCAGGGAAACTTTCACCTCTGTCAGCACAGACGTGTTATTAAACGGATTTAACTTGATTGATAATGTAATCAGAACAGGAAACGCTTCTCTGCAATATTCTGACTATTTTCTTTCAGTGTTTCCACTTTGTTTATTAGCAACATTTAGAATATTTTCACCTCTTTACCTTTCTGTCAGACTTTTCTGACAGGAAACCACTGTTAAGACAAATATCACCGTCTGCAAACCAACCAAACTCCACTGATAAAATCACTCCTTTTAGCTCACAGGACACAGGGTTGTTGGTCTGCTGCTGCCTCCATCTGTTTGTGTGTTTGGTGTTTTTTTTAAGGTTAGTTTTGATCCACACAAGTCTCACAATAACACACTAACAGATGGAGGCAGCAGCAGACCAACAGCTCCTGTGTCCTGTGAGCTAAAATGACTGATTTTATCAGTGGAGTTTGGTTGGTTTGCAGACTGATACCTGCTTTATGTTACAGTGCTTTCCTGTCTAAGTAACAACTGACTATGGACAATAACTCTTACAACCACTTCAAACATCTCAAACTGTCCCTTTAACATTAATTTGACGTCCATGTGGTCCATCAGCTCTCAACAGTCTGTGGAGACGCTGCAGCACCGAAGACGTTTCACAGCGTCTGGACTCAAAGTGTGATGGACAGTGAAGCTCCGACGGCTCAGACTCATGTTGTATTTTCATGGTTGATACAAAGGTGTCCTAAATGGTCATCACTGCTGTCCACTTCATGTCCATCACAGAGAGAGACAGATGATCCTCGCTGGGACACAAACACTTCAGTTAGGACACTAAAGAGTCTTTCAGTGTGTGACTGCTGCTGAAAACCCGTCAAATTTCTCATCATTAAATGTCTTACTGGTTGGCTGTCAGTGTCCAGATGATTAAATTATTTTACATGTTAAAACAGTCTGTGGTCTTGCACCTTCATATTTGTCCCAAAAGCTGTGAGGAGGAACCTGTACAGATCCTCAGTTGGTCCAACGTTCAGCTGTTAACAGCTGGAACAGTTCTGAGGATCTGACTGAACCACATCGAGCAGCCCTGAAATTAACATTCTGATCAGTTTGTTGGGAAAAAGTAAAGCTGACTGAAATCTGTCCACAGCTGCTGTTTATTTGTCTCCTTTTGCAGATTTGTCCCAAAACTATCTGGATGGTTTGTTTCATCTACAGCTACGAAATGAATATTCTTATTGAGCTGAATTTTTAAAGAGAAATGTTGACATTTTGGGACAATTCTTGTTTTAACGGCACAGTTGTGTTGGATCAGATGGACAGTTTATCGTTTTTGACTCCACTCAAGTGTTGACGTGCTGTGAGGAGAATCTGCCCACATCATGTGACAGAAACAGTTTGTGAGGAAAAACACGGCTCAGACGATGAAACAGGACAGACACTCCTGACGTACCTTGAGCTCAGCGTTGCTCTCAGCGTTTTTGAGCATGTGCAGGAGGAACTCTGCACTCTTCTTGGGCCAACGTCCCTGAGTCCAGCCGAACTGTTTGGCCTGAAAACGACAAGAACCGTTCAGAACAAATGTTTCTCCCCCTCCACATGAACTACAACTCCTTTATCCTCCACAGCTGCTCAGATTAACAGATTAGTTTCATCTTGAATCCAAAGGTGTCCTAAGATAGTCATCACAGCAGCTTTTTAACTTTTAAACTCTTCAGCGTTTCGTCTTTGTTTAAAGTCGGAGCTCACCTGGGCACACCTGCCGACTCCACCGTTGTAGCGACGGAACGGGACACACTGGTGCTTGACGATGACGTCCCTCAGGTACTTGTTAGCCTTGCGGATGTGCATGCCCTTGATGGCCTGGGCTGTCTCACGGGTGTTCTGGTGATAAAAACAAGCGTCCACAACAGTCACAACCCAAATTTAGAGAGAAACACCTCAGACAGTAAAACGTGTCATACAGAGAGAACGTGATGGTGGAGAAAAGATTTAACTCTTCTCCATGGACTCGTGTCAATTATCCAACCAATAAGAACAAAGCAGAACTAAAAGTTAAATCGAGGAATCTTAAGTTATTAAAGTGCAGCAGCATTCTGCAGC
The DNA here is from genome assembly GCA_034769285.1 of Lutjanus argentimaculatus. Classification (NCBI taxonomy): domain Eukaryota; kingdom Metazoa; phylum Chordata; class Actinopteri; order Lutjaniformes; family Lutjanidae; genus Lutjanus; species Lutjanus argentimaculatus. The sequence goes on along the minus strand of JAWZSL010000005.1, from coordinate 41,857,343 downwards.
ACCATGAACAAAGATGTGACTGACAGGATCCTTCACATTTCTCTGAATCAGTCACTCAGTCTTAAGAATGAAATCAGAAAATCTTCTGCAGCAACAACAAACCTTTAATCACAACTCTGATCAAACTGATTAAAAACAATTAACTTCAGTTTATTCACAGTTCAGCACTGTGTTAAATTGAACACAAGCAGAAATCAGGAAGTGTTTGAAACAGTTGTGCTGCATTAAACTGTCGATTACCTTATATTCTTCTAACAAATACCAATTATAGGGTCATTTGAACAGGAAATACTCAATATCAATCTGTTCTAGAAATCATCTGCTGATAGTGAACAGTTTGACCCAAACAGACAATATGACGAGATCGACCTGACATGGACCAAATCACTTCACACATCTACAGTTTTACTTTAATCTGAACAAAACCATTAATGATTATGAGTAGAGATACATGATAATTATCAGCCTATCATAAATTATCCAAGGATCTGTTTCAGAACTGAAGAAAACTTCTTCAAGACTCTACCAAGTCCAGTTTGCTACGAATACCACGACCTGGATGACTGATTCTTCACAGACAGATGACGTCAAAACATTAAGTTAGATTTCTGAGACAAAGCGTCAGATGTGAAATATTAAATCATCTTTATTCACTACATCTCAACCTTTGACCCTCAGCTGTGCATAAAATTCAGATTATATGAACTTATTTTAAAGAACATCTGAAGTACAGCTGAACGATTTTGACACACATCTAATGGTGATAATTTTGTCTCATTGCAATATTTGTGATTTTAGAGATAATGACAATTTTACACCACTATTCTCATCTTGGTTGAAAAACATGTTAAAATGACTACAGTGGGATTTTGTGAAGGAGTCTGCAGCAGATGAAGATGTTTGTAAGTGTGTAGACTCAGGACGTCTCTGCCTCACCACATTCATTCATTCTCAAATATAAAGACACATCTCGCCTTTAACGAATATTACACCTCCTGTGATTTGAAAATTACAGAAAGCCATATTGTGCAGAATATATAATCATTGTGCAGCCCTAACCTGAACTTACCAGTTATCTTTCTGGGCAATAATCAGTTCTGTGTTTCAGCTGAGAAAAATCCATAACGTGCATCCCTAATAACCATGTGTCTATTCTGAACGGTGCCCATTTTATCACTTATGGGGTGTGCACGGTTTCAAAAGCCTGTATTACAGCGTGAAACCTTCATGTAAAAGTACTCATGAAGGATCTCAGATCAACTCTGCAGACAAACACACCACAGCTAACAAACTTTAACAGTGCATCATCTGCACTGTAAAAACTTCCTGTCTTACCTTGAAGTGAACCCGCAGGTTGGAGCCCCTCGACTTGCATGCTGAAAAGAAGAGAAGCAGTCAGAACCAGACCAGAACTCACTGAAACAGGTTTTTATCTGTAACCACGTGCAGCAGCTCAGTTCTGACATTGTGTTGTTTTCATGGAGAATCCAAAGGTGTCCTAAGACGTCATCACAGCGGCCCCACACACACACAGACACACACAACACACACAGACGGAGCTTTACTCACACTTTGTCGGGTTCTCTGGGTCGAGAGAGTAGCGGACCATTTTCAGAGATCTGTGACGACAGAAACATGATCGATAATCACTTTAAATCTCTCAGTGAACGGATCCACGTGCCTCAGACTGACACGTTAGCATTAGCCTGGGTTAGCTTCGGATTCAACCAGAAACACAACCTAACACACTGACACAGTATAAACAGGCTGACACAGAGGTCCCGTAGAGAAACGAGCTCTTTAAAACAACCCTCACACTCAGTTTGAGCCTCGAACGCAGCCAACATGGCGGCCGCCTGACGGCAAAGCCACCAAACCGGCATCCTCACAAAAAGTCTAATTTCAACAGAATTTACGGCTCAAGACAAAAACATCCAACATCATTAAAAGTGTTAACATGCATTTAACAAAATATTAACGTTTAAACAGCAGGATGGATGAGATTTAAATGAGATTAAACACAGATTGTAGTCTTCATCAGCGGGACTGCTCTCCTACCTCTGAGGCCGCGGAGGGAAGAGGAAGAACCGGAGGCAGCGCTCCTCCTCTTCTGCTCCACGGCAGGGTTACCGCCCCCTGGTGGACAGGAGGAGAACAGCAGCTCCTCCTCTTCTGCTCCACGGCAGGTTTACCGCCCCCTGGTGGACAGGAGGAGAACAGCAGCTCCTCCTCTTCTGCTCCACGGCAGGGTTACCGCCCCCTGGTGGACAGGAGGAGAACAGCAGCTCCTCCTCTTCTGCTCCACGGCAGGGTTTACCGCCCCCTGGTGGACAGGAGGAGAACAGCAGCTCCTCCTCTTCTGCTCCACGGCAGGGTTACCGCCCCCTGGTGGACAGGAGGAGGAGGAGGAGGAGGAGGAGGAGGAGGAGCTACTACAACTGTTAGCAGACAGTAATATTTGTTTTAAAGATATTTAATCTCAGGAACATCTTCTCTAAAACTGTGACAGTGTTAAATTTTGGGGGAAAGAATCCATGTAGATGATTGTTTTTATGAAGAATGTTTTTAAATATGATGCTGTGAAGTCTGTTGTTTTAATGAAAACAAAGTGTGTGAATACTTGTGTAATAATATTTTGATTATTGGTAAATTTTTATATACGTATTTTTTTATAGCTCCATGTTTTACATCATTTAAAAACAACTGAAAAATGTTCTTTCACTCTTAAAAAAATGATGAATTGAAGTATTGAGACTATCTGATTTACATGAATTATATTTTATTTAAATTCACATTAGAGTTCATTTAATTTGTGTGTTGTATAATATATTATATAATATATATATATATATATATATATGTACATACATACATACAGTGGAGGAAATAATGATTTGATCCCTCACTGATTTTGTAAGTTTGCCCACTGACAAAGAAATGAACAGCCTATAATTTTAATGGTAGGTTTATTTTAACAGTGAGAGATAGAATATCAATAAGAAAATCCAGAAAATCACATTATATAAAAGATAGAAACTGATTAGCATTTCATTGAGTGAAATACGTATTTGATCCCTTACCAATCATAAAGAATTCTGGCTCCCACAGACCAGTTAGATTAGTCCCCTTGCTTTAAGAAAGTACTTCCAATCTCAGCTCGTTACCTGTATAAAAGACACCTGTCCACTGAATCAGTCAATCACACTCCAACCTTTCCACCATGGGCAAGACCAAAGAGCTGTCTAAGGATGTCAGGGACAAGATTGTGGACCTGCACAAGGCCAGAATGGGCTACAAGACCATTGGCAAGAAGCTGGGTGAGAAGGAGACAACTGTTGGTGCAATTATTCGAAAATGGAAGAAACCCAAAATGACCATCAATCACCCTCGGTCTGCTCAAGAAGGCACATGTACAGGCCCATCTGAAGTTTGCCAATGAACACCTGAATGATTCAGAGAATACTTGGGAGAAGGTCATGTGGTCAGATGAGACCAAAATTGAGCTCTTTGGCATCAACTCGACTCCCCGTTTTGGAGGAAGAGAAATGCTGACTATGACCCCAAGAACACCATCCCCACGTCAAACATGGAGGTGGAAACATTATGCTTTGGGGTGTTTCTCTGCTAAGGGGACAGGATGACTTCACCGCATCGAGGGGAGGATAGACGGGGCCATGTACCGTAAAATCCTGGGTTACAACCTCCTTCCCTCAGCCAGGTCACTGAAAATGGGTCGTGGATGGGTCTTCCAGCACGACCATGACCCAAAACATACGGCCAAGGTAACAAAGGAGTGGCTCAAGAAGAAGCACATTAAGGTCAAGGAGTGGCCTAGCCAGTCTCTGGACCTTAATCCTATAGAAAATCTGTGGAGGGAGCTCAAGCTGCAAGCTGCCAAACAACAGCCTCGAAACCTTAAGGATTTGGAGATGATCTGCAAAGAGGAGTGGACCAAAATTCCTCCTGAGATGTGCGCAAACCCGGTAATCATCTACAAGAAACGTCTGACCTCTGTGTTTGGTGGCAAAACCCTTGTTGGCAAGCACAAAGTCATGTTTTGCTAGGGGATCAAATACGTATTTCACTCAATGAAATGCTAATTAGTTTCTATCTTTTATATAATGTGATTTTCTGGATTTTCTTATTGATATTCTATCTCTCACTGTTAAAATAAACCTACCATTAAAATTATAGGCTGTTCATTTCTTTGTCAGTGGGCAAACTTACAAATCAGCGAGGGATCAAATCATTATTTCCTCCACTGTATATATATATATATATATATGTGTGTGTATAATTTTTGTCTGTTTTGTTTTAGTGTTTTTGATTCACGCTGCTTGATGTGTTTCAAATGATTCTGTCTGTTGTTATTTGTTTTATTATTATTATTATTATTATTATTATTATTATTAATGAATAAAAGTCTGAAGGAAAAATGTTGTCCTGGACCCACAGATGTATTATAATGAAGTGAACTAATATCAGTGCACTGAGGTCCAGTCAGAGATGATAAAGATTATAATAGATACAGTGACTGTGTTCAGACAGCAGGTGGAGCTGTTTCACAGCTCAATTAAAATAAAATTAAAATAGTTTTTGATGTATGAATTTATTTTGTATTTCTGTTTTCCTTTGTTTTTTTTAATTTCCTCATCTTCATCTTTTATATAATATATATAATTTTATACATAGAATTACATATATTGTATAGTTTGATTCTAATGGTGTTTTTTTATTGTGCTTCTCTTGAATTTTATTGTTGTTTCCTTCACTGGACTGAGCAGCTCAGTTTCTTCTGACATGTTTAACATGTTCTGATGTGACAGTAAAGGATCCTTACTTTTTCATGTTTTATTGTTAATTCTATATGCTTAAGACTTGCAATTCTTTATCATTCTTTATCATTCTTTACATTCTTTATCTTGTTGTTGTGTCATAAAAAAAATAAATATGTAAAAGAATAAAATAAATGTGGAAATCTGTCACTTTGGTCCAGACTCCCTGCACAGGATTCATGTGTTCATTAAAGCAAAATCAATACAGGAAAAAATAAAAGAATACAAACATGACATATGGTATTTCTGCATGTATTTGTCATTATTTATCTCTTTATATTTCCAAATTTATTTTCTTAGTTATATACAGATTTATTCCTCTTTATGGCAGTATTTATAGAGCATGAGATTAACCCATTAATTAATTCATCAATAATGAAAATAATCAATAGTTGCAGCCTTAGTTACTCCATCTTTTATAGATGCTTTACAGTTTATATTTAAGTATAATATTAAATATTAATTTCATCTATGTGAGAAGGTTCAGTTCAAATGTTTCCAGCAGATAAAAACAAAATAATAATTAATATCATCCTGCACTCAGACACGTTCATGAACATCACATGGTGACAGTGAGTAAACAGCAGACAGCTGAGTGGTAGTAAAGCCAGTTGTTGGTTTATTTGGTATTTCATGTTGTACTGTGACATGTTGAACATAGAAAAGCTGCTGTGCGCTCGTCTCTCAGTGACTCATGCACAACATCGCACTGTAAATAAAGTCAAAGCTCGAGTGTCAACATACAAAAATAAAGATATTATTTACATCAGACAGAAACAAGTCCCTCCACACAGCTCAGTGAAAAAACATCCAGACACCAATTTAAAGAGAAGATGTGAAGTGAAACAGAGAGCGTCATCATCTCTTATTGATCATCTGTTATTGATCGATACACAGACGGAGACACAGTGGAGATAAATATCTGTACACGGCCCACTGAACGCTCACATCCTTGGCATTAAAGGTCGTCCATACGTTAACTTTACACTCAACACGTCGGTTCATCTCATGCTGAACCGAACCTCTGCACAGGAAGAATCAGCCTCTCCTGTTACCATGGAGCTGTCGCTGTGTCACGTAGCATCTTGTTAGCTTAGCTCGGCTAAACATGCTTTTTGTTTTGATGTGGAGGCTGCTTTAACGTGACTGACAGGGCAAATAATACACATACAAACAAACCTCCTCTGATTATTAAAAGTAACTCTTCAAACATCAGACTGACTGTATGTGATATAAAACGTTAGCTCACCACTGAACTAGTAATAACCTCACAGTCCCAGACAGCCTTCAAACAGCTGCACAGTTTTCAGAGTTAAGTGAGGAGAAACTTTAGAAAGTTTGTGAAACACCGTCTGCGACACATTCTTAATAATTTGGTCCTTCTTGTAAATTCAGCCAATGTTCTGCATGAAGTTATTTCTTTCTTTGTGTAAAAACATGGTGTGTGTCTGGTTTTAGCATGTTCACACCTGCTATTAGCATGTTAACACCTGATATTAGCATGTTCACACCTGGTTTTAGCATGTTCACACCTGCATTAGCATGTTAACACCTGGTTTTAGCATGTTAACACCTGGCATTAGCATGTTCACACCTGGTTTTAGCATGTTCACACACCTGGTATTAGCATGTTAACACCTGGTATTAGCATGTTAACACCTGGTTTTAGCATGTTAACACCTGACATTAGCATGTTCACACCTGGTTTTAGCATGTTAACACCTGGTATTAGCATGTTAACACCTGGTTTTAGCATGTTAACACCTGGTATTAGCATGTTACAACACTGGTTTTAGCATGTTAACACCTGGCATTAGCATGTTAACACCTGGTTTTAGCATGTTCCATACCTGGTATTAGCATGTTAACACCTGGTTTTAGCATGTTCACACCTGACATTAGCATGTTCACAACCTGGTTTTAGCATGTTAACACCTGGTATTAGCATGTTTACACCTGGTTTTAGCATGTTCACACCTGTTTTTAGCATGTTAACACCTGGTTTTAGCATGTTAACACCTGGCATTAGCATGTTAACACCTGGTTTTAGCATGTCCATACCTGGTATTAGCATGTTAACACCTGGTTTTAGCATGTTAACACCTGGTTTTAGCATGTTAACACCTGGTATTAGCATGTTCCAACCTGGTATTAGCATGTTAACACCTGGTTTTAGCATGTTAACACCTGGTTTTAGCATGTTAACACCTGGCATTAGCATGTTAACACCTGGTTTTAGCATGTTCAACACCTGGTTTTAGCATGTTAACACCTGGTTTTAGCATGTTAACACCTGGTTTTAGCATGTTAACACCTGGCATTAGCATGTTAACACCTGGTTTTAGCATGTTCACACCTGGTTTTAGCATGTTAACACCTGGTTTTAGCATGTTAACACCTGGTTTTAGCATGTTAACACCTGGCATTAGCATGTTAACACCTGGTATTAGCATGTTAACACCTGGTTTTAGCATGTTAACACCTGGCATTAGCATGTTAACACCTGGTTTTAGCATGTTCACACCTGGTTTTAGCATGTTCACACCTGGTTTTAGCATGTTAACACCTGGTATTAGCATGTTCACACCTGGTATTAGCATGTTTACACCTGGCTGTCCACTGTGATTGGACCTTAAAGTTGCATGTTACCAGGTGTGAACAGACTCTGAGTGAATGTGAAAAGAAGTGAAAGCAGGTTGAGGTCAGATTCAGTGACCTCTGGTGGTGTGAAGTTGAATTAGCTGTAAGCTAGTGACACAGCGACAGTTTGCCTTGACGTGTAGGCACAGAGAAATATGTACACATGGAGACAGTTGCAGCTCCTCATGTCTCCACTTGGGGGCGTCCTTCACACAGAGCTGCAGTCACACGTGTGAAGATATTGCAGAATATTTCAGTCCTGATCTCAGAGTCCTCACACAGAGGACACTTGGCAGAAACCTGGTCCACTATCAAAAACAAGTTTCTCAGAATTAAAAAGACGTTTGTCCTCGTTGAAATGATTCAAACATCCTCCCAGTCTTTACAGTTCATCTGAGTTTGAGCTACATTTTCAAGTTTAAAAATCAGAGGCAGGAGATTTTCCAAAGACTGAGAAACCTGTGAAGCATTGTGGGTCGTTTGATGCTACGGTGGATCGACTGAAGTTTGTGCTCCTCAAGCTGCTTAAATACTGTCCGACGTCCACGTGATGAGACATCAGAGACACGGCTGAACAACCTGGAAGACGAGAAGACACTCAGGTAAGTGTGCAGTGTGTAACACATATGTGTTTTTGATCATTAATGTATTTCTGGCAGGATTAAAGGAACAGTTGAGGTTTAGTCAGTGTGTCACTGACAGTAGATGGAGGTCGACACGCCCACGGTTTGGAGAAGCTCCCGGTGTAGGAAGCTAAGCTAACATGAAACTCATGTTACATCAGTGTGTTACCTACAGTGTACGCTATATTTTCACCTCTTTACCTTTCTGTCAGACAGACTGTTCTGACAGGAAACCACCGTTAAATAAGACAAATATCACTCTACAAACCAACCAAACTCCATTGATAAAATCAGTCGTTTTATCTCACAGAACACAGGAGTTGTTGGTCTGCTGCTGCCTCCATCTGTTAGTGTGTTTGTGTTGTGTGACTTTTTTAAATCAAACACTTAAAACACTGAGGTCACACAAACTAACAGATGGAGGCAGCAGCAGACCAACAACTCCTGAGTTCTGTGAGCTAAAATGACTGATTTTATCAATGGAGTTTGGTTGGTTTGTAGAGTGATATTTGTCTTATTTAACAGTGGTCTCCTGTCAGAAAAGTCTGTCTGACAGAAAGGTGAAGAGGTGAAAATATTCTAAACCTAACAGGGCTGCACCTGACTCAGACTTTTGTCGGTTGAATCTCCTCTATCAGCCTGCATGTGTGTGTTTGTGTTTTAACAGTGAGAATCTTGTTTTAATGATTTTCTGTCATCAGTGAAGTGAAACCATCAGATTTTCAAACAGTCTCAGAAAGTTAAAGTGTTGAAGTGCGTCCTCACTATGTTTGATTTTCAAGTCAATCTCAAACTGTTAAGTTTTGAAATAATAATAATATAAAAACCTGTAATCTTGTTTGTGAGATAATTTACTTTTAGGTTTTAGATAAACTTGAATCTTTGAGTTTCAGAAAACCCCGAAAGTTCTGTATTTCAAAGTTGTTCACAATGAGCTGTGAGCCTCATGTGTCGTTACGTTGGTGATTAAAAATATTCACTTTCACTTTAATGAATTTACTCAATTTTTGAAATACATGTTTACAAGTTTTTGTTAGTAAAGTAAATTATCTCAACAAATGACTATAAGTTGGGAAAATTTATTAAAAAAAAAAACAGAAATAGGTTAAAGCAGCTGTCACTGTTAGCATGTTAGCATGCTGATGTTAGCATTCAGCTCAAAGCAGCTGTCTCTGTTAGCATAACAACACTGCCATCTAGTGGTCGGAGGTTTAAAAACAAAATGAACCACTAATAAGATACCAAATGCAAGTTCTTTCTATTTTTTTCTCATTTTAAGTTGAAGTTTCAGTTTTTATAAAATACATTAATGATTTAACATATTTATAATTCATCACTGAAACATTCTCTCTGCCCATTTTTTCTCCTGCTGCTCCTCCAAACTCGACCACCTTCTACTGTACGCTTCAAAAAACCTGAACTGCTCCTTTAAGAGAAACACTGAGCCCTGCAGTGTGTCTGCAGGCTGGAGGACGTACGTATGAGGCAGTGATCCGGTGAGCTGCCTTCAGCTGGAGGTTCAGGCCAGTGTGTTGGGGGGGTGGGGGTGATGGGGAAGGTGGGGGAGGGGGGCGGGGGCTCTGGGATCATTTGAGACAGGGGCTGACCACGGTGGGTGTCGGGGGGTAAACCAGAGCCACGTTGACCCGCTCGGAGCCGTTCTTTGGACAGATGATCTCGGTCAGACCTTCAGGTCGCGGTTGGCTCAGAAGCTCACCTGCAACACAAAAACACAAGAGAGGCACTCAGTTCACTTTGTTCTTCTTTTATGGACCAAACAACTAATCGATTAATTGAGAAAATAGTTGACAGATGAATCAATAATGACAGTGAGTCAGCTGCAGCTCAAAGTTTGTCTCCATTGAGACACAGCAGAGTCCCAGCAGGGGGCGCCGACTCGCTCTGTTTATAAACCACATCTGAGGTCACGTGTGTGTTTTCAGTCATACATGAGAAGGTGTTTTCTCTGCCCTGAACTCAGTCTGCCAGGCTCAGTCCTGACAGATCTTACTGAGCTTGAAATGAATGTTTTACTGAGATTATTGTGAGAATAATTTATGAACAAAACAGACGATATGTGCTTGAAAATTCAGTGAGCAGAGAAAGAAGAGCAGTGGAATGAAGTTTGCAGAGAAATTCATAAAAAAACAAATAATTCTAAATACTGCAGAGCTTTTGCATGAAAATTATATGAAAGATTTTTTTAATTAAATCACATGAACGTTCTACAATCAACCCGGTTTGGAGAAAAACAAAAAATGTATTTTTCTGTCAAATCATGAAAAATAATTTTCAGCGCTGAGTTACAGGGGCTATCTCAGGTATTTCAAACATGAAAAAAGGAGGGAGGCAGTTTAAAGTTCAAAGATTGAATGTTAAGATACAGGAAATATCAGAAATGTAAAGTTTTAGCACAGAGTGTAGTTATGAGGCAATTAATTAAATGATTCATTAATTAATGGAATGACCTACACTCAGTTTACAGAGGCAGATGTGAAACATTTAGACCTGCGTCTGTACACAGTTTAGAGGAGAAATAAACACAAAGACATGATTTTAAATTTTAAATCAATTATGATAAAGTATGATTGCACATCAACATATAAAAAATATATGTTTGTTCATGTGTATCAAGTCTGTACACGGATGAACACAGAGTTTCATCTCTGTTGGATAAATTAAAATATAATCAGTGTTCCTGCACATTTTCCAAAAGTCAGATTCAAACAGTTTTCAAGGTGCACTTTCAAGCTCCTGACCCTTTAAATCACATTAAATCAGATTATTCACTCTAATAGAGTTTTTATTATGAAAGTAACGTCATGACAATTTCAGACACTATCTGAAAACACCACATTAAAATGCGAGTGTTTCGAGGATCCTGACATGTAGAAACAGGACAGTTATGTGTTAATTGCAATAAAAGTATATTGTGAAAATAAACAATATAGATGAGAAGGACACACAGCAGGGACAAAAAAGTTGTGCAAAACATTAAAAAAAACAAAACAGGATGTAATGATTGACAAACACTTTTCAACTTAAATTCACCTGAGTACAAAGACAAGCATCAAATTTACAAAAAGTTTCAGTTTGAACATTAAATATCTTTTCTTTGTTCTGTATTCAACTGAATATACGTCGGAAAGTTTCTGCAAATCATCGCCTTCTGTTTTTATTTATGTTTTAAACAACGTCCAAACTTTTTTAGGATTGGGTTTCAAAATATAAATAAACATTTGTGTGCACAAAATGTCCCACTGCCACAGATAATATGACACCGTTAGAGGGAGGAGCGTTTAGGACGACGCCTGGGAGCCTGAACTCAGGGCAAAGATCAGCTGAGTGATATTTGTAGTTTCCTGTGAGCAGACTTACTGTTACTGTGGATATAAATAAAGATTCAATATGGCAGAGTGTGTGTGTGTCTGTGTGTGTGTGAACTAACACTTCACGTCCACACGTTTCGCCAACACTTCCTGCTCCTCTGCAGGTTTTTCCTCCTGCACAGGAAAACACTCACAATCACCAGCAGCCCCCCCCCCCCCCCCCTCCAGGAATTACACACCTCCCAGATCAGGAAACAGAAAGGGAAAGTCTCGTCCTCACATCCAGGACACAAACTGGTTCAACTTGTGAGACAAACAGCTTCTCTCCACACAGAACTCAGACTTTTTAATCTTTGTCCTCAGTGTCCCTCAGATGTCCTGAACTCTGCTGCCAACTGTCCCAGACTTTGTAACCACTGTCCCAAACTGAGGACGTGTCTTCATTCTGAAACTGATGCTCACAAAACTTTTCCTCATGATGACACAAATTCAAACACCACAACTTTTCTGGCTCAGATTTTGTGACAAAGCAGCCTTGAATAATTCTGCATATTAACATTTTTACACAGCTTCATGCACAGAGACCCACACTCTGCCTACAGACACCACAACATGTGGGGAAAATATACAGACTGAACACTGGACATGTTATTCTACACACACACACACACACACACACACACACTGCATATACATCTAAAACCTGCTGTGGTGAGACAACAGACTCGGTTTGTCCTCCTGCAGACACACACTCACTGAGGATCATGAGGACGTCCACCGTCTCTGAGTCACATGTTACTGTGAGGTCACCACACACAGCTGCCACATCTGGATCAATGCAGACTCTCCTGGATTTTCACAATAAAATCCAGTTTATAATCTTTCAGTGGCAGTGTGATCCCAGATTATCAGCTGATGTGCTCATTATACTTTAAGGACACGAGGGGACAATGTGAGTCTCACCCTGAGTTTGATTTGTTGTGTCACAACAACAACGATTGATGATGATGATGATGATGATGATGATGATGATGATGATGAGAAAAAACCAGTACGGTTCAGTTTAAAATGGTCAGAAATGTTCATTTATGCACAAATTAACTCGTCCATGATTCATTGATGATGTTTATAAATCAGGTGGTTTGTCATTTTTAAAAAGTGGATCAAAGAAAGAAAAAGTTCAGGAAACACTGTGATATTCTCACAATAACTGGGACTGATTCAAAATGTATCATGATTCTTCAGTAATGAGATTAAATATGATGATTTATTGTGATTTTTGTTTCTAGACAATGTTTCTACAGGCTGTTTATCATATTTCCAAACTGACAGTGAACGTCACGTCAGTCAGTCTTTTGATTTTATTTCTACACTGCAGATAAAAGTAGGAAAAAAATGATTTTTGATGTAAACTTCTACATTTAGCTGTTCCTGCTCATCAAGCTGGTGCTACGAGAAAATACTGAATAAAATCAGAAGTTTGAGTTTTGACCCTTTGAGGCTGCTGTAGCTGCTCAGTGTTGAAGCTACCAGGTGAAGTCAGCAGCTGTTAGTTTGTTGAAAATATAAGTCTGTGTGAGCACGTGAGGTAAAACAGATGAGTTTGTTAAAATAATATTACGCAGCGTGATGCTAATTTCTGTTAGCGCATCAATGGGAATTCCAATTATGTGTTAGCATCAAGCTAACTGACTAAACTTTAGTTATTTAAATGTAGCCTGTATAAAAAAACGTAGATTCAGGAATCTTAAAAAAAGAATCATGATACTTAAGAGAATCAGTTTTGTCCCAAAATATGCAGGATCATTAGTAGACGAGCCAATAGGAACGCCCCTTTCTCTGACATGACCTGTGATTGGTCAGTTGAATAAGAACATGCTCAGATGTTTTCTGTAATGTTTGTCAAATGATAATAAAAATAAACTGCGTACTGTAGATTTAAACGTGCTGCACAGGGCCGCGCTCATGTGCTTCAAAGTGACGTCAGCTGTTATTAACCGCTGACTTAAGACATCGATAAAGTCTGAAGCATGTTTGTTTCTGATGGAAGAACCACAGCAGCATTAGACACCACTCACACAGCTCGCCTCTGTCTGCAGCAGCACTTAAACCATTAGGATTATTGATCACTTCTGAAGGTCTCAGATACTCTCAGAGATACAGTTTTTTAAGTTTTCCCTCAGTAATGACTGCAGGACTTCCTCAGAAGCTGCATTCAGCCAAAACAACCTCCACCATCAAGGTATGTTGCCTGAGAAGCAAAATCCAGGGCAGAAACAGCCCCCAAACAAAAGCCCCCAACTTTTGAACTGTGAACAGTCAGAGTGTGAACAGTCAGAGTGTGAACTGTCAGAGTGTGAGCAGTCAGAGTGTGAACAGTCAGAGTGTGAACAGTCAGAGCTGTGAACAAGTCAGAGTGTGAACTGTCAGAGTGTGAACAGTCAGAGTGTGAGCAGTCAGAGCTGTGAACAGTCAGAGTGTGAGCAGTCAGAGTGTGAATCAGAGTGTGAACTGTCAGAGTGTGAACTGTCAGAGTGTGAAGCAGAGTGTGAACTGTCAGAGTGTGAGCAGTCAGAGTGTGACATCAGAGTGTGAACTGTCAGAGTGTGAACAGTAGTGTGAACAGTCAGAGTGTGAACAGTCAGAGTGTGAACGTCAGAGTGTGAACTGTCAGAGTGTGAACAGCCAGAGTGTGAACTTCAGAGTGTGAACGTCAGAGTGTGAACAGTCAGAGTGTGAACAGTCAGAGCTGTGACAGTCAGAGTGTGACAGTCAGAGTGTGAACTGTCAGAGTGTGAACAGTCAGAGTGTGAACTGTCAGAGTGTAGAGTGTGAACAGAGTGTGAACTGTCAGAGTGTGAACTGTCAGAGCGTGAACAGTCAGAGTGTGAACAGTCAGAGTGTGAGCAGTCAGAGTGTGAACTGTCAGAGTGTGACAGAGTGTGAACAGTCAGAGTGTGAACAGTCAGAGCGTGAACAGTCAGAGTGTGAACTGTCAGAGTGTGAACAGTCAGAGTGTGAACTGTCAGAGTGTGAACAGAGTGTGAACTGTCAGAGTGTGAACAGTCAGAGTGTGAACTGTCAGAGTGTGAACAGAGTGTGAACTGTCAGAGTGTGAACAGTCAGAGTGTGAACTGTCAGAGTGTGAACAGTCAGAGTGTGAACTGTCAGAGTGTGAACAGAGTGTGAACAGTCAGAGTGTGAACAGTCAGAGCGTGAACAGTCAGAGTGTGAACTGTCAGAGGTGAACAGTCAGAGTGTGAACTGTCAGAGTGTGAACAGAGTGTGAACTGTCAGAGCGTGAACAGTCAGAGCGTGAACAGTCAGAGTGTGAACTGTCAGAGTGTGAACAGTCAGAGTGTGAACAGTCAGACGTGAACATCAGAGCGTGAACAGTCAGAGCGTGACAGTCAGAGTGTGAACAGTCAGAGCGTGAACATCAGAGTGTGAACAGTCAGAGTGTGAGCAGTCAGAGTGTGAACTGTCAGAGTGTGAACAGAGTGTGAACTGTCAGAGTGTGAACATCAGAGTGTGAGCAGTCAGAGTGTGAACTGTCAGAGTGTGAACTGTCAGTGTGTCCACTAAAAGTGTTTGTTTTCCTGCTGACAGGCCCAGATTGTTTGGGACAAAACAACGGCGACGCATCATATGATGTGCGTCATGTGTTGTCATGCACACACACAGGAGGCACCAAACTGCAGCACATCAACCACAGACTTTACACTCTTTTCATAAAAACGTATATTATTTAATTTTTTCTCAGAAATATTAAAACTTTACATTTTTTACACAGATACGTAAACTCTAATAACGTGTAATGAAGAGTGTAAACTTTGTTTTACACGTATATGTAAACTTCACGCTTTTTTATTTTAAAATGTGTAACATTTACTCTTTCTCAGAAATATGTAAACTTTATACTTTTTACAAACAAATATGTAAACTTTACGTTTTTATTCAAACGTGTGTAATATTTACTTTTCCTTAGCAACATGTAAACTTTATGCTTTTTTCATTCAAAAACATGTAAAATTTACTTTTTTAACACAAAAATACACAAATAAACTTTATGTTTTTTTACACAGAAATATTTAACTTTTATGTTTTTTATGACAAAAACATGTAAAGCTGAAATTATTTACACAGAAATATGTAAACTTTGATAATCATCAGTTTATAATAATGTAACTGACAGTAAAAGAGAGAACTTACACACCGTACATGTATGTGTTTAAAACGAACAGACTTTCAGTGGGGATTTTGAACGCAGCACTTTTACTATTTTAAGATGTGAATTTTTCTCCCACAGCTGGAAATCAGACGTGTTTTTCATTACTGGAAGCAGATGACGGCTCAAACAACCAGCTGTGTGTCCTGAATTAGGTCAAAGCCCTCTCTCCTCCTCCTCCTCCTCCTCCTCCTCCTCCTCCTCCTCCTCACACGCTGTGACTGAGAGGAGTCACACAGTAACCCACAATAACCTGACATCAAGACGCAGGAATGTGCCCCCCCTGCCCCCCTCCTCAAACACCATCAGCAGGTAGACGAATCACTGACATTCCTGCTCCGCTCGCCTCATCAGCTCCCTCCTCGTCTCCTTGTCTCCTCGTCTCCTTTCACCCACAGGCAGCCATAAAAGGAAAGAGCCACTTGTGTGGGAGTCGGAGAAGTTTTCCTGTCTCCAGGAAACTCCCACTGGGATGTTGAATGTTTGTAAAAAAAAAATCAGTGAAAGAACTCGCTGAGCGTTCAGGCTCTGCTCCATTCACAAACTGTTTCCAAACAGCTCACACTTCCTGTTTCACTTCCCGGTTTATTGTGAGGACGACGAGACACTGAGGTTTGGTTTATAAACTGATCTTAGATAGATAGATAGATAGATAGATACTTTATTGATCCCAGAGGGAAATTCAATGGGGAAATGGGAAATTTAACAGACATTTTATGGACAATGAGAGTGAGAATGAAAAATAATATTTCCACTTTATTTCAAAGACAGTCCAAACACAAACTCTGTTTCAGAGTTTCAGGTCTGATAAACTCTTTAATCTGATCGTGCAGCTGCATCATATTTCTTCTTCCTGCACGACATCAGAGTCACATTTAAGGATCCTCATCCGACATGTTTGTTCATGTTAATCTGAGGTTGTAATCGCTCTCTCGTCTGAAACAGGACGGAGGTAAAGGACCTCAGGGACGCTGGTTTCAAGCACAACAGGGACGGACGAGTCAGTGAAAATAAACACAAAACAAGAGTGCAAATGAAAGGACTGCTCGACTGTCCTCATGTTTATCCTACAAGACAAATCGTGTCCTCTTCCTGACTGCGTCACTCAGCCTGCAGTCACATTTAAATATTTACAATCTTCAACCGAAAATAGAAATCTGTCCCTGAACAGAAGCTGAGAAGACCTGAAGAAGAAGAAGAAGAAGAGAAGAAAGAAGAGAAGAGGAGGAGGACGATGGTGGGACGCAGCATCAGTCGCAGAGTCTCTACCCATATTGATGAGGGAGACTGCTCTCCTCTCTTCTCTCTCATCTCTCTCATCTCTCCATCTCTCCCATCTCTCGATGGGGACCTCTGGCTCCTCTCTCTCTCTCTCTCTCTCTCTCTCTCTCTCTCTCTCTCTCTCTCTCTCCTCTCTCTCTCTCTCCTCTCTCTCTCTGAGCTGGGACCAAAATCTGCTGGTCACATGACGCAGCGACACGGAGCAGCTGTTAACCAGGTCACACCGACGACACCTGACGACCGCGCCGAGGACAAAAACATCAGCTGAAATCTGCTTACATCACAGCGATGAAGCGAGAAATGAGGTCTGACCCACCTCAGTCGACCCTCAGTCCAAACACTGAGAGAAACCTGCTGCTCCCATGATGCAGTGGGCTACAGGAACTCAGTATCTGCAGATCAATAAGATACTCCTGAAAACCTCCTGACTGTCACTGTCATGTTTGGACGACTTCTTCTTCTCTTAAGTCCTCCAGATGATCCTGTCTGTTTCCATGGTTACACTGCTAGACACACACACACACACACACACACACACACACACACACAGCATGTCTCTATGGTGCAGAGTCACCAGTGTGAACCAGCACAGGCCAGCAGCTAACTCACTGACTCCATGGCAACATTATACTTCTTCACTGCATCCCCCAAAGCATCATGGGAGCTGTAGTTTTACAACTGTTCATCCCAGACAGGAGTAAGAAAAAGAAAAGCAGACAGGTCTCTGGTTTGTTACTGTAAGAACATCACGTCACATTTCTGATCAGGAAGTCAAACAAACAACTACAGATAACCTCAAAGAGACGCAAAACAACCACAAAGAGGCAAAATGACAACAAAGAGACACAAAACAGGTCCAAAGTGATGTAAAATGACTAGAAGACACAGACAACAACCTGTCCTCTGTTGCAGGGGTCTGAGTCTGTGTCCAGGGGCCAGTGTCTCATTATCTGTCCATGGCTGAAGGATATTTGAAGTTACAAGAAGCAGCTATTTATTAGTATTATTTCATATTAGAAGATCTGTTTGGTATAAATTTATTACACTGAATAAACAGTACAGCTGTGATGAACAGCTGATTATTGTGCAGAAGCAGGGCTTTACTTCTTTGAGTCTCTGTCCCTGTCCCTGTCCGGCTGACCTTTCAAACAGGGTCAGAAACCAGAAACCAGAGGTGAGATGCCCCCCCCCCCAGCTGCTCCACAAATAGTGTTGAGCTCAGGTTCCAGGTGCTCACATGCTGACTGAGGCGGAGCTCAGAAACTGGAGCATTTTGTATATTTGTGTGGTTTGTGTGCGTGCAGCAGCAGCAGCAGCAGCAGCGGGACAGCGTGTGCAGGGTGGCAGACAGTGAGCAGTGTGAATGAATCAGTGCAGAGCAGAGGCCATCAGCTCAGCCTGAGGATTAAAGCTGCACTGTGGTGAAACACAGAGGATCAAACACGTCACACTACCAACTCTGATAAAGACTCTCAGCCAGCAGACTCCATTTCATGCTCCTTACATCATGTGTGTGTCGGCACGCGCAGGCAGAGCAGCTGAGAAACCTCGTGGTGAGCAGCTGTGTGTGTCGCTGCTCAGTGATGTGATCACTTCATCTGTTCTGTGTCTGCAGTCTGCAGAGAACAATGACTGTCAGAGAGCTGCAGCGTTCATCACACCACGGCTACAAGCCACCATCATAACCAGTTCATCAATCAGTCGTTTTGGTTCTAAAAATCACATCACGACTTCCCAAAGTCCAAATCAACTCTTCAAAACTCAAACAGGCTGATTTTACTGTAACAGAGAAACCACAGGACATACAGACAGGTGAAATCTGGTATTAATTACTGGTTCAAACTGATGAATTCATCATTAAAACAGTTGATTCACTTGTTGTTATATTAATAATTATAATGCAGTGATCCATTAAAACGACCACAAACAGAGCCAACATGACTGCAAAGTGACCCACAATGACGACAAACAACCACAAAGTGACCAAAAACAACTATAAAGTGAAGCAAAATTCATTCATAGTTATATAAACAATAATGCATTTTGTCAGTGAACTAACACATGAATTAATTATTTCATTAAACAGTGGATGAGCTGGACACAGTAAAAACCTTTCTGTCCCTGCTGGTTCCTGGTGTGTTCTCTGCAGGAATGTGACTGCAGCAGTGCTGAGACAGCTGGATTAGAGAGAGAGGAGTGTTTGATAAAAACCAGGATGTGTGAAATGGAGCAGAATCAGGCGGCAGGATGAGGCTCAGAGAGTCGGCAGACTCAGACCCAGATATTATCCTGACCGCTCTCTGAAAACACGGCAAATTAGACTAATCCTCTGTGATCAGCAGCTGCACCGCTGCAGAGCCGCGATCCTCAGGAATGTGTGGCCTACTTCCACAGCAGAGGAAACCAACGCACCCAAAATAACTCAGACGGGTCCCTGAGCAGGCGGGCGGGGCGTCCGAGAGCAGGTTCAGTCCAGGGTACCTGAGCGTCGTCTGACAGGATCTCAGGCCCGAGTGGTGACTTCTGATAGCTTCGCTCTGCACAGGATGACCTGTCAGGTTTAGTCAGTTTAAGGGTTTAAACTGCTGATGACTGATAAAATCAAAAAATCTCTTCCCAGTTTACAACTATCATTTTTACAGTACAGAAAAAAACTCTGTTGGGAAAATAGATCCTCATTATGGAAGCAAACAATGGACCAAAACCTGAAACTTAAAAGCAACATAATACCTAAACGTTAAATATGATCACTATCAAATCCAGCTGCATTTATAAGTCTGACGTCAGTAAAGGGGAGGAACCCTGAACCATGTCAGGTGCTGCTGCATTAAAAAGCATAGGTGGATTTATGATTAAAGTTCGATCCAGGCTGGTTTTTATCTCCTCTGTCTCACTGGACGTCTTTACAAAGTGTGCAGAGCTGCAGAACCTTCATTAATCCAGCTTCATGCAGCTTCAACACCAAATCATCTGCATGAAAACTTTGGTTTGTAGGACGAGTGGTAACTTTCAGTGTTGTGATGCAGCATCATCATCAGTTTTATAAATAAATTGTTCATTTAGTCATGAAAGTCTTCAGAGTGTATTTGTACGTCTTCACACTAAAAGAGGGAAAAAACTTTGTGTTGTATTTGCGACGGTTTAACTGGTCCAGTTTGACACGTCTGTCCTAACAGGAAGTCTCATCTGATCTTAAATAGACAAAACTTTCATTTCAGGAAAGTCTGAAGTCCTCCTCTGCTTTCGCTTCAAAGCTCTGGGATTCCCCTCAGAACTGCTGCTGTGTGTGTCTGTGTGTGTTCCAGCTGTTAACATCTGCTGTGTAATGAGATAAAGTGCCTCTTGCTGCTGAGCAGGGATCTGTCACACACTAATACTGTCTGAGAACGTTTACAAACTTAAAGTCAGGAAATTCTGTGCACTGTTTGAATCAGACTTTTCTCTCAGACAGGAAACACAAAACTAAAAACTTTTCTGACGCAGCAGCATCAGTCTGCAGGAGACGTTCGGTTCTTCCACAGAACTTCTTCAAACAGGAAGTGGAACTCTGAACTCAGCCAGTGTGGTGTTTGAAAAAATTCCTCAATTCCTCAATTTAGTAAAATAACAGTTTTACGCTGGCTTTAGGTGTTTTTTTTGACTTTTTCTAAAACGAGTTGCTGCTCTTAATGAAAGATAGAAACATTTTTCCAGCTGCAATGATTCATTTCTTCAACAATTTGTTTCCAGCTTCTTACATGTGAATATTTTCTGTTTTCTTTCTGGTTTCTGAGGAAACACTGATCAAAAATTTTACCATTTTTGGGACCAAACAGGAAAAACATTGAAAAACAGCTGACGTAGCTAAAAAGTTTAGAAAAAGTTCACAGAGCAACTCAACAGTTTTGTTCAATCATCATCTCATACAGGCAGCAAAGAAAAATAATGAAATTAAATTAAAATGTCAAATAAATGTGCAGAAGGTTTTTTATCTAAATTAGATGGAAAAGAACAAATTTATTTTCAAAGATTGTGACAGGATTCATTAATCGAGAAAATAATTAGCAGATTAATCGAGGATGAAAACAATCGTTAGTTGCAGTCCAGTGAAAAACTGATTTGAAATGAAATATTGTGCAGCAGAGACATTCTGACCTGCACATCTTCATATTCTACTGACTGAAGAAAACATCATACAAAAATGATCCTTCACTTTAACATCAAAAATCATCATCAGAGAAAATAAGCAGATGTTTTAAAAACTGTTCCTGACGTTGTTCAGAAACTGATTTTCATATCTGAGGTTTGACTGCACAAACTGTTTTTATATTTCAATGTTTTATTTCTGGTTTGTCCTCTTTTATCCTTCATGCCTGTTTCCTGTGGATTTTAATGTTGTGTTTTGTGTGTAAATCACGTTGTAACACCTGCTTTATAAATAAATAATAATAAATGCTAAATAAATCTTTTTATTATCATTATGATCTATGAGTAAGAATTCAATCAGCAGCCTGGATGAAGATTCAGATGATGACTCATGCAGCCTGTGTGTGAAGCCTGTTGATGAATGGCTGAGTAACAGCAGAATAAACTCCGCCCCCCTGTGACATCACAGCTCAGGTCAGCTGATGATCCACCTGAGTCTCCGTCCTGAGCGCCACAGACTCAGTCACATGTCTGAGATAATACGGCAGCTGACCGCCAACATGACGAGGTGATGTAACGGGATTGTGTTCCTGTGTACCAGATTAACCAGCAGCACGGTTCACTCAGAGGAACACGACAACAACAACACAACAACATGACAAACCAACAACACGCTAACAAAACACAACAACAGTCAACAACATGACAACAACACAACATACAAAACATGTCAACAACATGACAACACACAACCAACAAACACAACAACATGACAAAAACATGTCACAACACAACAACAACACAAACATGACAAACAGTCACAACACAACAACACACAACACATACAAAACATGAACACACAACACTGACAAACTGTCAACAACATGACAACAACACAACAACGTGCAACAACATGACAACAAACAACAACATGACAAAAACATGTCAACAACATGACAACAACACAACAACACGCCAACAACAACACAACAACATGACAAAAACATGTCAACAACACAACAACAACACAACAACATGACAAAAACATGTCAACAACAACAACAACACAACAACACGCCAACAACATGACAAAAACGTCAACATGACAACAACAACACAACAACATGACAAAAACATGTCAACAACACAACAACAACACAACAACACGCCAACAACAACACAACAACATGACAAAAACATGTCAGAACACAACAACAACACAACAACATGACAAAAACACAACAACACGCTAACAACAACACAACAACAGTCAACAACATGACAACAACAACATGACAAAAACATGTCACAACATGACAACAACACAACACGCAACAACACACAACAACATGACAAAAACATGTCAACAACACAACAACACACAACAACATACAAAAACATGTCAACAACACAACAAAAACACAACAACATGACAAAAACATGACAACAACACAACAACATGACAAAACATGTCAACAACATGACAACAACACAACAAGTGTCAACAACATGACAACACACAACAACATGACAAAAACATGTCAACAACAGACAACAACACAACAACACGCCAACAACAACACAACAACATGACAAAAACATGTCAACAACACAACAACAACACAACAACATGACAAAAACATGTCAACACAACACAACACAACAACACCCACACATGACAAAAGTCACATGACACAACAACACACAACATGACAAAAACATGTCAACAACACAACAACAACACAACAACACGCCACAACAACACAACAACATGACAAAAACATGTCAGACACAACACAAAAACAACATGACAAACTGTCAACAACACAACAACAACACAACAACACCAACAACACACACACATGACAAAAACATGTCAAGACACAAACAACACAACACATGACAAAAGTCAACAACACAACAACAACACAACACACGCAAACAACAACAACATGACAAAACATGTCAAGAACACAACAACAACACACAATGAAAACATAACAACACAACACAACACAACAACACGCAACACAAACAACAACATGACAAAATGTCAACCAACACAACAAAACGCCAACAACACACAACATGACAAAACATGTCAACAAACACAACAACACACACGCCAACAACAACACACAACATGACAAATGTCACAACAAACAACACGCAACAACACAACAACACGCTAACAACAACAGTCAACAACATGACAAAACACAACAACATACAACAACAAAAGTCACAACACAACAACATGTCAACAACATGACAACAAAACAACATGTCAACAACATGGCAACAACAACACGCCAACATACACAACATGACAAAACAGTCAACATGACAACAACATGTCAAAACATGTCAATACACAACAACAACACAAACATGTCAACATGACAACAACATGTCAACAACACACAACATACAACAACACAACAACATGACAACAACAGTCAACAACATGCAACAAACATGTCAACAACATGACATAACACAACACACCAACAATAACAACGATGCACAGAGGAACACGTCCCTCATCATGTTTTGACGGTGAGACATGAATCAGACGTCTGTCAAACTGTCTCTGCAGAGACGTGATGCAGCAGATCAACTCTGAAACTTTAATGTGTTTGAAATCAGGACTGAACGATTTAAAATAAATATTGAATTATGATTATTTTTACTGATGCTGCAGAAATGATCATTTTGTCACAATCATCAGAGCGTCCTCTCCTGTCCCCTTTAACAGAGACGGGTGTGTCCACCTCTGCCTCCACTGTAAACTGTCTCCAGGGGTGGAAGTAACTAATTACAAATACAAATAAATTTAATCAAACTGCAGTTTTTAAATAAACTAAATAAAGTTTTGCAGACTTTAAATCTTTTGTTGAGATAATTTACTTTTCTTCTTCAGATAAACTTGAACTTGGAGAAACCTCCAGAAATTTGTATTTGAAAAATTATAATTTGTCTTCATGTGGATGCCTAAAAATTAAATGGTTGCAATTAAAAAATATTAAGTTATTAAGGATTATTTACATTTTCACTTCAGTGAGGTTTTTTAGGGGGTTTCTGAAACTCAAAGATTCAAATTAACCTAAAGAAGAAAAGTAAATTATCTCAACAAAACAATCGTTGGTAAAAATTAGTTGGTGAAACTTTTTCAAAACGTAACAGTTTGCACTGGGCTCAAAAGTAAGTTGTTTTGAATTTTTTTTCCTTTTTACAGTGTTTACCAAAAAATGTTGAAATATTTTGTGAACTGAAATGTGCGTCAGATCCTTCGTCTCTGATGTTGCAGGTTTTTAGTCTCTAACTTGCTACGGACGTGAAGTCCAGAAAAAGAAAAGTCTCTGAGAATTTAATCGTTGTGTCTGCAGACAGATTTTTCTTTCTTCTTTTCGTCTCTTTTAAGAGTTCGTCCTGTTGTCTCATATTACTGTCTGAATAATAATCAGGAAAGTCCTGCACCTTTGACTCCAGACCAGGTTTTTGTTGGTCAGTGGATCAGTGGATCAGTGCAGCTGGAAGCTCGTTCTCACCGAGACTGAAACTACAGACTGAACTGAGAATGAAATATGATTTTACTGTAAAGTATCTGTGGGTTATTTAAGTTTTTCTTCGTTCACTCTTTTCTTTCTTATTTTGTGTCATATTTCATCAACGTCCTCCTCCGATAAAAAGCTTCTCTGTTCACACTTTGTCTTCACGTCCATCTGAAGGAGGACAGTTTCTACGTTTCACCCTAAATCTCAGATCAACATACAGAATTCATGAGCCAATCACAGTTCAGGATGAAACTTCACAGTGAAGAAGGAGACATCGTGTATCCAGCAGTGAAACTTTAAAGACGGAGGAGAAAATGTGATTTTAATGACGTATTTCTATCAGACACAAGCGATTATTGTAAGCAGAGTTTATATCTGTAGTGAAACATGTCTGGAGGGGATCTTTCATGTATTTTAATCATTTATATTCTGTCTGATTTTTTAATCCTGCAGGAGGTGACAGCAGCTCCTCTTCTTCATGCTGAACTGAAGTTTGTTCCCACGAGCAGTTTCACATGACATCTCCATAACAAATGATTTCATGTTTGATTTATGACTAATAAATGTCTGACAGAAGAGACACAGCCAGGACATGTTCAGACGGATGCCTGCTCCGTCAGTCAGTCAGTGGGAGGAGGAAGACAAACACCTGAGGGACAGGTGGGTCTTGTTGCAGCGCGGACTCGCTGCTCATCTGATGACTGTGTGACTGATTTAATCCCGACTCATCCTGTAACTGGATTAAGAGGAGCGGCTGAGCAGCAGGGAGTCACACTGACACCACGTCCACAGCAAGAGTGAGAGTGCTGCGGGGACGGGAGGGGAGGGGACGAGACAGGACGGGACAGGACAGGACGGGACGGGATGGGAGGGGACAGGACAATACGATACTATACAAGATATACTAAGTTATGATTTGATATTATACAAGAAGATACGACACAGGACAGGACAGGATGTGACGTTAGGATACGATACAGCCGCCTACAGACAGACAGACAGACCGGGAGGGGACATGTGGACAGACTGCTGCGTAATATTCTCAACATGATAAAATGATTCATAAGATCAGTCCAACATTTGATCATGTGCTCGGTTACAGTTGACTCGTGTATGTAAAGTCTAGGTTGAGATGAGTCTCAGTATAAGTGTGTGTCTGGATGCCTGCGCGCCTCACTGATGCGCTCCAGTAATGAATTAAACGAACAACACTAAACCTCTGAATTTAGCCAAACTTCACCATTATTTCACCATTTCACAGCACTAATGCTTCACTGTGGGGCTCACAGGAGAAATCATTAAATATTACACAAACTTTATTTAAAGACTGACAATGACAAAGGAGGTGAAGGATCCAATCAAATATGTGGCCGAGCTGCTGCAGCAGCGTCTCATACATCAGTTTTTCTTTTACACCTGAGGCAGATTGTACAACTGCTGTTGTACTGCTGTGATTGTTGCGCGTTGTACTTGTGTGTTCAGTTTGTTACGTCTGTCCGAGCTGTCTGTGTGCGCTTTGTGAGATGAATTATCTGATTATTGTCCAACCTGTGGCAACTGCCAACAGGAGCACGCTCAGACATGCTAACAGCATCTCCTCTGTCTGCTCACATGGTTTCAACTGAGAAACTCCTCCATCTAAACACACCAGGCTGAAGGATTCTTCTACACATCAGTCTGTCCTGAACCCAGAGGTCACATGACTTTTAGTTTCCCCTGGACAAACTGTTTTAGCAAATGACAGAGACTAAAGTAACATAGAGCATATTTGCTGAAAACAGCATTTTCTGCCATCTGTGGTTAAAAAATTTAATTTAAAGGGATAGTTTGTATTGTTTGAAGTGTGTCTGTATGAGTGTCACATCCACAGTCAGTGTGTTACCGACAGTGGATGGTGGTCAACATGTCCCCAGTTTGGACGTGCAGCAGGAGTGCCGGTGTAGGAACGAAGTAATGTACTGATGTGGACAGGGTCTGCAGCAACATGGATTATTGACACATAAAAAATAAAGTGTTCATAATATTGTCACCATTTTACCTTTCTGTCAGACAGGAAACCACCGTTATATTAGACAAATATCACTCCAACCAAACTCCATTTACAAAATCAGTCATTTTATCTCACAGAACACAGGAGTTGTTGGTCTGCTGCTGCATCCATCTGTTAGTTTGTTTGTGTTGTGAAAATTTGGTGAATGTGAACTAACCTTTGAAATCACAGAAGTCACACAATAACACAAACACACTAACAGATGGATGCAGCAGTAAATTAAATTACTGATTTTATCAATGTACTTTGGTTGGTTTGTAGAGAGTGATATTACTCTTACATAACAGTGGTTTCCTGTCAGAAAAGTCTGTCTGACAGAAAGGTGAAGAGGTGGAAATATTCTAAATATACAGTACACTTAAAGTGATATTGATTTTTAGGTGTCTATAATACATGGGATCAATGAACTCATCCCTGAGATGAAACCTCTGAGAGTGAATCTATTTCTGTCTGTTTCAATGTTGAGCCAACCTGACTGATGCTGCTGAAGGAAAGAATTCACCTTCATCTGATCATCCATCAGTGACACACACACACACAACACACACACACACACACACACACACACACAGTCAGTAACTGACATGATTTGACAGTCTGATGGTTAAACTTGACAGAAGAATCTCAAACTTCACACAAACACAAACCGTGTTTAGTCTGTTCGACTGTGTGGAGCCTGAACACAAAGATCCTGTCCATAAAAGGCCACATGAAACACACTGCAGTCTGCACAAAGAGAGCTCTGAGTGAGTGTGTGTGTGTCATTAAAGGCCTAATATTCAGGATTATTATATCAGGGTTATCTTGGCTGTGTTAACAGGTTTATTCACCCGGCGTGGGGGAGTTAAAGACTGTGTCCAACATGAAGAGCACATCTGTTGAGTGAACTCATGTTTTTGGTGAACTGAACACAACTAACGAACATGAATGTGAGCGCTGTTAATACAAAGACGCAAATAAACGTGAAATTTGCATGAGTTGAAAACATTTAACGTGAGCGACACATCTCATCTATCGGGGTCGGAGCTGAGGCACAGAGCCGACAGTCTGCTGCTGAGAGCCGGGGAGCTTTGGAGGAGAGAGCCGGTGACAGACTGGAGCTTCTAGAAGAGCTCCAGACTCCTTTACTGGCAAAATGAGACCTGTTTTCCGCAAGAGGAGAGCTCAGAGTTTAAATTACAAACTTTTGGTATTAAAAAAAGTGGATTTATCGTCACCCTCGCAAATGTTCCCAAATGATCTGTTGATCAAACTTGCACAAGTAACACCAGGAAAATATTTCCTTCACATTATTTGCATGCGTGCCAGCCTGTCTGCTGCACAGACGTCTTTAAAAAGTCCTAACAGCTTTTGTATCATTGACGTTGCTGCTTATGTAATGTAGCAGTGTAGTACCATGTGTTTATGTAAAATTCAGTGTTCCTGTTGAACTTTGAAGCTTTATGAACTGTGCTGATGTGTACATGCTGTGCAAAGATCTTCCCTCTGCACAGATGTGTGTTGTATTAAACTCATATATTCAAGTAAGATCAACCGAGGCTCCTGGAGGTCAAGTTTTTCTTCATCAATTATAAACTTTACAGAGGCAGAAGCATTTAAGTGTGCAAAATGTACTTGAAGTGTCCATGTTGCAGTAAAATGTTCTCTGTCGGTGTTTTTCTATCATATCTGATGTTTCTGGATGAATGTGTATGTTACATTTCACTGCTGTAGATGTTAAAGCTTGAGCTCATTTTTTAGCTACTTTAAATACTGTTGGATTGTTTAATCTACAGCAGTGCATCATGGTCTCTAACATCATTGTATGCTTTGTGTCTGTGTGTTAATTTATCATGTATCACAAAATAGCCTAAAAATCAGGATCTTATTGATAAGCTCCAGCTCTTTTTTCTGTGACTTGAATTAAATCCTGAATGCATCAAAGATCTCAGATGTAAAGACACTAACTGAACCACACACACCAAACAGAGCAGAGTTCCTGAGCAGTTAAACTTTGTCTGGAAGGGAATGTTTTTTTTTTTAATGAATTACAATCAAACGGATCACATGACACAGTGAGGAAATTCCTCCACGGCTGCCTGCAAACACTGTGTGATAAAAAGCCGAGCAGTTTTCTTTTTTCAGCCCCCACGAGACAAACTCCAAAGTATTTCCTGATCTGCTCGAGCGGCCGAGCACAAAGAGGAATTCTCCGAACTCTTATCAGGCTGCAGGAACGACTACAGCTATAAAATGACTCATTAAACCTCACTGCTGCAATCACACTCAAAATATTTGATCACATCGATGCCAACACGAGTGCACATTTCTGTGTCTGCTGCTCATTCTTCACCCCTGCTGTAAAACACGCAACATGTGCATCACTGAGAAGGAAAAAAGGCCTCTTACAATCAAACTTTCTGTTTCTGAATCGGAGTCATTTTCATTCCTTCATCAAATATTTTAGGCAGGAACATTTCTAAGGTTAATATTTTTGTGTTTGTGTGCGTCTGCTGCCGCCGCTCACCAGCCCAGCAAGAGGTGCTGCTGATTCACGTCTGAAGAAACCAACAAAATTCAGTAAAAACTGAATCATGCTTCCAAGACATAAGATTTTATTAGTGGCCACAAGGTGGAGCTATTGATGCTGTGCTTCAATATGTCGTGCACATGCTTATGGAAATGTTTCATCTCATTACATTACAACAGAATCTAATGTTTTACCGTTACTGTAGCGCCCCCTGTGGGTAGAAATGTATGAAATGTTACACACTTGTTCAGTGTGCTTGTATGTACAACATTCATAAATTTGGTTGTAATCTGATTTACGCTTGAGGAGTTATAGCTCGTTAATTACCAGGCCACACCTTCAGGAGTCTGGTGACCAATTACAGACAAACAGGAAGTGATTTCAAAACTAAAGCGATATGTTTTGCTTAGAGTTGTTTAAATATGGTACGTACCAAATTTGGTGAAGATCAGATGAAATATGCTCCAACAGAAGCAACAAATGTGTTTAACAAAAAAAAACCCAAAATGGCTGAAGATTTTTATGGGAGGAAATGGGCGTGGCCTTTATAATTTTAATCAGCTTCATCCAATGAACACACTGTACAAAAGGCCCCCAGTGTTGATCACGACCATGAGTGTTTGTTTCTGTGACGTGTTTGAAACAACAAAAGTTGTGCGACGTTAAACTGTGAAGAAATAAATGAACGAATTCACACACGTTCACAGTCACACAGCTCGCTTTGTGACCCCAAAATATATTTTTAAATCTAGGGCTGCAACTAACGATTACTTTCATAATCGATTAATCTGTCAATTAGTTTCTCGATTAATTGATTATTAGTTGTTGGTCTATAAAATGTTGATTAAATTCCAAGATGACGTCCTCAAATTATTGTCAGATTGATCACTAGTTGAAAAACAGGTCCAAACATGTGAAAACAGGTGGAGCTCCACCTGTTTTCACATGTTTGGACCTTTTTTTCAATTGATCATATTGTGACAGGACTAATTAATCATTTTCATTATTTTATGACATTTTATGGCCCAAACAACTAATCGATTAATTGAGAAAATCATCAGCAGATTAATCATTAGTTGCAGCCCTAAAAACACTATAATTATTATTATTAGACTAAACAATTTCACCATATTTTATATTGAGGTAATCCAAAAGAAACAAAAAGTAATCAAGTTACATTACTTTAATATTGGATTACTTTACTGACTACATTATTGGCAGGTAATAAGTAACTGTGTTGGAAAAATTTTTAAAGAACAATGTTTGCATTTACAGTGTACTTGTGATATGAAGTAATAAATAATTTGATTACTTTTTAAAGGAGTAGTAAGTAGAAAGTAACTTGTTACCCAACACCAGTCAGGGCAGAACTGAACCGTTTCCGTTCACATCCGCCCCTGAAACAACAACCTCCTCCTGTATTCTGTTGGCAGGTACGCTGACATCAACATCAGCCTCAAACTGCTGACACAACAGTGATGACATCATCTCACAGGCAGAGCCAATCAGATGTCTCTGATTCATCACATGACTTTACATGACGGACACACACACACACACACAACACCACACCATGTTGTGTCATTCAGTCTGAGGCCTTCAGTAAAGAAAAAAACAGGTCAGGCCGCCATGATGACCTCATACATCATCGCATCAGAACAACCAGGATTATCTCTGCCCCTGAGGCGGAGGGGGGATTTACCCCTGTGCACCCCCCACATACCCCACCCCACCCCTCCTCTGTGTCTAACTGAACATCAGCAGCCTTTGTTCAGCCTCCACCCCTCCACTCACACACCGACCGGACTTCCCGGCAGAAGAAACCAGCGTCTGCATCTTTAATGATTTGGATCAAAGTGGAACTGAAGGTGATCAATAAGTACTGAAGACATCAGACTCAAGGAAACTTTTCTCTGCTGCACTTCAGTCAAAAATCACAAACATGGCAGAAAAACTGTAAATCAATATAAGCAAGAGAGCTCGACTCTTCTCCAGCACTGCCCATTGATCAGTCAGCTGACCTACACATCACCATGGATACCGAGCAAGGATGTAGCAATTAAAGCTGCAACTAACAATAAGTTGATCAATGATCATTTTCTCCGCTAATAGATTAGTTGTTTGGTCCATAAAATATCAGATAATTGTGAAAAATTAATCCTGTTACAATCATGTTAATTGATAAATAGGTGATCAATCTGACAATAATTTTTCCACTATTCTATTAATTGTTTGGTCCATAAAATTGTAGAAAATGTCCAAGATGACGTCCTCAAATGTCTTGTTTTGTCCTCAACTCAAAGATCTTCAGTTTACTGTCAGAGAGGAGTAAAGAAACCAGAAAATATTCACATTTAAGAAGCTGAAATCAGAGAATTTGGACTTTTTTATATTAAAAAATGACTCAAAACAATTAATGAATTATCAAAATAGTTGATGATTAATTTAACAAATTGATTAGCCTAATAGTTGCAGCTGTAGTCACAATATATCGAAAATCACAACATTGCAATAAAAAAAAAAAAAGTCAAATATATGTTGAAAAAAAATCAGAGAGCTTGGACTTCAAAGTCAAAGTACAAAAGTTTCAAAATACGCTTCAAGTAGCAAAAGTAAAAGTGCAGAATGTTTCATTTCTGTGTTCATGACTTTAATACTGCAGCTGGTAAAGATGGAGCTCAGTTCAATGACTTGATAAACTGCTGTTTAGTTTAATCTCCAGTAAACAACATTATTTATTACTTACATGTATGTAACATAATAAGTCACTGCAAGTAATAAAGTTATCAAATAAATGTAGTGGAGTGGAAGTGTTAAGTAGCAGAAAATGGAAATACTTGAGTAAAGTACAAAATTGTGCAGTACTTGAGTAAATGAGTTGAGTTACATTACTCTACTGCATGACTGATCACTGAGCTGTGTACAAAGAAAGAGCCTGATTAGGGATTTAAAGCTACAACAATTCGTCAGTTAACTGATGAGTTGACAGCTACCAAATTAATCATCAATATTTTGATAATTCATTTATAGTCTTGAATCTTTTTTTAATATAAAAAAGTTCAAATTCTCTGATTTCAGTTTCTCAAATGTGAATACTTTCTGGTTTCTTCACGTCTCTCTGACAGTAAACTGAAGATCTTGTGGACGTCATCTTGGACTTTGGGAAACACTGACCAACATTTTTCACCATGTTCCGAGATTTTATGGACCAAACAACTAATTGATTAATGGAGAAAATAATCGGCAGATTAATCAGTAATGATAATAATCATTAGTTGAAGCCCTTAAAGGATCTGGTGAGGTGAACGGAGGTGACTTACTGGAGAAGAGCTGTTTTAACTCTGATGTAAGGCAGTGAAGATGGTTTACCTGGGAAGGCGTGTGGGTTGGACGACCCTCTCTTGAGGCACTTGGAACAGAGAATATGTACAGAGTAGTGCAGGCCGGGCCACTCCTGCAGCAGCATGTTCAGCTCCTCCACCAGCGGCGTGATGGCCTGCCAGGCCGTCCAGATGTTGGGCAGAGAGGCGTGGCTGGCGATGGACAGAGTCTCTGCCTGCAGCTTCCCTTTGGAGGGCCGGTGGCTGATCACCACGGGGACCTTCCCTCGATAGGCGAAGATCTGATGTCCTGCCATCCGAGCGCTGCACCACGTGGCTGTTGATCTGCACACTGAAGCGTGCAAACAGTCCAGGAGGAAACAGGAAAGGGAAGCTGTACTGGACGTGCAGCTGCTCCACAGAGAAGAAGTGACAGTGAGGCAGAGAGCTGCTGCCGGCCGCCGCCGTCGCCACCGCCTCCGCCCGGGGCTCCTCACTGCTGACGTAGCTGGGGAACTTGTACCAGGCAGTGGCTCCGTTCAGAGGCTTGCTGCGTGGTTTGTTGATGCAGTAGCAGATCCCCATCTTCTCCAGAAGCTCCATGATGAGGTGCAGGTCCTGCTGCGTCTGGATGAGCGGTCTGAGCAGCAGGCGGATGACGTTGGAGGGCAAAAGGCCGTGTTGGAGAAAACCCTCCACATGGTGCTGCAGGTGGGTCACCCTGAGGTTCTCCCCCTTCTCGTCCTCTATAACCAGACTCACCCTCCCTTTGTCTCCCCTCTCGCCCTCAGAGAGAAGCCGGTCCAGCAGCGAGGACTCATCCCTCTGGAAGAAGACATTGAGAATCGCAATGAATCGTGGGAGATTGTGAAAGACGTACTCCTTCAGAGTGAGGCTGTCCTCAAAGTAGAGCAACTTGCCACTCTCGTGCAGGTAGGACAAGGCGCTCTGCAGGCGGTCCTCTGTGAGACCCGCCTGGAGGCCCAGACGGGCCGAGTCCCACCACGACAACCAAAGGTCTTTGGGTTTAAAGTGCAGCTCCTCCAGCATCTGCCAGGACTTTGGCAGCACGCGATGGAGGTTGGGGAAGATGTCCCTGTGGTCTGCGACAGACATGAGCTTGTCCCTCAGCCTCTGGACATTCCTCTGGCTCTCGGTGCAGCTGACGCTTAGCACCGGAGACAG
This sequence comes from Lutjanus argentimaculatus, assembly GCA_034769285.1. Lineage (NCBI taxonomy): Eukaryota > Metazoa > Chordata > Actinopteri > Lutjaniformes > Lutjanidae > Lutjanus > Lutjanus argentimaculatus. The sequence goes on along the minus strand of JAWZSL010000005.1, from coordinate 41,823,661 downwards.
GATCTGCAGCCGATGGTTCAGCATGTACTGCAGCTGAGACTTCCTGCGCCTCAGGTTCCTGTCAGAGACCCCAAAGAAGAGGACATGGGGGCTGGAGGAGCGTACATTGTAGCCCTGCTCCAGCGCCTGGTCCACCTGCAGAGCCAGAGTCCTCAGGCTCTGAATGTCCCTCTGCTCCTGCAGGCCGATCTGTCTGTGAATGTCCAGAGTCTTCTCCTCCAGCTCCACCTCCCCACACAGGTCCGCATGTGTGCCCACCAGGCACACAACAGCGTGGGGGACTTTGGCACTGAGAAGGTGGAGAAAATACCCGACATGGGCGTAAAAGTTCTTCTGTGAATACGTTTTGAGGTTCACAACAAGGACGTAGAGAGCACCGGGGGAGAGGAAGAAGGGTTTGATGAGGTCGTAGTTTTGCTTCCCTGACAGATCGTACACCAGAAATGTGAGACAGCGATCAGCGTCTGCCACCCAGTGAGTGACTTCGATCCCTTTGTTTCCCTGGAGTCCTTTAATGTCCCGCTGGGTGCTCACCACACTCTGCCTGAGCCGCGTCTTCCCAGCGTTCTTCATCCCCATCAGGACCAGTTTCAGCCGCGGTTTCACAGCGAGCTGCGAGTGTACAAGTTCCTTCTGATAGGCTGCGATGTATGGGATCCCCTTCATACACACCTCATATGGAGGCTGGATGAGAGGGTTGTCCTTCACCTTCCAAATGTTCACTTTGGACAGTTTTCCAAAATTATCTGGAAGTATGGCTATTTGGTTACCCTGTAAAACGAGTTCCTCCAGCTTCTCCAGCTCCACGATGGAATCGGGCAGATACGTGATGTTGTTGTTGTCCAGCCACAGGTTGGCCAACTTCAGCAGCTGCCCGATCTCCTCAGGAATATGAATCAGTTTATTCCTGCTCAGGTAGAGTTCCTCCAAACCTGTGATGCTTAAAATCACCTGGGGGAAGTTCTCAAACTCATTCGAGGACAAGTTGATCATTTTGAGTCTCTGCAGGTGACTGAAAGCCGGTGGCAGCACTGTGAGGTTGTTGGAGTCCAGCATCAGGCTCTCCAGGTTGTGCAGGTGACAAAACGTGTCGGGCAGCTTGGAAATGTGAAGACCGCTGAGCCAGAGGATTTTGACGGACCGCAGCCTCATGATGTCCACCGGTAACGTCTCGAACTTGTTCCCGGAGCAGTCGAGCTCCTCCAGCTCACTGAGAGCCAGGATCTCAGGGGGGAACTGGTTCAGCTTGTTGTGATCTGCGTCCAGAGTGCGCAGCTTGTAAGGCCGGAGAAGGATCTGGGCAGATCGTGGAGGTCATTGAAGCTGATGTCGAGTTCCTCCAGAAACTGCAGTGCTCCGATCTGAGCGGGCAGATGCTGGACCTTGTTGTGACTGATGCACAGCTTCTTCAGCCCCCTCAGCTGGCCCACACCCTCAGACAGGCTCCTCAGACAGTTGTGGCTCATGTCGAGCTCCACCAGCTGGCCCAGCTCGAACACCACCCGCGGAACGGCTGTGAACTTGTTCCTGCGGAGGACGAGGATGCGCAGGTTGTTAAGGGTGGATCCCAGCCCGTCTGGCAGCTCCTGGAGGCAGTTGTTGCCCAGGTTGAGCACCTCTATCTCGGATATGTCCTCGGGCAGGATGATCTGGTTGTCTTTGGAGCAGAGGGTGAGCTGGCGCAGGTTGCTCCGCAGCTTCCTGGAGCGCAGGGCGGCATCCCTCCACAACCTGGCCGTCTTCAGATTGTTCTCCTTGTCCTCCATGGCGCTGCAGCCGGAGCCCTCCTCCTCCTCCTCCTCCTCCTTGTTTTCATTGAGAGTTTTCATGGAGACGGAGCGGGCAGCATGGTGGACACCAGCGCGCTCCTCAGCAACAAACCCTCCGCCGGAGAGGAGACAAAAGACGGTGAGTGTGTGTGGAAATGATCGAGCGTTTGGACGGCAGCAGCAGCAGCAGCAGGAGGAGGAGTGTGTGTGTCCGCGGAGGCATCTCTTCTCCTCTTCTCCTGCGACACGGAGCACACAATGAGACCAACCCGCCGCGGTTACAGCTGCCGCTTCGACCCCCGATCCGAGCTCCGGTGCCGGGGAAGCACTCTGTCCTTCACCGGCGGCCTCATCGCCTCCACACGCCGGCCTCTGGAGCTCTGTGCCCGGGTAGATCCGTGTTTGTGAGCCGTTCAGTCTCTTCCTGGGAGCGGGGAGTGGAAGTGATCAGCAGCCGCTTCTCACTGCGTCAGATCTCTGAACACTCCTCCTCCCTTTCTCCTCCTCCTCCTCCTCCTCTCCACACGGCAGGGAGGAGGAGGAGGAGGAGGAGGAGGAGGAGGGAAAGTGTTTGTCCTCGCTTGGTTAAAAAAGCTTTAAATCAGCAGAGAAACCAGAGTAAATGTTAAAAAACATATTCATGCTTTAAAAGAAACATTCCCAGACTCAGTTATAATAACACATATACATATAAACTTTACAGAGGCTCAATAAATTACAAATACACACCTGATTAATAAAAAAAAAGATTTAAAAAACTGTTATCATGACATTATTAAGGTACTGAAGTGAATTCAAGTGTAAAATGACTGTTTTTCTCGTTTTTCTGCTCAACATGGACAACAGAGCAGGACTCTGTCTCCATCTACAGGACAGGATGTGCAACTGAAGGACAAGTCATTTTATCAGTGACGGACAGAGTGCTGAAAACCTGTACTCAAGTACAAGTACCGTTACATTACTAAATATATTACTCAGTTAAAGTAAAAGTGCTGGTGTTAGAAAAATACTTCAGTAAAAATACAAATTATTATTAAAAAAAATCTACTCAGAGTACCAGTTACTTTGTAACTGCTGATGTTTAATGTAAAGATGTTTTTTGTCCAAATCTTAAGTCTAAAATCTGTTTTATTCTTTTCATTTTTTAAGTTTTTACGTTTCCTTATTCAACAAATGGCTCCGCCAGACAAAATAATGTTCGACAAGGTGAAATTACTGCCATTTGTACACTATTGATTAAATGTTGATTCTTAATTGGTTCAGTTCTTAATGGAGATGACTTGATTCATGATTCATCATAAGAATCGTCACTCTGTGCTGCTGCACTGTTTGTCATTCGTCAACATTCAGACTGTTCTCATTGGTCTGTTTGTGATCAGATCAGGTTCGGATATTAATTCAAAGTGAACTCAGTACTCAATAAAATCAATTGATTTTAAAAGTAACTAAGTAGATTACATGGTGTAATGCTTACTTAAGTACAAGTAGAAACACAGACTTGAAAATCTACTCATAAAAGTACAAGTACCCTAAAAAACTATAGTTACAGTAGTTTGAGTATTTGTACTTAGTTACTTCCATCCCTGCACTGTAATCTGATCCAGGCTCTTGAACATGTGATGTTGAATTGAGGACAGAAAATTGGAATTTCTCTTCAATAACCTGAAAACAGTAAAGCCTGAAATATTTTATTGAAAGTTATTTTTTTGAAATTTGTTTTTGGATTTTCTCAGTGATTTTATTTTTGTACTTGTTCATTTGATTGTATTTGCTCCTAAACTGTGTTTTTCAGGTTATTATGCTTCTTAAATTTGTATTTCATTCAGTGAAAAATTAAAGCTCCACATTTCCTCTGTCTGACCTGTAAAGTTTAAAATTTAAATGTGTAAAACATTTTAATTTCATTTTTCTTCAGTTTATTAGTTTTTGGTTTTGTGCAAAAGTAAAGGGAAAAAAAGCACTTTTGAAATCCAACATTAGAAGTAACGTTTTTTTTTTTTTAACGAACAAAATGTTCAAAAACAGAAGTAAAGGTTCATGAACACCTTCAGTGTAAACGGGTGAAGTTTGTAAGAACAAGAGAACGTCCTTCATTTCAATAAGATTTAAAAATATTTTTTCTGAGTTTCAAGGAGATTAAAAATATTTTTCTGTATTAAGGACACTGCCTTAGTACTTTGAATCAACATACTACTACTACTGATAATAATAATAATAATAATAATAAACTTCTAAAAAAATGTAAAATTTATATAGCACCTGTCGTTCAAAACATGCAGCTCAAAGAGGAAGAAAAAAGGAACACAAATATAATGACGAATAAAACAACAGGCAGTTAAATTAAAATAAAAGACATTAGAGGGAAAAATCAAACATTTTAGACATTAAACATAAACATTTATTTAAATGAATTAACAGCCAATTAAAAAAAAATACTTTAGAGTCTAATTTTTCCTCTTTATACTTGCACATATATTATATTATATTATATTATATTATATTATATTAAACACTGGACCTTTCAGTACATTTTTCCTGTGTGAATGAATTATGTATTAATAGATTGATATTAATTAATAGATGATATGTTGTTGATCAGTGCAAAAGTGTATTTTTATTTTATTTGTGTTCACTGTTTTTCTACTTTTACTTTTGCTGTAAAAATTCTTCTGTTCTCTGAAGGACGACCAAGTCGCTGTGATGAATCAGATGGAAACTCGGACTCAAGTGTTCTCTGTGTTCTCAGTTCTCTCAGTGTTCTCACAGTGTTCTCCAGTGTTCTCACAGTGTTCTCAGTGTTCTCTGTTTTCTCAGTGTTCTCACAGTGTTCTCTGTGTTCTCTCATTTCCTTGTTCTCTCAGTGTTCTCACAGTGTTCTCACAGTGTTCTCTGTGTTCTCTCAGTGTTCTCTGTGTTCTCTCAGTGTTCTCTGTGTTCTCACAGTGTTCTCGCAGTGTTCTCTCAGTGTTCTCTGTGTTCTCTCAGTGTTCTCAGTGTTCTCACAGTGTTCTCTCAGTGTTCTCTGTGTTCTCGCAGTGTTCTCTCAGTGTTCTCTGTGTTCTCACAGTGTTCTCGCAGTGTTCTCTCAGTGTTCTCTGTGTTCTCACAGTGTTCTCTCAGTGTTCTCACAGTGTTCTCACAGTGTTCTCTCAGTGTTTCTCCTGTGTTCTCACAGTGTTCTCGAGCAGTGTTCTGCTCACGTGTTCTCTCATTCTCTGTGCTCTGTCAGTGTTCTCTCAGATAATATATGAATATAAAATATAAAATTATCTTGTCTTATTTTATTTTATGTTCATTGTATCTTATCTTAACTTACTGTATTGCATCGTTATAGTATCGTATCTTATTCTATCATATTGTATCGTCTTGTTACTGTATCTTATCATATCTTATCTTACCGTTATCATATCATATCGTATCATATCATATCATATCTTATCGTATCTTACCGTTATCATATCGTATCATATCATATCATTTCTTATCGTATCTTACCGTTATCATATCGTATCATATCATATCATATCTTATCGTATCTTACGTTATCATATCTATCATATCTTATCGTATCTTACTGTTATCAATGTATCATATCATATCATATCTTATCGTATCTTACCGTTATCATATGTATCATATTCTATCATATCTTACGTTATCATATCGTATCTATCATATCTTATCTTATCGTATCTTACCGTTATCATATCATATCATATCATATCATATCATATCTTATCGTATCTTACCGTTATCTTCATATCGTATCATATCATATCTTATCGAATCTTACCGTTATCATATCGTATCATATTTTATGCAGTGACCGATGACTGAAATGCCATTTCATATTTTATAAGTATCTTTAAAAACAAGTACTCTAGTACTTTAACTTGAGTAAAATTTTGACTGAGTAACTTTCACTTGTAGTTGAGTAATATTTGAGCAGGAGTATCTGTACTTTGACTGGAGTACTGGGGTTGAGTACTTTGTCCACCACTGATCTGATCTTGTCTTATCGTCTCGTTATCCTGATCAGTGACACCAGCCTTCATGTTCTTTGACTGGTTTCACTCGCAGTTATTCTGAATGTGAATGAATGTAAAACTCCTGCTGCTGCTGTTTCAGTCTGGTTACATAAGTGAACCTGTTTTACCTGCAGAACAAACACAAACACAGGAGACCGTCCTACATTCTCAGGGTCATACGAGCAGAGACACACACAGCTGACGTGATGACACACTTATTGTATAATAACACGACAGCTGATCTGTATTTATAGAGAACAAACAGAACGTCCACACTGAGACAGATCATTGTCATTACATTACTTTAATATTGTTTATAATGTATCTGACATTCACTCGTCATTCAGAGCATTTAAAGGAAAAACTCATCACAACTTTGTCTCTAATAAAGAAATGAGTTCACAACTGTTGACATCGAGGTCTGTGGGTCATCTTCAGTAACCAGCTCATCATTTCTGTAAAGACACGTCGCTGTGACTTTTTCTGATGTATTTTGTCTCTTTGAGCTCCACAAGCTGAGTGTCGTCTAGTTTCATTACATTAGAGAGAAAAGACAACATGAGCAGTGACATCATCAAAGTGCACCTGAAGCTGCTCATCCATGAGGGACAGAACGGTTCTTTCTCTGCTCTGTTTTATTAAAAATACATCAAATATAAAACCAGAGAAACGTGATTTTCTGCATTTTGTGTCAGTATCAGCCTGTTACAGTCACAATCACGCACACAGTGAATGTCTACATGATTATTGATCATTAGGAGCTACACTGTGATGCCAAGATCGTAACTGGAGGTAAAATGGATCAATAACGAAGAGAAGTGCAGATCAGGAGCAGACAGTTTCCTGCAGCTGTGCTGAAAATGAAGTGGACGAGCAGTGAAGCGTCCACAGTGACCTGCTGTCCCCAAACTGGACTGAACAGAGAGCTCAATATTCTCTGAGGAGGGACAGCTGGAGGTATCTGATGAGACACTTCTGAGCTTTTCACCATCTTCCTGTACAGATATCCAGATTTTATTTTTTTTTTACATCTTTTAATTTTTACCTGAGCAAATAAAAAAAAAACTCAAACTGAAATTCAAAAAATATTTAATTTGTCCTTTTTAAAATGTGGTAATATAGCAGTTTTCATGGTTTGATGTCAGAATCAGAAGCTGTAATAAGACATTTCAGGAACTTGGAATATTTGACTTTATTGAGCAGCATTTCTTACATGAAGTTTGACTTTAAAAACTCCCCACAGAGCACGTCCACACTGAGCATGTGCAAACAAAAAGACATGAGAAACAGACAGGAGATCAATGTTAATGCTAAATTACAAACGGCTCCTACTAAACACACCACAACAAGAACAAATGTAGTTTCTCTTTGTTCTCGTGTGCAAACAACAGCGACACATCATCAGGTTGTTCAAATACGAGGTGCAAAAGGTTCAGATGTGGAGACGTTGAGGAACAACACCATGATTTCAACAGTGAGGTAAGACTCGTTCACTTTTTAAAAATAAACCATGAGTTACACATTTTATTCCAAACAGACAGAAAATTTAAAACTCATTTGTTGTAGCTGATGTTGCCATGGAAACCATCTGATGCTCCTTCAGGCTGAGTGGAGCTCAAACCACTGATCAACACAACATTACAACTATCTTTCAAAGGATAAAAAAAAGTTCCGTTTGCACTTTTTCAACACATCAAGCTCTGGTTCTCGAACTGGTTCTGTTCAAGACTGCTGGAACCTTGGTTCTATCTGGTGAAGCAGTGTTTCCACCCGTTTTGAGCAGAACCATTGTAATCATGACACGCCAACTCTGGTTCCCAGGGGAAACCTGATTTTTTTTGGTTCTTGCTGGGAACCTGTTCACTTTTCATGTGAATGCCCAGAATGGTTCTAGCAAACCGGAACAGGGCAGATTCACGTCGGTGGAAAAGGCCTGACTGAGAATTTTCTGACTTTATTTTCTGACCCAAATGCTTCTACCGTTGCCATGGTGATCAACATCCAAATCAGTATTCAAATGTTTCTTTTTTATCTTTTTTAAGAGAGGAAGGAGACGTGTCGGCTGAACCAAACGTGGAAAAACACTGATGAAGAGCGAGAACTGGAGCTCCTCTTTAAAGCTGCACACATAAAAACCAGGTGTGTCCACAAACGCACACAGAGGGAACATTTCTCCTCTGGGAGCACAAATGCTTCATGTCTCCTCTGCTGTCCTCGTCCCTCAGTGTATCAGTAAACAGGTTTGAGGACAGAGTGACAGTTTGTTTTGTCAGATAATAATTCTCTCTGAAACTCTGACGTCTCAGAACTGAACTGTCTGTCTTCTCTCGCAGTGAAGTGAATCTCTTGATGGTCAAATACTGCAGACATGTTTCATCACCTGCATCTCACTTTTTTAAAATCTCGTCTCGGCTTTAGTTTAGTTTTACAAATATAAAACCTCCATGGATAAGTCACAATTGACCTTTATTATGACCCCGCCCTTTTCCAGTAACACCTGAGCTACTTTGGTACCTCGTTCAACTTTGTCCTTTACTGGAAAATCTACATGCAAAGTCACATCTCAGCTGTTGGCAAACTGCTATCTACCTAGCTAGCTGATGTTAGCAAAACTCTGGCTAACTAGCTAGTCAATGACTGATGTAGATTAGATAGCTAGTCAGATAGCATTTTGCTAACATTAGCTGCCTTAAGATGAGAAGATATGTCACTCTAATAGGTCCTAAAGCAACGCCTTCAAACCATCTTCAAAATTTGATTTCTCAAGAGACGAGAGAGTTGAGGCCGAGGTACAAAAGCTTGTTCACCTGTCATTGGAGCACACCGTAAAAAGGTGTGGGGCTTGGGGTCGAATGAGCTTGTTTAAGGCGCTCTGTCAACAGTTTTACGAAGATAATTTTTCGCTGCAATACCACGAGTGGCCACTGGGGAAAACTGGAAGCAAGGCAAGTTCTACATCTCTGGGATGGATGGGCCAAATGTGCGTCATGAGATCTGTGTCATGTGACTTTTGTCTTGTGACTTGTTTCACTCATACCACATGACGTACATATAAGGTACTTTTTCTTTTAACCCAAAACATCATCTTTTCCTAATTCCTTTGGCCAAAACTGACGCTGACGCCCTCGGTGTCACTGTTTCCCCTCATCACAGCAGCCAACATGGACGACCACAGAATAATTAATGAGGCTGAGAAGCATCAACTTTTATATGAACCACAGCAGCTTTTTTATGGGAATATCCTCCAAAACAACAGAGTCTGCAGGGAAACGCGGAGCTGTTGGGAGTAACAGGTAAATAAACTGTCCTCAAACTATAGAAACACAACTGACTGAAGGAAATTACGCCAGAATAAAGAACTGAGACACTTAACTTACAGCTTCAGTTTCAGGGGGAGAAAGTGAAGGATGCCACTGTGACCTTGTTCATATTGTGTCTGGATAAGGTTTCATGCTCCACCTGCTTCAGTTTGCTGTCAGTTGGGAAGTGGCCACCGCCTCCTGGCGTCTCATACTGAAGAACAAGCTACTCTGGATCTGAGGCAGACTTAAAGTATTTGTAACACGAGATTAAAAACTGTGAAACGCTTGATTCATTTTTTCAGGGGCGTCACGATTCAATATGATTGTTCGATTTAAACGTTTATTTCAGCACTGATGGTTGTTTCACTGTTCGACAGTCTGAGTCTTTGTTTGTCCAGACAACTGTGAGCTGTCACGATGTCGTCTTTGAGGGATTGCTGGTGAAAGTCCTGTTTGTTTGACTCATCCGTCCACCTCCTCCATGTGTGGACTTTCTCTGTCTTTATACTACATCAACAGCTCGGGGCGTCCCATACAGACACGAGCGGTCCCGTACACGTCTGTCTGAGGGTCGCTGAGGGGCGGTGACAAACTGTTGGTCTGTGATGAGGTGGGAGTGAGATATGGCTGGTTGACAACGTGTTGTTCAGACTGAATCAAACACCTGGAAGATATTTTTCACTATTTTCTGACATTTTACGGATCAAACATGTTATTAATCAAGATAGTGATCAGAGATATAATCAATAATGAAACAAAAAGCAGTCTGAGCAGCGACGGGGACGACAGAACGCCTGCATGTCGAGGTGATGCTCTTCTCTTGTCCACCTCCTGTTCAGTAGTACGGGCCGGCGTTCTCGTATCCCGCGTAACTCGGCCAATCGGGGAAGATCCCGTGAGAGCAGGTGGGGCTGCCGTATCGGTCAAAATGAATCCCGAAGTCGAAGGAGTCCATGTGGCGGCTGCAGGCGTCCTGATGGACGCTCTTCATGGAGGACCAGACGATCCTGTAATTGTTCCCGCAGTTGCTGTCCCAGTACTCACATCCAGCCACCTCATAACAGACGGCGAACTCGACGCGCTCGTGAGGCCTGAGCTCATCGGGCAGAGACACGCTGAAGGAGAACGTGTCGCTGTACGAGCTGGGATACGTGTCCTTCATGTACACGCAGTCCACGTCTGTGTGGGTCTTCCAGGTGTCGAAGGTGACCCGCAGCTTCACAGACTTCTCAAAGGACACGTTTTTCACCTTCACGGTTCCTGCCAGCGCCTTCTCCTTCAACACACAGTGCTCCAGACACACGTAGTTCCTCTCCAGGCTCTGACGGAAGCGCAGGTAGTCTGAGGAGGGCTGAGTGAAGTCCAGCACCAGCTTGTCCTCCTCAGCGGTCAGAGAGAGCGCCGAGCTCAGCATCTCCTGGATGTTCAAAGGAATGTCGATGGGATCGTTGAACTCGGAGAACATCTTCACTCTGGTCAGAGACAGGCCTCTGTGGTCTGCAAATGTCACCCGCTTCTTGGCTTTCTTGGAGTCGTTCTTCGGGGACGGTCCATCGTCCTCGGGCTCCGTCTGATCCACACAGTGAGAGTGCTGGAACCTCAGGCAGGAGCTCTGGGCAGGTTTGCACGTTTTGGGAGTCGTCCTGTAGACAAACTCCTCCTTGGACAGGTACAGAGGTAACGCCATGTCGATCGGCATGGTGAGCTCAGGAGGAAACACACTCAGGACACTGAAAGACAGAAGACGTGTGATTGTTAGGTGGTTTAACACAGAACAACAAGCACGTTTAGGTCAAGTCACAATGTGCAATTCAGAGTTTTAACGATTAGTCAATTATGAATCAAATATTAAATTAATCGCCAGCTATTTCGATAATCAACTGATCAGTTTGCAGCATTTTTTAAGGGAAAAAAGTCAAAATTCTCTGATTTCAGCTTCTTAAATGTGAATAATTTCCGGTTTCTTTACTCCTCTCTGACAGTAAACTGAAGATCTTTGAGTTGTGGACAAAACAAGACATTTGAGGACGTCATCTTGGACTTTGATCAACGTTTTCTGACATTTTATGAATCTACCAATCGATTACTAGAGGAAATGATCAACCGATTAATGAATAATGAAAACAATCATTACAAGAATGAAAAATAAGTCGGACATCCGTGTGCTCCACATGTTTGGGCCTATTTTTCAGACTGAGACATTATTAATTAATCAGTTTATTGAGAAAATGATGATAATTGTGAGTTCTTTACTTTCACAATGCAGCGTGACGTACGTGCTGCATGTCTGTGACCTTCTCTCAACTAACAGCAGTGTTTGTGTCGCCTGCAGCTTCATCCAAGTCATTTTTCATCCTGAAGTTAATCACTTTACTCTTCACAGGTAGTTTGTACCTGTTGTTAATTATACTGACGAGAATCTGAGGATACAATACGAATCAGAGCAGTGAGGACAGATAACAACACCGCTATGCAGCAGTCGAGGGTTTAAACACACACAGAATCAACCACTGCTGTGAATCTTTGCAGGAACCAAAATATCACAATACAGTTTATGAAAACTGATTCAGTATCACAGAAAGTAAACACAGAGATGTGATCAGTGGAGATGATTTATTTATTTATAAGGGTCTGACCTGCTGATCCTGATTCTGAATCTTTCTAAGAACTGTAATTGACAGAATACACAAACATGTTTCTAACTTTTCTTTAAAGTAAAATTAAACTGGATATTAAATATTTTTTACAAACTGTTCCAGGTCTGATTATTCTTATTATATTAAGATTATGTACCAGAGGGAGCATGATGTCACGAGATCTCGAAGGAAACCAGATTTCACGTGATCTCGTTGAAGCAGACGTAAACAGACCAGAAACAGACGCAGTGCAGCAGTTAAACGCTGCAGTGAGACAAACAGACAAACCCCACACAAAAACCATACATGCTCGTCTCAAAAATACATACAGGTACAGAAAAGAATTTTATACTTTAATATTAATATTAATATTTAATTGTATAATTTTGTGCTTGCTGATTTTGTCAGATTGTGAGTCATCCTGAGCCTTTTTGTTAAAGTTACTTTAAACAGTTTGGTTTTATTCTCACTGGAAGAAGATCCCTTTGATTTTTAATGAATTATACAAAGAAAATCTTTTTTTCAAATTCCACTTGCTCCAATAATTTCACTGCAAAAAAAAAAAAAAAAAAAAAACAAAAAAAAAAACACCTAAAATACTGTAACATGTGTTGCAGTTTTTTTTTAGCAGAGCCAAAGTGAAATCAGGGATTTTAGGCCACAACAGTCTCACAACAGCCTGTGAGATCCTGGAGGGACTGAGAATTATTATATCACCATTCAAGTGACCAGATGTCCAGAAAACTTCAGGAAAGTCCCAGATTACAAGCAGTTGTCTCAGATCCTGTCATTCTCATCCTGAAAATATTAATATTAATAACATGATGATATCAGGGAAAATAATCTGATCAAATCAATTCCTGCTCTTAGTTTTCTTTGTCACAAGTATTTGAGAACTACATCTGAGACTTTATGTTCTATAAACTGTATGTTATGTTCTGTATAAAGAACGCTGGCTAATATGTCCATATTGAACTGTTTTTAAATCCATAACATCAATATAGCCCCAAAAATCCAGTGTCACTCAGGCCCTAAAAACTATGAGATTTAAAAAAAGTCATAATTATGGGTTAAAAAGAGAAATTGTGAGTTACACTGTCAACATTATCAGTTAAAAAATGGTATTATGAGCTAAGAGGTCAGAATTATGAGTTAAAATGATAAACTGTGAGTTGTAAAGTCAACATAATCAGTTTAAACACAGATTTAGAACATTAAAAGTCATAATTCTGAAATAAAGAGTTGAAATCCTGCAGGTAATAACTGAGACTCACCGCATTAAAGATCTTCTGTACCTGTGCAGTGTGTCTGCAGAACCTTCACACCACACACACACACACACACACACACACACACACACACACACACACACACACACACACCTGGTTCCTGTGTTCTGTCAGTTCTTCAGAACTTTAAGACACTTTGACCACCTGACGCTCAGACGCGTTTCTATTGGCCGCTCACACATTATTAACCTTTTTTTTTTTTTAAACTAAACTCCGGTGATCTGCTCCGCGTGAGACCACCTCACACACCCTCGTCATGGCGACCTTACCTGGAGAGAAGTGACGCGGAGCCGCTCCTGACCTCCACCTGTCGGCCTGTCGGTCAGCAGTGTGTCCGCTGTGGCTCAGGAACATGGCGGCTCTTCCTCCTCCTCTTCTTCCTCCTCTCTCTGCTCTCTGCTCCTCTCTCATCCCCGTCTGAACTTGTTGCTCATAGATTCTCTCACACGGAGTTCACGTGAACACCTGCAGGCAGCCAATCAGAAAGCGCGGTGACGGAGCGATCGATGCAGGTGGACCTCTGCTGTTTGATACGTCACTCAGTCTTTCTGACAGAAATCCGAAATAAAAACTTCTGGAGTGATGATGGGAGGAGTACTGAAACGTATGGAGTATTCTTCTGAGAAACTACTCAGAGTATTGGTTACTTTTTAAATTCTTAACATCCTTATTACAAACAGGGTTGGGAGAGTTACTTTAAAAATGTATTCCAATACAGTTACTAATTATGTTCCAAAAAATGTAATCTGTAATCTAAGTATCACAACATTAAAGTAATGTGAGAAGATTACTTTCCATTACTTTTGGATTACCTCAGTGTGAAATATGGTGAAATGTTTTTAGAGATTCAGCTAATCATTATTCTCATCATCAATTAACTGTTCAGTTATTTTCTCAATTAATCAATTAGTTGTTTGATCCATAAAATGTTTTAAAAACGTCTCTCAAAGTCCAACATGACGTCCTCAAAATGCCTCGTTTTGTCCACAGCTCAAAGATGTTCAGTTTCCTGTCAGAGAGTAAAGAAAACAGAAAATATTCACATTTAAGAAGCTGAAATCAGAGAATTTGGACTTTTTTAAATTAAGAAGTGTGTCAAAATGATTAAGTGATTATCAAAATAGATGCAGATTAATTTAATAGTCAGTTAATAATTGATTAATCATCACAGCTCTAAGTGTTTCATGTTAGTCGTTAGGTAGTTTGTCCAGCTGTTCAATTTATTTATTTATTTATTTATTGATTGATTGATTTAAAAACAAAAAGTGTTGACTTTTCCACCCAGTGAAGTATTTCTTCTCTTGAGGTCACGGTGGTTAAACTACCAAAAAAAAAAAAACAAACAAAAAAAAACTTTAATTATAGTAGTTTGAATGTTTGTAATTATTTTTCGTCCACTCCTGCAGTGAACCATCTCAAGTTTGACTTAATAATTCATAATTTAGTTTCTCATTTTCATTTACCGCAGCGCAGTCTAATTTTGATTTAATATCTCATGTGTATTTCTGTCCTGTCTATTAATTCTTTGTAAATATGAATACAAGCAGCATTTGTTTCCTGAGACGATGAAGCTCATAAATCTTGAACCGTCACTGTGGACGCTGAAGTTTTAGTAAACGGTGGTCAGTTAATCAGTTAATTAAGAAAATGATGATTATGCGATAATGAAAATTATTAGTGTATGTTTCATCTGTAGATGACCAACACATCCACGTGGATTTCATTTATCTTTTCAACAGTGTTTTCTTCATTTAAGGAGAAATCTTAAATAACTAAGAATAACTTTTTTGTTTCTTGTTGATCAGAGTTCAGATTAATGCTGAATGTTTCTCTGAGTGAGTCCGTGTCTGTTTATGGATCATTAGAGATCATTAATAATTATTTCATTTACAGAGTCGGTGTAAATCCTGTGCAGACCAGCTGTTCTGTCATCTGTACTTCAGCAGAACATTTACTGGTACGATGGAGGGTTTTTAGGGGCCGGGCAGCCTAAGCTGCCAGGACCCTATTGTAATCCTGCATGTTCTTCTTTCTTTCTTTCTTTCTTTCTTTCTTTCTTTCTTTCTTTCTTTCTTTCTTTCTTTCTTCTTCCGAGGAAATCCTACTTCCCATGCACGAAAAATGACCAAACTTTGCACAAAGGTCCAGTCCCATGTCAGATTGCCTCAGCTGCAAAAACAGGCCAATAGTCCTGATGGTGGCGCTACAGCAAGCCTCTAAAGTTCAAAATTTTGAAAATTCACAACAAATCAACCATATGTTCTACAGATTTACAACTTTCACCAAAATATAGCCCCAACACTGAAGAAACTTTTGTGCATTTAAACCTATTGCAAATTATGAAGTCCATCACTCTGTTTTTTTCAAAAACTGTAAAACTTATTAAACCTATCTCCTCCCACAATTTTTGTTCAATTGGCACCAAACTTGCTACAGAGCATCTTCAGACTGTCCTACACAAACGAATGCACACAGATTTTTGATTTATGGAAAATTGAGCCTACAGTGCATCAAAATGTTTGACTGTAAACGGTATTATAAACATATACTTGCAAATTCTTGCTAAATACATTTTCAATGTTCATGAAAAAAAATGACAACATTTTGGAGTCATGGTAGATGATGTTTGGAAAATATCAGAATTTTATC
The DNA here is from genome assembly GCA_034769285.1 of Lutjanus argentimaculatus. NCBI lineage: Eukaryota > Metazoa > Chordata > Actinopteri > Lutjaniformes > Lutjanidae > Lutjanus > Lutjanus argentimaculatus. The sequence continues at coordinate 41,807,988 of JAWZSL010000005.1, read as the reverse complement.
TCAAAAACTGAATTTTTTACAGCATTTTGAATTTCACTCTCATGAGAACAATTGGAGTCAATGCAAAAATGCAAAAATGGCATTTTTAAACATCAGTTTAAAAACAATCATTGTTAAAAACTAATGACCAACATCTCCATGCTGTCTAGATGCAATTTGTGTATTTTGGGATTTTTGTCTCAATAACTGAATTTTTGACAGCCATTTGAAATCTGCCTTTACATGCTAACAGCTGCTGTCTTGCACACAGGTGACTGGCTTAGTCAATTTGTGAAGCTACAAGTGGTGTTTCCATTTGCCAATTAGCTCAGTGAGATAGAGGATGGTTCTTGGTGTTGAAGGTTGTGAGTTCAAGCCTCAGCTTGTACAACATTTCCATATGAGAAATTACCTCAAACTTTTCACAAAGGTCCAGTCCCATGCCAGATGTCCTCAACTGGAAACACAAGACAATAGTCCTGATGGTGGCGCTACAGCAAGCCTCTAAATTTCAAAACTTTGAAAATTCACAACAAATCAACCATATGTGCTACAGCTTTGGAACTTTCACTTTGAAATGTTCTTTTCCATGGCATGGATGGCTGCTGCCTGGCACCCTGATCCTTGGCTTAGTCAGTTTGTGAAGCCACACATAACTGTCACTTGCCAATTAGTCAGTGAGATAAAAGACTGACTTCAGTGTCAGAAGTCGTGAGTTCGAGTCCTCAGCTAAGGCAGGATGGACTTTCAAATGTGAAAGCCTTATGTTCAGGTATCATGCTATGTGGATTAGAGACTACTAGGTTAAAGTAATTATGATTCAGGGAGTTTTGGGAAGAGACAAATACTCTTTATCAACATGTTTCCCTGTTATCCCTTGTCTCTTTTCCCTGTTTATTTGGCTTAGCTATCAGTCAATATGCAGAGTCTCTTGTGCCAGAAATTGTGAGTTCAAGCCTCAACTGATTAAAATGCACATTAGAATGCCACCTTTTTTTTCATCTTCCTACACTCTGCTTGTTGCTCAGAATTGCCTAATTTTGCCTAAAATTGCCCGGCCCCGACCATTGCTGCGACAGCAGCTATAATTTTTCTATTGTTGTCGACTTTTACTCGAGCAGAACGTGTGATTTAGATTTGTTCTGATATCTGGAGGTTTGTTCCAGCTCTGTGGTGTTCGGTTACTAAATGCTGCTTCTGCATGTTTAGTCAGCAGCCTGCTGACCTGCTGACCTGAGGGCCCCACAGGGGTCCATTACCAGCTCACAGAACTTTTACAGATGAGCAGCAGGACCCTGTTCTCTGTGAAGAGACGTGAGACGTCCTGTGATGTGTTCAGGGTTCTTGGTTTGTGTCTGGACGCCAGCAGCAGCAGCAGCTCCACTCTGGATGAGCTGAAACTGCAGCGTCACATCCAATTATGCAAGAGCATAAGAGCAGAAAAGGCTTATTTTGGCCTCTATTGACTCTGCAAGTATTGAACAAAGTTAAGAAACGACCTGCTGGGTTTTTGGCGGCTGATCATGTAAATATTTGTTCAGGGAGAAACCTACTGAACGATGAAGGTCAAGAGGAGAAAGAGCGGGTTTATGATAAGTTATACCTGAGGCCTCCTGATAAGGACTCTGTCCCTGACTGCACCGCCATACGTGGCTGTGACCTGAAAATAGGCCCCACCCCCATCAGCCTGACGCTCTGTGATAAATGTGACAGTGACAGGAGTGAAACATTAATCGCAGGTCGATCAGAGCTGCACGCTCCCGCATGTTTTGTACAGCCGAGCTCTCGTCTGTACGTTCTGAAATAGCTGCTGTTGACCAGAGGCATGCTGGGAACAAAAAGATCAAGTTTGACCTCATTTGGCAGAACGTTAGAAATACAGGAGAACGTTGAGTCTGTTAGAATGACGATGATGATTCCAAAATACAACAGAACGATGAGTCCAGTTAGAACATTTTCTTATTTATTTAGAACATTTTCTTCTTTAGAACATTTTGGTGTTTATTTAGAACAGGGTTCTGCAGTCTTTGTGATCAAAAGAGCCACTTTTGGATTTGTCATCCATAGTTAGACTGAAGAGACTCAAGACTTCAGAGGAATTTAGAGCATTGGTTCCCAACCTGGGGTCTGGGCCCCTTTAGGGGGGCGGCAGAAATCACAGGAGGTCCCCAAGAGTTTTTCTTTATTTAGAGCATATTATTTAATCTGAACACTTTGCTTGTAATTTAAAGTGAAAATAAATAAATATAAATAAATTGTTGTAATGTGGACAGTAGCAGACAGAGGTCGATCATGTCAGATGTATTTTTTAAATCAATAAATACCTGCAGGCTTTAATGCTTTCTTTCTCTTCTATTGATTCAATTAATGCTGAGGATGTAGATCTATTTGTTCTAAATCCAAACTGATTCTCACTCATCAGTTTATTATGAAAAATGACCTGAACTCATTCACCACCTCAGTCATGTTTTTTACAACTTTATCATCCTTAACAAAGAAATGTGGAGGTTTTGTGAACTGGTTTTCTAACAATATTCAGAATCTTCTTTTTACTTTTCATGTCACCTTTATTTTCCTTCAGTCGCTCATTATAATAATCTTTTTTTTAGCTTGTCTCATTATTATAGTTAACTTAATTATTTTATTTTATTTTATTTTGACTTTTAACAAAATCTTTTATAACCCCCTCACCATCCAAAGATTTTTAATTATAAGTTGATTCAATACAGTAAATATTCATTTTGAAATTTTAATAACAATATAAATATGATTCTGTTATTTTTACTGAGAGTTTTTCTGAAGTAACAAAGATTTTCCTGATTAAACCGTGTGAGTCTCTACATGAAGGCGCCATGTTGGATGTTGTTCTCACTGCTGCCTGCAGTGCACTGATAATCCACCAGAGGGCAGCAGAGACATATCATATTGATGACATCAGCTGTTTCAGGACAGTATTGATCATATTGATGATGTAGACGTTTTAGAAACTCATGAATCAAATATGATTCAAATGACATCAGAGGGTTTTAACATCTTGATCTTGTATGAAGTCTAATTCATTCCTGTATGTTGCTGACAGTTGATGAAGTACGATTGATGAATGACTTCATGATACTTCATGTTCACTCTCCATAAAGTGTTAAAAATAATCCCACATTTCCACATGACTCAGTGACATGAAGCTCTGCCAGTGAGTCAAACTGAGGAGGAAATAAAAGCTGATTAAATCAGCCCTCTGTCTTGTCAAAGAGAGACGATCAATAACCATCTGAAGCTTTTCTCCTCGTTAGCAGACAGATTTCTGCTAATTATCACTTCTGTTCTGCTAATAATGAGATCATAAGTCATAACTGAGGCCTTGAAGTCTTCTGTGCTGAATGAAACGTGTTCACATACAAAGAAACCAAACCAAACATTTTACCAACTAAGAGAAAACACACAAGTTCCTGTGAAGCTTCAGAGTTTCATAGTTGATTAAAGAGATTTTATTGTCTTTGAACACAGTAGATGATTACAGGGATCTTCATCATTCATCTCTCTGTGTAAACTTCTGATGGGGACGCTGTGGTCCTGATCCCACAGCACAAACTCGTGTCATAGAAAACTGAATATTTGGCTCACATGTGGAACACACATCTGCACAGGTGAGTGTAAATGTCTCCTTCTAATGACGCTCAGCTTTGCTCAGGTTTTGGTCGTTAAATGGTCGTGAGCAGACGGTCACATGGTGTCGTCCTTTCCACGTCCAGTAATGATCCGTCTGGACCCGACCTCAGAAACCCTGAGGCTGCAACAACAAGGATTAATGTTTAAACCTGATTAAATCTGGCTGCTTTGTGTCAAATTTTTAGCTTGTTAGCAAAGCATGTAATGTTCTGTTAACTTTTTAACTAGCAAATACTGTAACGTGTTGTTAGCTTTTTAGCTAGCGAGCAAACATTGTTTTGCTTTATAGCAAGCTAGTAAATAAAAATTTGAACTGTTTAGCTAACTGGAAAGCAATATAGCACTTATTTAACTTTTTCGCTAACTAGCTAAGAATGTAAAAGTTTGTTGACAAGCTAGCTTGTAGTGTAACTTTTCTTACCTTTTAAGATAGCTAGCAAATAGTGTATTGTTTTGTTTACTCTTTAGCTTGTTAGCAAACAATGTAACATTTTGTTAAATGTTTATCTATCCAGAAAACAATGTAATGCTTTGTTAACTTTAGCCTGTTAGTAAAGAACGTAAAATTTTATTAACTGATTACCTTGTTAACAACAGTTTAATGTTTTGTTAGCTTTGTAGCTAGGTAGCAAACATTGTTTTGTTTACTTTTTAGCCAACTAGCTAACATTGTAATCTCTTCTTATCCTTTTATCTAGCGAGCAAACAATAGTGTTTAGTTAACTCTTCAGTGACCTAGAAAACCATATCACATTTTAAAATTTAGCTAGCTAGCAAACATTGTAATATTTTCTTAACTCTTTTGCTAGGTAGATAACAATGTAATGTTTTGTTAACTTCTTAGCTAGTTAGCAAAGAATGTAACATTTTAATTTTTTAGCTAGCTAGCTTGCAATGCAATCTGGCCACTGTTTTGGATCCTCTGCTGCGGTCCAGTGAAGTACCACTGTTATTGATTTGTTATTGTTTCACTGTTCACAGGTACCACCGTAGGACTCGATCCACTAAGACTGCTGCGCTGCCCCCTGCCTGTCAGGTAGGTTGTCTGGTTTTATGAGATTTACACATAGTGTAGCCTGAGAGAGAATGAGAGTGAATGCCTCACTTCAGTGCCTCTGATCACTACAGTTCAATAACAATAAGAACATGGTACCTTATTATAATTAATGTGAATCAGTATGTGTTTAAGAGGTCCGCCTCCACCAAGAACCTGTCAGTGTCGAACAGAGAACAGCTGTGCTGTCACCGACATATCCCTCACTGAAGACAGAATAACAGTCACAGTGTCTCATGTTCTCTCATGAGAACAATAGATCAGCTTTATCTAACATATTAGAGGACAGTTAGAAAACAAGAGACCTTACTGGTTAAAGAGTTGGAGAACTTTTGTTTGGAGTGATGACAGGACCAAAAGATGAAGAAACTCTTGTCTTTTCAGTAGATCACAACAATCGACCTGTTTTTATTCAGCACACCAGAGTATCACAATGTACGAAAAGTATCAAAATCCCAAAACAGAACGTGATTCAGAGTACAAAGAAAATTGTTTATTAAGGATTATCTTCACAAGGGTAAAATAAAAAGAAAGAAAAAGTTCTGTTAACTATTATTCTCTATTTACTTCTAAAGAAGAGAAATGATTTATTTTTATTTTTATTATTATTATAGTCTTATTAACCTCAAGTTAAAATTGTGAGCTGATTCTCCCTGACTGGTCCTCACAACTGATGGAAAAAGTTTGAACACAAGCCACGAAGGCTGCGCCCAAAAGTTCCCCAAAAATATCCCAAAATTCTGCCTCTTTTCCTCGTTGCAACACCTTTTATACAACTTTGATCGAGGGAGGAGATTACTGTTTTCAACCAATCAGCCTTTTACACGTTAGACACATGTTAAAATCAAAACTCTTCATTGGAGAATTTCAAAGTACGTCACATCACCTCATACAGTCTTATAGTGGACAAAAGTGAAGAGACAGTAGAACCATCAAATAACACACAGTCTGTTTTTTGGTTGGTGTCAAACTGAAAACAACAGCTGCTTCAGCTTCATTTCTAATTTAGGGTCTCTGGTTCATGACGGTCCTCGTCTGATTCCCCTCCATAGCTCTTTGTTCTCTCTTTGTTCTGTCTCTGTTCTCAGATGCTGGTGTTCTCTTACAGATCTGGGATCTCTGATTTTTAATGGCTCAAGTCTGATCCCTCTCAAATTCCCATTTACTATGTGATGACATTGTATGATACGACTATAAGGTGGTTCCTCATATGATTTTTTTCCCATTTTCATTCTGCTCCATCCTTTATTGTAATTTATATCAAGTATGGCTTCTGAGACACTTCTGGGACCCTCTGGTGGAATTACAAGCATTGTGTAGAATAGCCACAATCTGCTTTGACGGACGTGGCACAGCCATAATGTGATGCTGCCATGTTCAGTCGAATCAAGTCGTAGCATCTTTGCAAAATACTTAGCCGGGAGGTAATGGTGATCATCCTACATTATAAACATAAATACGTAAAATTTTTAATCACAATATTCAGTAAAATCCATATGATGTAAGCAAAATCCTTAAATTACAAAAATAAGTATACAAAAATACAAGAGTACTGAGCTGCAGACACCACTGCAAGAGCCACCTCTGGAAGTGCATCTGCAAAAGACACCTCCTGGGTCAAAACTTTAACTGAAGGTTACAAAAACACAACTTTATTCACTGACATCAATGAAACATGATCATATTTTATAGACAAAATATTCAGGTTTCCTCTGAGTGTCTTTGTTAACTTCATTAGCTTTGCAGCAAACATTTGTTGTCCTGCTGAGCCTGGTTCATTTGTCCGCTCGCATGGCTCCAGTTCTGTGAGCTCCCAGTCCGGGCAGAGTCAGCAAATAGGATCACTAACATTAGCTGCACGATTAGCTACTTTAGCAACAAGTGAAGCTACCTGTCCATCTCAGAGCAGTTGGAGGACATCAGGAGGAAAACCAGAAAACATTTTCTCTGTTAAATAAGATTCAGATTTCTTCCTATTCTTCTGCTGAGTTTTAAGTTGGTTAGAATCAGATATCCAGCAAAGATGCTCCATAATAACTCTCTGAACCATCTGAGTCCAGTCAACTGTGGAGATGCCTCTTGCACATGGACTTGCAGAGGTCTGCATCCAGGTACCTCTTCAAAAATAAGCACAAATAATCTGCACCAAGCAAACTCCTTAATCGTAAAATAAAGAAAATTCTTAATTGAAACAATATAAGAAAAAAATGTTCAAACATAAGCAAACTTCATGTAAAAATAAGGAAAATCTTTAACTTCAGAATTAAGTCAAATTAATATGAAATCAGCAAAACCCTTCATTTCTAAACAAACAAAATCCTTAATTACAAAAATAATGAAAATTCTTGAATACAAGAACAAATAAGAACTCTTTGTTGTTTTCACTTTCATTTGTATTATTCTGATTTTTTTCTTCTTCTTGCCAAATTATATCTAAATGTTGGTCGTGTCCTGAACCATCTAAGGTACAATTATGACATTTTCAAGGTCCTGGAGGAGGAAGTCTTGCTAACAACAAACAATGACCCATGTCAACCACAAGGAGGCGCTAAAGTAGGTCTGAACATGTTCCTGTTACTTCAGAATTAAAATGTTCAAATTTGATGGCGTATTATAAAACCAAAGTGAGAGGATATATATAACATTGTTTTATAATATAATGATTCCAGCCGTATTGTTTAAAGGGAACATGCGTATAAAAATATGAAATCTTTGACTGAGCTGATGGTGGGTTGTGTGTCAGCTGATAAATCCATGTGGATGTGAGATGAGCTCCTTGGAGATCCTACTCTGCTCCCTGAGCTCCTTCCTCTTCAGTCAGTCCTCCTTCAGCTGCAGGAACACCCAGGTTATAACAATCCAGCTCAATGTTCTCCTGGGTGCCTGGCTTCTGCCCCCTGCTGGTCTGGAGAGACATGACAGCACACAGATGTGACTTCACTCCTCTGTTCAGGTCAATAAACAGACTGAGTGCTTCATTCAGTCAGTCCTCTAAACAACAGACATGTGTCAATACCTTACAGTAGAAATAAAGGGCAGAGTTCACCAACATCAACAGCAGAGTCAGCGGCAGGACGACCATTCTGATGATAACAACTGTTGGATCTGATCAAACACATGGACAGTCATCACATCACATCAACATCACATCACATCACATCACATCACGAGTCCAACAGCTGCCATTAAACACAAACTGTAGAGACCTGAAATCACTTCAACATGGAGCTGTTTGATTCAATCCACAGAGACACAGCTCTTAAACTTCACTTATTACACATCATCTTTATGTTATATTAAATGTTTGGACTTGATACACTATCATATCTTTATGTTTGTTCATGTAGTTATTGTCCTCCTGGTCCATCTGTCTCCTCTGTAAAGATCTACTTCCTGTCTGTCTGTTCCAAAGAGGGATCTCTACTCTGGTGATCCTCCTCATCTTTGTCCTTTTTCCTCTGAGGACAGAAAGTCCTTTGTTGTACAGATTTTAAAGTCCTCTTTGTAATTTGTAAATGTGCATTAGTCTGGAACTTCACCGTTCATTTTCAGTTTCCAAGGGACATTATCAATGAGTCTGTCACAAGAACTGTAGTCATGAAATACTACAAGCAAACTGCAGGGGATGGCAAACAACCGTAACAGTCGCTGTGTTCGTGTTTTTTTCTTTTTTCCATCAGGTGAAACCCTTCTTGTTTCACACTTATATGCATGTTAAATGACTGGATCAACCCTTCACAAAATTCAACATGCAATACGAAGGCCAGTAACAGTTCAACGCTGGATTGAGACCAGCTGTCTGTGACCCGACTTCGCTGAACCTGTTGAACTTGGAGTTAGCATTTTTTGCAGTTAATGTGGCTACTGTCACAGGCTGGGATGTTGGTCTAAATCTGTAACATTACATGGCAAGTTTAAAAAAAAAAAGTTTTTTGTAATAGTGTATATTAAAGAGCGAGCTGCATCAGTTTTGTTGAATCTGGCCAGTTCTGCTCTGTGATCCTCGTCACCAGTCTCTGTGTGTGTTTGTTTTGTTGCTGGATGTAAATGTACTTGATAGACATGAAGGTATAGACAGATGTATGATAGATAGATAGATAGATAGATAGTACTTTTGTTATGGTTTGGACATTTTCGTGGTCATTTCCTGTTTTATTTTGTAGTATTGGTTTCCCTTGTGTGTCCTTGTTGCTTTTACTTCCTGTCTTTGTCCTTTTCCCGCCCTTGGTTGATTACTGATTTGGTTCACCTGTTGTTGTCCACCCACCTGTGTTTGATTACCTCCCTGTCTATTTAGTCCCTGTGTTTCTCTTTGTCTTTGTCAGTTCGTCGTGTTGTTTTTTGGTGTTTCTGTCTGCCTGCTGTGCTCCCTGTGTGTTCCGTTTCCATTTGGATTTCTTGATTTTCCGGTTGGATTTATTTTTCCCTTTTTGGTTTTTTTTGGTTCCTGGATTTACCTGGATTTTGCCATTTTCAGTTTTTGGATCCCTTTGTTTCAAGTAAGCCTGTGTTTGATGTTTCTTTCTGTTTTTTTGATTAAATTTTTTGAAGTCTGCTCCAGTGCCTCAGTCTGCATTTTTGGGTCCAACACCTTTGTATTTTTTAGTGACTGTACACCATATCCTAACAGTACGAACTGACCAAGAAGATGGACCCAGCAGACCTTGCACTGGTGGATGAGGAGCTAAAAAAGGCCTGCTCTGAGTTTGAGCAATTGGGCTCAACCATTACGGGTTGCACAGACTTGAAGCGCAGACTTTTTGTGTATACCCTTATGGAAAGGACTTTTTTATCGCGGCCCAGAATTTTGTGTTTTTCATAAATAATCCGGAACTTGTCAGTTATTGCTTACCTGAAGCAGGACTTACAGACCACAATTGATTCCACAAGTGTGCCTGATTTTGAACTCAGCTTGGACTCAGTTAGCCACCAGCCACCTGCTAAGCTAGCTCCTCTGCAGCCTTCTTTGCCTGACCTGCCCTGGACTCATTATCTGAGAAGCCCCCCAGACGAAGCGTAGCTCTCGACTGGCTCTCCAGCTATAGCCCTCGAACCCCAGCGCCCAGCGCCCTCGACCCCCAGCTGCCCAGCGCCCTCGAACCCCAGCTGCCCAGCGCCCTCGAACCTCAGCTGCCCAGCGCCCTCGAACCTCCAGCTGCCCAGCGCCACGGACGCCCCCCTGACTGCCCCCAGGGTCGCCACGGGGAGGGTCTGCTGCCCAGCGCCACGGAGGTTCTGCTGCCCAGTGCCTCCGCATCTCCAGTCCCGGTGGGACCGCCGCCACCACCTCCTCTTCCGGTGGGACCGCCGCCACCATCTCCTCTTCCGGTGGGACCGCCGCCGCCATCTCCTCTTCCGGTGGGGCCGTCGCCATCATCTCCTGTCCCGGTGGGACCGCCGCCGCCATTTCCTGTTCCGGTGGGGCCGTCGCCATCATCTCCTGTCCCGGTGGGACCGCCGCCACCATTTTCTGTTCCGGTGGGGCCGTCGCCATCATCTCCTGTCCCGGTGGGGCCGTCGCCACCATTTCCTGTTCCGGTGGGACCGCCGCCACCACCTCCTCTTCCGGTGGGGCCGTCGCCATCATCTCCTGTCCCGGTGGGACCGCCGCCACCATCTCCTCTTCCGGTGGGGCTGTCGCCACCATTGCCTGCCCTGGTGGGGTCACCACAGCCATCTCCTGTTCCGGCTGGGTCACCGCCATCATCTCCAGTCCCGGTGGGACCGCCGCCACCATCTCCTCTTCCGGTGGGGCCGCCGTCGCCATCATCTCCTGTCCCGGTGGGGCCGCCGCCATCATCTCCTGTCCCGGTGGGGCCGCCGCCATCATCTCCTGTCCCGGTGGGGCCGCCGCAGCCATATCCTGTTCCAGCTGGGTCACCGCCACCACCTTCTGTCCCGGTGGGACCGTCGCCACCATCTTCTCTTCCGGTGGGGCCGTCGCCATGTCCTGTTCAGATGGGGCCGCCGCAGCTATCTTCTGTTCCGGCTGGGCTGTCGCCATCATCCCCTGTTCTGGCTGGGTCATCGCCATCGTCTCCTGTCCTGGTTGGGCCGCAGCCTCCTCCTGTTCAGGCTGGGCCGCAGCCTCCTCCTGCTCCGGCGGGACAGTCGCCGCCTCCTCCTGCTCCGGTGGGACAGTCGCCGCCTCCTCCTGCTCCGGTTGGACCGTCGGCGCCTCCCCCTGGTCTGGTGGGACTGTCTGCGCCTCCTCCTGGTCTGGTGAGATCATCAGTGACTCTTCCTGCTCCAGCTGGACTGTCGGCGCCTCCCCCTGGTCTGGTGGGACCGTCTGCGCCTCCTCCTGTTCTGGCCGGGTCCCAGCCTCCTCCTGTTCTGGTGAGATCATCAGTGACTCTTCCCACTCTGGCTGGGCCGTCACTGCCGCAGCCACCTCCAGTTCCTGCTCGGGCTGGGCCATCTACATCGCCGCTGCAGCCTCTTCCTGTTCCTGCTCGGGCTGGGCCATCTACATCGCCGCTGCAGCCTCTTCCTGTTCCTGCTCTGGCTGGGCCATCCACGTCGCCGCCGCAGCCTCTTCCTGTTCCTCCTCTGGCTGGGCCGTCCACGTCGCCGCCGCAGCCTCTTCCTGTTCCTGCTCCGGCTGGGCCGTCCACGTCGCCGCCGCAGCCTCTTCCTGTTCCTGCTCCGGCTGGGCCATCTTCGCCACTGCAGCTGCCTCCGGTCTCCCAGGCGTCTCTACATCGGCTGTTGGATGCTACATCATCGTCGTGCCGGCTTCAAGAGGGGACCCGCCTTCGTCTTTGCCAGCGCCGTTGGCCTCCTGCACGCCTTCCCAAGGGGTCCCGTCTTCGCCAGCGCCGCCGGCCTCCAGAAGGGTCCCGCCTTCGTCTTCGCCAGCGCCGCCGGCCTCCAGAAGGGTCCCGCCTTCGTCTTCGCCAGCGCCGCCGGCCTCCAGAAGGGTCCCGCCTTCGTCTTTGCCAGCGCCGCCGGCCTTCAGATGGAACCCGCCTTCGTCTTTGCCAGCGCCGTTGGCCTCCTGCACGCCTTCCCAAGGGGTCCCGTCTTCGCCAGCGCCGCCGGCCTCCAGAAGGGTCCCGCCTTCGTCTTCGCCAGCGCCGCCGGCCTTCAGAGGGGTCCCGCCTTCGTCTTCGCCAGCGCCGCCGGCCTTCAGAGGGGTCCCGCCTTCGTCTTCGCCAGCGCCGCCGGCCCCCTGAGGGGTCTCGCCTTCGTCTTCGCCAGTGGCCTCCTGCTCGTCCTCCCGATGGGTTCCGCCTTCGCCTGTGGCCTCCTGCTCGGCCCCCTGAGGGGTCTCGCCTTCGTCTTCGCCTGTGGCCTCCTGCTCGGCCCCCTGAGGGGTCTCGCCTTCGTCTTCGCCTGTGGCCTCCTGCTCGGCCCCCTGAGGGGTCTCGCCTTCGTCTTCGCCTGTGGCCTCCTGCTCGGCCCCCTGAGGGGTCTCGCCATCGCCGCCGGCCTCCTGCTCGGCTCTGCTCCTCTGGGTGGACTCCAGGCCGCCCGCCTGAGGTCTCCGGCTCCGCCTCTGCCCTGCCTTCAGGCCGCCCGCCTGAGGTCTCCGGCTCCGCCTCTGCCCTGCCTTCAGGCCGCCCGCCTGAGGTCTCCGGCTCCGCCTCTGCCCTGCTTCCAGGCCGCCCGCCTGAGGTCTCCGGCTCCGCCTGTGCCCTGCCTCCAGGTCGCCCGCCTGAGGTCTCCGGCTCCGCCTGTGCCCTGCCTTCAGGCCACTCGCCTGAGGTCTCTGACTCTGCCTCTGCCCTGTTTTCAGGCTCTCTGCCTGAGGCTTCAACCTGGCCCCTGCCCGTCCACGGGTGAACAGACTTTGGACCCTGCTTTTGTTGTTGCCAGGTTGTGCACCTGAGCATAGTGACGCCTTTGTTCCTGGATTTACCTGGATTTTGCCATTTTCAGTTTTTGGATCCCTTTGTTTCAAGTAAGCCTGTGTTTGATGTTTCTTTCTGTTTTTTTGATTAAATTTTTTGAAGTCTGCTCCAGTGCCTCAGTCTGCATTTTTGGGTCCAACACCTTTGTATTTTTTAGTGACTGTACACCATACCCTAACAACTTTATTGATCCCAAACTAGGAAATTCTTGTGTTACAGCAGCTGTCATCAGACAGACAGAAAAACAGGTCAAAAGTAAAAAATAAAATATATAAGAAAAATAGCCATATATACATAAAGATTATACATTTTAAAAATATACAAAGTACTGAAATGAAATACTGAAATGTACAGAAATACACTACTATCAAATATAAGTAGACATAAATTATATACACGAAGTGGTGAGAAATGAGGTAGAGTGGTATTGAGACAGATGTGCAAAATAGCTAACAAATGTGCAATTAGCCATGACCAACAGGTATTGATGCAGATGTGCAAAATAGCTAACAGATGTGCATTAGCCATGACCAGCAGTGCAACAGGAAAAATGGTTGGACCAGAACTATAAGAACTATAAAGAACCCACTGTGGAGAATCCGGAGTGCTGTCTGTCAGACAGAGGTGAGGTATTGTACAGTGTTATTGCTTGGGGGAGGAATGATTTCCTGTATCGGTCCTTATGACAATGAAGCTGTCTCAGTCTGTTGGAGAAAGAACTCCGCTGTTTGTCCAGTGTGTGATGGAGAGGGTGGTCAGGGTTATCCATGATGGATAACAGTTTGTTCAGTGTCCTCCTTTCCACCACTGCTTCAACTGAGTCCGGTTTGCAGCCAATCACAGAGCCGGCCTTCTTAATGAGTTTGTTTAGTCTGTTTCTCTCACCGGCTCCGATGCTGCTTCCCCAACAGACTACAGCAAAGTAAAGTGCACTGGCCACAACAGACTGGTAGAAGATTTCCAACATCTTGCTGCACACGTTGAAAGATCTCAGCTTCCTCAGGAAATAGAGTCTGCTCATCCCCTTCTTGTACACAGCCTCGGTGTTGGCCTTCCAGTTCAGTCTGTTGTCGATGTGGATGCCGAGGAACTTGTAGTCCTCAACCATATCGATGTCCTCGCCCTGTATCCGCAGGGGTTGAGGAGCTGTCACTGTTCTCCTGAAGTCAATCACCATCTCCCTGGTCTTAGCCACATTCAGCAACAGGTGATTTCTACCAGCCCACTCCACAAAGTCATCCACCAGTGCTCTGTACTCCTCCTCCCGTCCATCACTTATACACCCAACCACCGCAGAGTCGTCAGAGAACTTCTGCAGGTGGCATGTCCCGGAGTTATACTGAAAGTCTGTGGTGTACAAGGTGAACAGGAAAGGAGACAGAACAGTCCCCTGTGGAGCTCCTGTACTACTCACCACCGTGTCAGACAGGACACTGCCCCGTCGGACAAATTGTGGTCTGTCTATCAGGTAGTCAGTAATCCAGGAGATTGTGGACGTGTCGACCCTCATCGCCCGCAGCTTCTCCCTCAGTAGCAGTGGCTGGATGGTGTTGAAAGCACTGGAGAAATCAAAGAATGTGATTCTCACAGTGCTGCCGGGGCCATCCAGGTGCGAGTGAGCTCGCTGCAGCAGGTAGATGACAGCATCGTCCACTCCCAGGTGAGGCTGGTAGGCGAACTGCAGAGGGTCCAGCGATGATTTTACCTGTGGTCTCAGGTGGGCCAAGACCAACCTCTCCAGCACCTTCATCATATGAGATGTGAGGGCGACTGGTCGGTAGTCATTGAGGCCAGATTATGTTGACTTCTTGGGGACTGGAATGAGGCAGGATGTCTTCCACAGCACCGGTATTCTCTCCTGACCCAGGCTCAGGTTGAAGAGATGTTGCAGAATAGAAGACAGCTGGCTAGCACAAGTTCTCAGAACCCTTGGGCTGATACCGTCAGGGTCTGCTGCCTTGTGTACTTGGAGCCTCTCCAGCTGTCTCCTAACCTGGGCTGTAGTCACAGTCAGACGGGGGAGGGTGCATGTTGACTCCGTGGAGGGGGGAAGGTGCTGCAGAGGTGTTGTGTTTGTGTCCAGTGAGCTCACCAGGGGGGTTGAGGGGTTGGGGAGGGGAGGGGGAGAAGCATTGGGGGTAGGGATGGTGTGTGGAGGTCTGGGTGTGTGTGGGTGGAGAAGGAGATAGCAGGAGTCTGTGAGCTAAACCTATTGAAGAAACAGTTCAGCTCATTTGCCCTCTCAATGTTGCCTGTTGTTTGTCTCTCTTTCCCCCTGAACCCAGTGATCTCTTTCATTCCAGTCCACACATCCCTCACGTTGTTCTGCTGGAGTTGGCCTCCAGCTTCCTCCTGTAGGAGTCCTTGCTCTCCCTTAGCTTGTCCCTCATATCTCGCTGCACCCTCCTCAGTTCGTCTCTGTCCCCAGATCTGAAAACCTTCTTCTTATTGTTAAGAATTACTTTCAGGTCACTGGTGATGAGCTTGTTATTGGGGAAGCAGCGCACAGTCCGGGTTGGCAGGGTGGAGTTTTCACAGAATTTGATGTATTCTGTGAATACAGTCTGTCATGCTGTTGATGTCCTCCCCGTGAGGCTCACAGAGCACATCCCAGTCTGTGGACTCAAAGCAGTCCTGCAGTGTCTCACAAAGAGAACCAGAGTTATCCTGGTAACCAAACATGCTCTGTCCTACAGTATATTGTCTTCTGTTGACATTTATATGTGTTAATTTGGTTACTATATGACATGTGATGCAGTGAAAGTAGTCACAGTGTGATTCAGAAAACAACATGGACGCTGTGGTCAGCTGATCATTGTCAGTCAGTTTAGAAGGATCATCTTTTCCAAAACTGCATGTAAATAGTCAGTGTGACATTTCAGTTTCTCTGCTTCAGCTTACCTGAGAGTACAGTGAGAGAGAGCAGACGGCTCTCAGAGGAGAAGTTCTGAGAAAAAACATAGACGTGATAAACACAGCTGTAGTTTCCCTGGTGGGCGGGCTCTGCAGCAGGAAACAGGAAGTGGGCAGAGTGATTGACAGCTGGCTGGGTGTAGTTGTGTGCTGTATTGATGGAGGTGAAGGTGAGCTGGAAGGAGCCTCCTGGGTACTGTGGCTGGATGGAGCAGCTGATGGTGAAGGTGGAGCCCCTGAAAACTTGGAACCCCTGCTGCTGGTCCTCGGAGACCCCGTCCATGGAGGAGGACACAAGATGTTGGGCTGAAGCAGCAGCAGGTCTGTAAACACAGAGAGATGATTGGCTGAGGCAGCAGCAGGCTGCAGAGGTGTTGTAAGTAGACGCTGTTTAAGGTGGTGCACTAAGAACGACTTCAGGGTCACAGGCAGGAGGACAGAGGAGAAGAAGAGACACAAACACAGAGAAATGATTAAAGAGCCTATTCACCTCCGTTCAACAAAACAACTGCTGAAAAAGGTTGTGATGTCACTGGACTGACATCAATAAGAAACATGGAGCAGAGAGACAAACAGAGGAACTGGATTCACCTTGTGGGGCCGACACACAAACATGAACATAAACAAAGTCAGACAGGTTCCTCCAGGTGTGTCCTGTCAGGTGAAGTGCAGCAGTTTACGGAGGATTTGAAGCTCCTAGAAACAAGTTCACTTCTTCACATGTTAGGATGTGACTGTGCTGTTATACTTTAGAGTTCAGTCAATGGAAACTACTGACTGAGTGACAGAGGAAGGAACATGTGATGTTACTGATGGACTTACCTGAACAGGTGAGATGCACGATGTAAGAAGACAGAACTGATGATGCACACTCCCTCAGAATATATCCAGCCTGAACACAGTCAGAGTTTATCTCCCACACAGATCTGACTGACAACTCCTCTCTCCATCCAGCAGAAACAGCAGAGCCACAGTCCAGATCTCTACAGACATCAGCTGCTGTCTTCAGGGTCCAGTCAGAGTGACTCACTGGTCTCCAGTCTCCTTCATGTTTCAGCTCCAGTGTTCCTGCACAGCGACTGTCTCCTCCCACCAACCTGACAGGTTCTGAACAGAGACAAGAGAGTCATCAGTAAAAGAATAAAGTGAGTTTCATTAGAACAGAAATGAAGCAAATCAAAGCTGCAGCTCCTCTTCTACCTGAGCAGGTGAGTCCAACAGCTTTTCCAGGTGAGCAGGTGTTTCTACTGAGCCTGAGCTTCTACAGTCCAGGAGAGCAGACTCACGGCCTCCACACTGGAACTCTTTGGTCCACATTGGAGCCTCCACTTCTCCATAGAGCGCCCCCTGGAGGACTGAAGGAGCCCCACAGCCCAGCTCCCTACAGACCACCTCTGCATCCTGCTGGTCAAAGTCATCTTCACACACTGAGGACCACCCTGGTTAGACTGGTCAGACTTCACCTCCAGTCTGCCTGAGCACAGACTGGTCCCATCCACCAGCCTGACAGAGTCTGGAGAGATAATAGAGATAACAGAGAAACCTAATAAAGATATAAAAACTTATTTCTGAACAATTGTAATTAATATCCCTGCATGTTTTAGCATGCAACAGGTTCCCTTGACTTAAACTAATCTGTCTTTTTGATGTAAGAACATCCACGGGACAGACGCTCGTCCCCTCCATGAAACGTTTGTCACTTCGCTGCATTATTATAAATCATGATGAACTGTCCAGACTCTGTCTCTCCTCTTCATCTCCTCGGTGTTTGTCTGTGTGCAGTTTGCTGTCTGTTGTGGTCTAAAACATCCTCAGTGATATTAACTGCTGTGTTGAGTGACACTGATGTAAGTCATCCTGCTTTCTTAATACAAAAACATGAATATCGCGCACCATTTACACTGTAAATTATTTCCAGGATTTCACAATAGGTAACTGTGATATTTCACAGTAAATTACATTATTATCACTTCACAGGATCTAACTGTGATTTTTCACAATATAATACCATTTTCAGAATTTTATTGTGAAATTACAGTAGGTGTGGCCATCACAGGAAGCTACTGTAAATTTTTCGCGCTACGTCACTCTCCTGGAGCTGTCACTCATTTGTCTCATCGAGGGACCAAGTAACGGTAAGTGTTTAAATGTCCACTTTTGTCATCTTTTTCGATATAATAGTGAATGTTATTTAATGTTATGAACTAAACAGCGTTATTTATAGGTTCTGTTATCTTCTGAATATTTTTATATCCAGCCGGAGTGAGGGGCTGGCGAACAGACGTTTGAACCATTTTGAGCGCGCGAATTGTTTAAACGAGCTCCTAACGGTCGGTTGTCGAAGTGTAAGCTAGTTAGCAAATGTTAACATTAGTAACTATGAGACATTAGCTAACAGTTAGCTACCCTGTCGGTACATTTTTGGAGCCTTATTTGTCAAGTTTTGGTCATCATCTCTAGCTGTGCTGAGTGCTAACGACGTTATCTCTTTGCTTGCTTTTCATACAGCATCTGCTGCTGTGCTTAATATGAAGATGGACGGAAAGTGAAGATCGGCAGGAAATATAGTGAAAAGGTAAGTTGTGGCTTAAACGTAGACTGAACTGAAAAATGAAGTGCGCACGTCAACATATGATGCCGTTATTTTTAAAAATAAAGGCCAAAACGCACTAAAGGTGCCTGGCGCTCGTGTTTTGAGGTAAACCCGTTGGTCTCAGTTAAATGGCAGAAAACGCACTGAAAGCATCCGGACGCGCTCAAACTGCCCTGATGCCGCACTCAGAGCTGTTTTTCTGCAGCTGGAGTTCATGTTTGTGGAGAGTTAAATGGTATAAAAAGGCCTGGACATTAGGAGCAAGTGCTGAATGAGCTGAAGCTCACCTGAAACCAGGTAAAAGAAAAACACACGACCTGCAGCCGCGAGGGAGGGAGGGAGGGGGAGAGAGAGAGAGAGAGAGTGAATATGGACGGATGTGTGAGACTTTATATTAAAACTTTTTATGATCACGAATCATAATATTACCGCACTCTTATGTGGCGCGAGATTTTTACTCCAAGTCCGTTTTGTGTTCTTTTAAATTGTTAATTACTCCACGCTGATTAATCTGAACTACGAGGGGGAGAGACAAGCTGCGGGGGAGGAGGGGGGGTGTTAAGTGTCGACTAATATAAAACTTTTTTGATGATAAATCCTGATGTTACTGAACAGTTCTGTGGACAAAATATCTGTCTGTGTAACAAACAGACACTTGTCTCCTCCATGAAACATCTGTCACTGTGCTGCATTATTGTAAACCATGATGAAGAGTCCAGACTCTGTCTCTCCTCTTCATCTCCTCAGTGTGATGGTGTTCAGTTTGCTGTCTGCTGTGGTCTGAAACATCCTCACCATGTAAATTATCCAGGCAGCCTCAATACAAAAACATGAATATGTGCATTATTTACTCATTATGT
This sequence comes from Lutjanus argentimaculatus, assembly GCA_034769285.1. Taxonomy (NCBI): domain Eukaryota; kingdom Metazoa; phylum Chordata; class Actinopteri; order Lutjaniformes; family Lutjanidae; genus Lutjanus; species Lutjanus argentimaculatus. The sequence continues at coordinate 41,789,067 of JAWZSL010000005.1, read as the reverse complement.
AGACTGACCTGAAAAAATTAGAGGATTTTTCCATGAGAGGACAATATTTTATTAAATAAATAAAATATTATTAACAATAATAATACTAAAGAAATAAATAGATGCATATAAATAGCAACCTTTTCCTAAAATACTGCTGGTTCTGTGGTGTTGGAATTTTCTGTTGACGCCTGAATATGTACTGCTAATCTACATAACCATATAATCTGTGGGGCTACCATGGGTACACAATGTTAACAGTTGAGTCTTATTAAAATATCATGTTTTTGCAGCTGTGTGCCAGTGATGCTGAGAGGACAGTGACACTGCCAAGCACCCCTCGCTTGATTGTCCAAGGTAATGTTGATATGATCCTAATTTTTGATGTATTTAACAGCATCAAGTTGTGCTTTTGGTACTGATATAGTGAGTGTCTCTTTGAGGTTGCACACCCACCTGGTAGAAATACACTCGCCTTTAACCCCAACTTCCTCAGACATAACGGTGTGTAACCCAACAGTATAACAACTCTGTAGATACAGTTTGTGAGGGGAGAGGGAGGGATTTCATTTCATGTGTTTAAAATCCCTAAATAAAAAACATCATAATCAAGTTTAACTATTTTTTTACTGAAGAAATTACATTTTGTTTATTACAGAGAGTAAAATACCAAAAAGAAAGGTATCATTGGGTTCCAATACTGAAATCCAGGTACTGGTATCAGAACCATGTCGGTTCAAACGTGAATGGTACGCAGCCCGAGTGGCTCTGTAGGGTCAGACAGACTGAGCAGTAAAGCACACTGACTCCCATCACAGTAACATGACAGTGTCCATAGTGAACATGATGCCCCTGAATAAAAACATGGTTTCTGTCTTGCTGGAGTAATGTTTTAGTGCAGATGTTCTGTTGGTAAATCATGATTTGTAGTTTTGGAACAACTCATAGAATAAAACATGTGCAGAGCTGTACAGTATAATACATCATATAATAAATTTTGACCCAATAAATATAACAATTAGCCCTCATGTACATGAAATTAATATGAAATAGTTCAGATTTAATTGTAAATGTATTTTGTACACGCTGAAATAAAATAAACCGTGAAACTAAATAAGATAAATAAACCAATATATAGGGATGTTTTTTTCTTCCTGTTCTCACACTGCAGGAGCAGAGACCCACTGACAGCAGTGGTGACTGCTTTCAAACTGAAACACCTTTTTCATCTTACTTGAATGAAACTAACAGTTTTCTTTGGTCCTTTTGTTTTTAGGTCTTCGTGGGCAGTAACCCAGAGACAGGCAGAGAGTCAGAGAGCACCGAGGACAAATCAACCAGCAAGTGTGAACACTCATCAGAAAACTCATTGACTTTGAAGGATTTCACTGTAGACATGTGACAGGCAAGAACACAGCATGAGTCTGAGTGTTTATAGAATGTGAATAATTTAACTGCTAAATAAATGTGTAAAATGGATCATGTTTTTGGGTGGGTGGGTGTTTTTAAGTTACTGGTGGGTTAACAGATAAAAATGGTGAAAACATTAAATTTACAGTATTTTATAATAGTTTAAGTGTAACATCTACAGGTTACTGTGAAGTTACAGTTAATACAGCAATTCTGTAATTACGTACTGCTAAATTACAGTAATCTAATGATATTAACTGTCAAGTTACAGAAAAATAGTAATTCTACAATAACATACCGCTAATTTACAGTAAACCAATGATATTAACTGTGAAGTTACAGTTAAATACAGTAATTTTACAATAACATACCGCTAATTTACAGTAAACCAATGATATTAACTGTGAAGTTACAGTTAAATACAGTAATTTTCACAATAACATACCGCTAATTTACAGTAAACCAATGATATTAACTGTGAAGTTACAGTTAAATACAGTAATTTACAATAACATACCGCTAATTTACAGTAAATCAAAATATAACTTAAGCTACAGTATACAGATTTCATACTACGTATAATAGCTTTATGTGTCACAATACTTTTCACATACTCTGTAAAAATGACACAGTAATGTAAATGGTTCCCGGTAATTTACTGTAAATTTACATACAGTACCTTACTGTGAAAGTCATGCAACTAGTAGCCAGCAATTTACTGTGAACTTACAATTAGGGGGCCAAGCCTGCGGGGCCTGGGGGACACGTATGCCTGTTATGGTGGAAACCAGAGAACCTGCTGGTGGAAACCAGTGACTAAGAAACTCTTGAAGCTGAAGGAGTCCTTCCAGGCTGGTTGGTGGTTGGTCCAGGGGACTCCTGAAGCAGCACATGTATGTTTCATATATACACATATATATCTTGGTGCATTCAGCAGCTGATTTAGTGAAGCAGCTGATCATCTGACTCCATCATGGCTGCGTGTGTGTGTGTGTGTGTGTGTGTGTGTGTGTGTCATACATAATGTCACTGATAGACTTACCTAAACAGGTGAGATTTACGATGGAAGAATGGGACCATGATATTACACACTGCCTTGCAACTGATCTAGTCTGAACACAATCAGGGTCCATCAACCACACAGATCTGACTGACGACTCCTCTCTCCGTCCTACAGAAACAGCAGAGCCACAGTTCAGATCTCTACAGACAACAGCTGCTGTCTTCAGGGTCCAGTCAGAGTGTCTCACTGGTCTCCAGTCTCCTTCATGTTTCAGCTCCAGTGTTCCTGCGCAGCGACTGTCTCCTCCCACCAACCTGACAGGTTCTGAACAGAAACAATCATCAGTAAAAGAATAAAGTGAGTTTCATTAGAACAGAAATGAAGCAAATCAAAGCTGCAGCTCCTCTTCTACCTGAGCAGGTGAGTCCAACAGTTCTTTCCAGGTGAGCAGGGTTTCTAACTGAGCCTGAGCTTCTACAGTCCAGGAGAGCAGACTCATTTCCTCCACACTGGAACTCTTTGGTCCACATTGGAGCCTCCACTTCTCCATAGAGCGCCCCCTGGAGGACTGAAGGAGCCCCACAGCCCAGCTCCCTACAGACCACCTCTGCATCCTGCTGGTCAAAGTCATCTTCACACACTGAGGACCACCACTGGTTAGACTGGTCAGACTTCACCTCCAGTCTGCCTGAGCACAGACTGGTCCCATCCACCAGCCTGACAGGGTCTGGAGAGATAATAGAAGATAAAACAGAGAGAGAGAAAAGACAGCAGACACTAAATAAAAAGATGTCATCAAACAACAATTCAGTCATTCAAACTGGACTCACAACAATTCAACACAAGTTCATCATTATAACAACACAACACATCTTTATAACACCACAGACTGCAGCAATGTCACCATCACATTTAAGGCCAAAACACTAAAGGCATCTGACACCCGCGTTTTGAAGTACACCCATTGTTCTAAATGGCAGAACACGCACTGAAATCGTCTTAACGCGCGTCAAACTGCCTTGACGCTCGCAATCCGAACTTGTTTGATTTCGGCACGTCAAAAGAGGACAGGGGCTTTTTCCAGCTTTCTTAATGCAAAAACATGAATATCGCGCACCGTTTAGTCATTGTATAGACCAGGAGTGCCCAACCAGTCCGCGGTCTACCAGTAGACCACGAACTGATCCCAAGTCGACCACGAGGGGTGTAGGAAAAAATTAAAAAATAAAGTTCTCTTTTAGGGCTGTCAAAGTTAACACGTTAATAACGCATTAACGCAAATTCCTTTCAACGCCACTATTTTTTTTTTTACGGCATTAACGCATGTTCTGTTAAATTGGCCTGATCAATAGTTTGGTCAGCTGGAAATGAATCTGCTCGCAACTGTGAAGACGCGAGTTTCTGTCACCCGACAATGTAAACAGGCTTGTCTGTTTAAGTGACAGGCTCAGCGCAAAGAAACAGAAGTATAAGACGGAGGGAGACGAGCGAGTGCTGATCAAGCTGCAGCTCCACCTGAAACCAGGTAAAAGTAAAAATAAGTCTGAGCAGAAAGAGAGAGAGTCAGAGAGCGTGTGAATATGGACAGATGTGTCGACTTGATATAAAAAAGTTTCATGATCATTAATCATTTTATTAACGTGCACGTCTGTGGTGCTTGATTTTTTTTTTACTCCGAGTCCAGTTTATTTACTTTTAAATATTTAATTATTTCATGCCGATCAATCATAACAGCGAGGGAGGAGAGACGAGCTGCAGAGAGGAGGGAGGGAGGGAGGGGGGCGAGTGTGTGAAGCACCGACTGATATAAAAACGTTACTGATGATGAATCCTGATGTTACTGTACAGTTCTGTGGTATAAGCACTTTCTAAAGTCCAAACTGACAGACGCTCGTCTCCTCAATGAAACGTTTGTCACTGCGCTGCATTATTATAAGTCATGATGAAGAGTCCAGACTCTGTCTCTCCTCTTCGTCTCCTCTGTGTGTGTCTGTGTGCAGTTTGCTGTCTGCTCAGAGTGACACTGAGGTAAATGATCTTGCTGCATTAATACAAAAACATGAATAACAGGGCCACATTAATGTGGATAAATGTTTGTTTGGAAAAAGAGACAAGTTTTTTGTTAACATGAACCTTTAAAGGTGTTTAATAAACACGTTAAGTGCATATATGTTCCATTCTTTCTTGAGTCTGTTTGCTCATGCAAAATGAAACGCGATAAATATAGATTAAAAATGAATGATATTTAATCGTGATTAATCGAAATTAATCCACAGCAACCCTGTGATTAATCTGATTAAAATTTTTAATCGTTTGACAGCACTATTTTTTTTATGTGTAACTGTATGTTTTGTTTTGTTGTAGTTATGCGTCATTGGATATGTTTTGATTTGTGCTATGTTGTTGGATATGTGTGGTTTTATTGTAAGTGTTTGTTGTTAGGATATGTATTGTCTTTGTTGAAGTTTTATGTTGTTAAATATATGTTGTTTTGTGTTCTGTATATAAAAAAAGTGTGTGTGTGTGTGTGTGAGAGAGAGAGAGAGAGAGAGAGAGAGAGAGGAGCAGAGAGAGCAGGTTTGTGCTGCAGCGCATTATGCAAACTGGCAACTGTGTGAGTGGAATTTGTCTGTGTGTGTGTTTGAGAGAGGGAGGTTTGTGATGTGATGTCTATGGTTGGTGAACAGGAGTGTTGTGAGGTTAGTTACTGCAGGCTGGAAACGATGTGTGTGGGTTTGTGATGTTGACATTGGACTGGTAGATCTTGGGGGGTTGGCTACTGGAAAAGTAGATCTTGGGTCAAAAAAGGTTGGGCACCCCTGGTAGAGACGGAGGTGATGAGGATTTTTTTTTCCCTCAGAGGACAATATTTTATTAAAGAAATATCCTATAATTAATAGTAATACTAAATAAATAAACATGCATATAAATAGCAACCTTTTCCTAAAATACTGCTGGTTTTGTGGTGATGGAATGTTAAATCGGATGCCTGCAGTGCGCCATAGAACCTTCATTTGACTCGCGTCTTTTGAAGCGAGTCAAATGAAGCCTGCAGTGCATTTTGGCCTTTATATTTAATACACTGGAACAGATGGAATCAATTTTTAACTCTTTCGACATATTTTCAAACAATAACACATCATCATCATCATCATCATCATCATCATCATCTGCAGATTTCTCTATTCTGTTCCTTCTGCTCAGGTTCTGCTTCTTCTGCTTTGTTCTCCACACAAACAAGTTTAAAAGTTTTCATTCTTTCTTATTTTTCTGTAAACCAGAATAAAAATCTGTTGAATGATCCTAAAACTCTAACAGTGACAGGAGCTGGACTCTCTCCTTTGAAGGAGTGTCCCAGGATGAAGGACACCATGTGGGTGTGAAGATACTGAGGAGCCCCCAGCTGAGCTGAGCTGCTCAAAGTTGTGACCAGTAGGTCACTGGTGCCTGTTATGGTGGAAACCAGAGAACCTGCTGGTGGAAACCAGTGACTAAGAAATCTTGAAGCTGAAGAAGGAGTCCTTCCAGGCTGGTTGGTGGTTGGTCCAGGAGACTCCTGAAGCAGCACACATGTATGTTTCATATATAAAGATATATATCTTGGTGCGTTCAGCAGCTGATTTACTGAAGCAGCTGATCATCTGACTCCATCATGGCTGCATTGTGTGTGTTGTGTGTGTCATACATAATGTCACTGATGGACTTCCCTGAACAGATAAGATCCAGAATGTTTGAAGAGGACCATGACATTGCACACTCCCTTAGAGTAGATCCAGACTGAACACAGTCAAAGACCATCATCCACACAGTCTCTCTGAGACTCTTTTCTCTCTTCTACAGAAACAGCAATGCCACAGTCCAGATCTCTACAGGCAACAGCTGCTGTCTCCAGGGTCCAGCCAAAGCCAAACACTGGTCTCCAGTCTCCTTCATGTTTCAGCTCCAGTGTTCCTGCACAGCGACTGTCTCCTCCCACCAACCTGACATGATCAGGTTCTGAACAGAAACAAGAGAGTCATCAGTAAACAAAGTGACTTTAATGAAGAAAATATGACACAAAACCTTTTTTTTCCTTGTTTCTTTCTCTGTTTACCTGCTGAGTTGTGTTTTCCTTCAGTCTGCAGTCCTGAGGAGAAAATCAGAAAATCAACATTAGTATATAAAGCAGCATTTTGATTGGAGGATGACCCTCACAGGTTGTTTTGTAAAGAATTTTCTTGGAGCTCAGAAACATCTAAAACATTAAAATGTTTATACAGCAACAATAAGGAAATAGTTGCTCAGGTGACAGAAGGGAGTGATGAAAAAAGTCTACGTGTATTGGTGCTGTCAATTGGTTAAAATATGCTAAATCAATTGCATATTTGTTCAAAATGTACCTTAAAGGGATACATATGTGATTTCAGTGATATTGTGTTTAATAATGGACAAATATGCTTGCGTTACGCAAATGTAACTTTATTAAATAAAATTCATGAACCAAAAAACAATGACAAAGCAACCAGAAACCCTCAAAGTCACTGAATTTGGCATAAAAAATATGCTCAAATAGTAACAGGACAAACCCATCAGTCCATCAGACATAGATGAGCATATTGACCTGCTCAATTTAACATTAAGGCCAAAACACACTAAAAGTTTCAATAGAAAAGTCAGTTGAAGCTTATATGGAAATGTGGGCTTCAGATTTAAAATTCATACACCACAGAACCAGCAGTATTTTATGAAAAGGTTGCTACTTACAGTATATGCATTTATTTATTTGTGTAATATTCTTATTGTTAATAATAGTTTATTTCTTAAATAAAATATTGTCCTCTGAGGAGAAAAATCCTCACCTTCATTCAGCTCAGTCAATATAATGATGAAACAATGCACAACATTCATGTTTTTGTATTAATGCAGCAGGATCATTTACATCAGTGTCACTCAAAAGTTTACATCAGTGAGGATGTTTTAGACCACAGCAGACAAACTGCACACAGACACACACCGAGGAGATGAAGAGGAGAGACAGAGTCTGGACTCTTCATCATGACTTATAATAATGCAGCGCAGTGACACGTTTCATGGAGGAGATGAGCGTCTGTCAGTTTGGACTTTACAGAGACTGATATTTTAATCTGTAGTGTTTAAACCACAGAACTGTACAGTAACATCAGGATTCATCATCAATAAAGTTTTTATATCAAGTCAACACATCTGTCCATATTCACATGCTCTCTCCCCTCTCTCTCTGCTGTGAGTCAGCCCTATTTTTACTTCTACCCTGGTTTCAGGTGGAGCTGCAACTCAATCAGCACTCTCTCATCTCCCTCCTCATATATTTCTGTTTCTTTGCACTAAGTCAGTTGCCTAAACAGACAAGCCTGTTTACATTGTCGGGTGACAGGTAGGTTTGCTTCTTCACGACTGTGAGCTGATTTATTTCAGGCAACTGATTCAAACTCTGGGTCAGATCAATATAATAGAACATATATATATATCCATCCATTTTCTGTAACCGCTTATTCGTGAGGGTCGTGGGGGGGCTGGAGCCTATCCCAGCTGACATTGGGCGAGAGGCGGGGTACACCCTGGACAAGTCGCCAGTTCATCGCAGGGCTGACACAGAGAGATGAACAACCACTCACTCTCACACCTACGGGCAATTTAGAGTCACCAATTAACCTATTATGCTGCATGTCTTTGGACTGTGGGAGGAAGCCGGAGAACCCGGAGAGAACCCATGCAGACATGAGGAGAACATGCAAACTCCACACAGAAAGGCCCTGTTGGCTCGGGGATTCGAATCCAGGACCCTACTGCTGTGCGGCGGCAGCGCTAACCACTGCGCCAACATGCCGCCCTATATATATATATATATGTATATGTAATTATATGTATATATATATATATATATATATATATATATATATATATATATATATATATATATATATAATGTATATATTATATTTATATATATCTCTCGATACATGTTCAACGATACGGTATAATTCCGTTCGATTCAATTCAGCTCTGTCATGATAAAATTCAATATGATGCAATACAAAAAAATACAATGTGTGAATCTTTAAATTTTGATTCTATTAATGCTACATTTGTAGAGTGCTATTAGTTGCAAAATGACATCCAGATATTTTTACTAAATATAGTAACAGTAGAGACACAGAGAAGGAGACATTACAGTGGTGTTGACATCTTATGAATCTCATGTGTAAATGAGATACTGTAGCCTCAATGAGAATCTGAACAAACTTACAAACTGTTTAAAATCTGAGTATTTCTGCAGTAAGATGATCAGCTGCTCTGTTTCATATGAAGAGTTCTGTGGTTCTGATCAGTGTGTTTGAACAGTGATGCTCCGTGTTACCTGCTCTCACAGTGACATGACGTCTCTGTGGGTCAGACTCGTGTCTCTGTTCTCTGCTGTCAGACACGTTTTACAGAAATGATTTGCAGCAGAGTTTCTCATCTTTCTTATAAAACACAAACTTATTCTACACCTCAGCCATGAAGTGGTAGGCCACGTAAAATCACAGAGCAGGGTCAGCGCATGCTGAGGCGCACAGTGCGCAGAGGTTGCCAACTTTCTGCAGAGTCAGTAGCTACAGACCTCCAAACTTTGTGTGGCCAAGTGCAATGCAAAGCATCAGCTGCAGTGGTGTAAAGCACACCGCCACTGGACTCTGGAGCAGTGGAGACGTGTTCTCTGGAGTGACGAATCACACTTATCTGTCTGACAATCTGATGGACAAGTCTGGGTTTGCCGGTTTCCAGGAGAACGTACTTGCCTGACTGCATTGTGTCAAGTGTAAAGTTTGGGTGGGGTTGTTTTTCAGGTTTGCTTCACAAATCTGCTGCTTTTATCTATTTTATATCATATATATGTTCAATATTTTAGCTATTTTAAACTGCTGGTCGGACAAAACAAACAAAAAAGTCATTTGAAGACGTCTATTGAGCCAAAAAACTGACATAATGTGAAACGTATTTATGATTGTTTGCACACTAAAATTAAAAATAACACGCAGTCAGTGAAACATGACGCTCAAGGAACAAAACCTCAGCCCACATCTGCACACATCTGCACAACTATCAGCACATTCTCAGACTCAGTTTTTACAAAACTCTGAACACATTTTTCTACATTAGACACAGAAACCTAACATGATGTCACGTCTTTGTCCTTTCAAAATACCACACCTATAAACACCTGATCAAACATGGGCGTCAGCTGATCAGACACTCAGGTGCTTCAGTGTAAACTGACCAATCAGACGTCAACACTATACAGCTGTTACCCACTGCTTACACACTGAAAGTGAAGACTAAGACAAAAGCATCAAAACCTTCAGCTTTCATAACCTTAAACAAAGGCAACAAAACTACAAACATTTTCTGCTTTGAACTTGCTTTTCCAACACAGCAAAACACGACACACAGTTTGTGACATGAGACACTTGGTTCAAGAATGAAAAAACAGATAATCACTGGGAAAACACTAAACTATTAAAACTGCAAAACACACCTGAGATAAGAAACACACATGAAAACATTCATCCACTAACGTGAGTCTCACAAACACACAAACAGACCTCAGGTAAGCTCACCTCTGTGGTGAGAACTTGGAGGCAGTCAGAGTGAGAGGTAGAGGAAGACTGAGAGGAGGACGAGGACAACAACAAAGAAGGGGACCAGGTTATAGACGGAGACATATTTCCAACAACATCAGGGCCACTTTTGTGGAACATGTCACAAATCAAGGCCTGATGATGAGGGAGTCTGAACAGTCCAGCTCAACCTGAGTTTCTATGTGGTGGCATCCATACTGTAACCCACCATAGGACATGTCTCACTGTTACTGGGCTCACTTCAAATCTCTTCCACTTTCCTCCAAAAAACTCCCAACATGCATCACTGCAATAGAAACCTGGTCCAACAAGTAGAGGATTAAACTCAACCCCACCAAAACTCAGCTCCTCATATTCACCAAAACCCCCAACTCAAACCAGCTGTCAGCCTCACCCTCCACAACACCCCCCTCACCCTGGACAAGAGGCAAAGCTTTTAGGAGTCACATTCCAGCATAACATGACATGGAGCACCCACATCAGTAACCTGGAAGAAGAGGGCAGCCAAAGACTCGATCACCTCAAAGCACTCGGAGACACAAACACATCCAACATCATCAGATGCAAATCTGTACAACAAAGATAAAATGGGAAGAAGAGTTGGGAATCAAAATAACAGATGAAGACAGAAATGATTTTAAAATATAATAAAAGTTCAAGCTGTCAGTGCTGGAGGAGCTGTGGTCAAAATAATGACAATTATTTATACTTTATTTATTATTCATGTAAATTATTGAATATATTTCTGTGAGAAGTTTTTCAGTTTAGATGAGAGGTTTTTAAAAAGCCTTTGTATTTAAAAACAGAGCATGTTATACTGGGAAAACCTCCAAAGTCTCTCAGTCAAGATGAAAATGATTTATTCAGAATCCTCAGAATCACATGAAGCAAATAACAAAAAACACACCTCCACATATATAAATGGGAACGTATTTAAACTTTGTGCATCATAGGGACATTTTTGTCTTTTTCATTATTTTGGATGTTTTAATGCAGATGGCATCAATTTTTCCAAGGATTTGTATTTTTTATTTAATATTGAAATGTGAAGCCCAGCTCCTATAATCGATCTATAATTCACTGTATATACACAATATTTACACTGAAGCCTTGGAGGACAAAAAGTCACATTAAAACACTTTCAAACTTGTAAATATTTCAAAATATGAAGCATGTATGCATCCATTTGTTTCAGGCTGTCATTGGGACCCACAGCTTTAAACTTGTAGTTTGTACTATTTTCCAGCAGATGGAGACATTTCCATGTATTTGGCCTGCAGGTCAAAGCAGTGTTCCTTAGTCCTGCTTCCATGGGACGAGGCTAGCCCTTTTTTAGGGGTGCTTCAGCACCCCTAAATTGAAACTCAGCACCCCTAAAACCTGCAGTAAGAAATGTTGTTATTCTAAAATTTTAGTTTGTCTTTGACAGGCTTAGATAATGTCCAAAACATAATCCATAGTTTGTGGTTTAAATTTATATTTTAAGAATGAAAATGAAAACACCCCCGCCTAACGGTATCATCCTCTTCTCACTAACGTTACTTCTCCTCTGTAATGTTACCTGCACCGCTCCGCAGGACCACAGCCTGTCGTCCAGTGCGATACACACACAGTGAGAATCCGTTTAGTTGTTGTGAACCAAGTAAGTTGTTCCAAAGCTGTCTCACTCTTGTTTCCTTTTAGAGTTGTTCTGATTCTGATACCAGATCGCGTGAGTAACGTACTAGAGTCCAGGCACCGTTTACCAGTTAGCTCAGTTAGCACCATTAGCCTGTTAGCACGCTACAGTCGAACTGCAGCGATCCGAAAAAAAGAGCCGCTACAAATAACCAAATAAGCAGTCCTACCTGTGTACTGCGTATGTGTGTCTCTGTTTTTAAAGTTTAATGTTACTTTAGATACTAATTTTAAGAATCGGGAGTCATGTTAAACATGATGCTACGGGGTCTTTTCCGGTCAGTCGTCATGGAGACACGAAGCTTTGCCAGTGCTGCAGCGTTCGGAGCAGAGTGAAAAAACACGTGTGTACGAGCTGAAAAACAAAAAAACATATCACTGTATACCAGCAGTATGTGTGAAAACATGAAGTGTGGCTGCTGCACACAGGCAGTTTTTATTTATTCCTAGATTTATTTTAGTTCTTTCTCAGTTGTGTGTGTCTGACTATCAAACTAGACAATAAAGTTAATAAATGTTTTTCTATTGCTGTATTTATTCATGTTTTTTTAATTTATTTATTTATTTATTTATTTTTACCAAGGGTTTAACCTGAACCAGGCCTTACAACAATAATAATCACAACACACACACACACACACACACACACACACACGGCTATTTGCACGTGTCTTTCCAGTCAGTTTTTTCCCAAAATATGATGCTCTTCTCTCATAAATGTCATAATGATTATCCAAAATTATTTTTCAATAAACATATTTTTTGTTTTTGTGTGAAAAAAGGATGGGTGGTTGTGGTGGGGCTCATTGGGTGCTCAGCACCCCTAAAGCTCTGACCCTAGAATCGCCCCTGCCTGCTTCTACTGTGTGATGGAGAACATCAGCTCAGTGGAACATGAGAACACATCCAGAATGACCTGGAGGTGTTGGTATGGATGTCAGAGGGGGGACTGTGTGTGTGTGTGTGTGTGTGTGTGTGGTGTGTGTGTGTGTGTGTGTTGTAACTTTTTATCAGTAACTATCAGAGGAGTGCCCTTCCTTTCCATTGAGCACCCCCCCCCCCCCACCTCCAAATGTCTGTGCAGTGTGCACGTCACTGCCAATCACTCTATCTGTCAATCAACAGATCAATATCTCTGATCTTTCCGAGCAGAGTAAGCCACTTCCTGTGTGTTGCTATGGTGATCCAAACAGCAGGTGAGCATCAGAAAGAGGAGTCAGAAAGCTTCGATTGGAGGAAAACCTGACGAAAAATGAAAAATAACTCTGAGGAAACTTTTGTTGTTGCACTTTATCACTTTCTCCTGTTGAGCAGTGTATGAGGAAGTATTCACATCTTTTACTGCAGTAAAAGTACTAATACCACCGTGTACAAATACTCTGTCACAAGTCAACAGGGTCAAACACCTGGTGTTTCCAGTGACTGCTTCACAATAAAAGCCCACCTGTGTTTGTAGAGCTGAAGTGTCTTATTGTGAAGCAGCAGCAGGATGTGTTGTGTTAGCGTTAGCAGTTAGCAGTAACTTAATGCAGCTCTGATACGGCTGCAGGAGAGTGAAGAGCAAACAGTGAAGCTAATTACATGCTGCATCATTTCTTCTCAATCTGTCACCAGTGTGAAGCCAATCTGAGTCTGAATCAATGGCGGACCCCCCACTAACGATGGAAACTACTGCACACACACACATTGTTACATCGTTTATGAAGTTTTCTTTTTGTCCTTTTCTTTCTTTGATGCTTTGATATGATGTGTGAGTGTGAGTGTGTGTGTGTGTGTGTGTGTGTGTGTGTGTGTGTGTCCTACCTGAGCTCCACAGCAGCAGCACCAACAGGTGATCCATGTCCAGGTAGAGTGTGTGTGTCTCTCTGTCCTCCCGTCTGTCTGTCTGCTCTCTGCTCTGATCGTCACATGTGCTGTCCTCACTGTATATCTGCCAACAGGAAGAGGTGCAGCGTCGCTCCAATATATCTCATGTTGTCGTCTTTAGGTTGACGTTACACAACAAGTACTCCCCAACGAGCAATCTGATTGGTCAACTAGAGATTTAGAAGGTGATCAGATCAGCCTGACAGAAACAGTGCTCATCATTTAAAATATGTGTTAAAGTCACATTTATAGAATCAATCAATCAACTTTCTTTAATCAGTATCAGTGATGCTACTGTTAGATGTTAATACAGGTGTGTGACAGTTTAGTGACGCAGTGAAAATGTTGTTTTTGAGGCTGAACACCAACAAATCTGGACTGAAGCTGATTATTTCATCAGCAGTGTTGGGCAGCAACACATTACTCAGTTACTCCTCACTGTAATATTATTACTTTACCAAGTAACAAGTAGTGTAAGGGATTACAATTTCCAAAACAGTAACTATATTACAGTTATTAACCCCCAGATGTGAGGGTCCTGCTGTGAGCTCCTCTGAACTGCATTTCTGTGAAACTTTAATTTGATAAGAAGCTGGTGACAGATTACAGATTACAGGCTGTGGTTCTGTTACCATGACAACCAGGGCAGGTCGAGCTGCTCCTATCAGATGGATGCTGCCAGTGTCTTCTTATTATTTCCGGTACATGTGTTAACATCAGTACAGAATCATTCAGAGGAGGCTGAATTACAGCTGCAGCTCACCTTTATATTCATTATTGATCAATCTATCCATCATGTTCTTGAAGTCATCAATCATTCAGTGTCTAGAACATCAGTCCAGAGTGAAACATGCAGCACAGTTTGTCAGAGGTGACATCTTTAAAAGTCAAAATGGATGTTGAAGTGCTTTTATCACACATTTCTTGTGCTATACGTCACCTATACGGCAGAATCTGACCTATTTTGATATCTGATATTTTTCTGAATCGTTTCCTGATGATGTTGATGAACTGATCTGTTGACGAAATATTAAAGTTCATTTTGAGCTCAGTGTTACAAACCTGAAATTGTGTCTAAAACACAACCATGACGTCTGACTGTAGAAGCTGAAGTCACACGTCATCCTCCAAGCTTGTACAGACGCTCTATCATGACTCTTCGTCACCTTTGACCTTTTAGCTGCTGCCTCTCCGGTCACATGACACGAGCTCGGCAGCTAATGGCTAATCAATGCTAATGTTTATGTCCTGCTCACTGAGGTCAATGCAGTGAAGCATCAATAAACAGCTAACGGCGAGGGATGTGTGGAGGAAGATGGGGAGGAGCAGCTACCGGGCGCCACCTTCATCTGGAGGGGCAGAGACGCCCCTCCCCCCCAGGTGGGGTGCTTCTCGCTGTCAGCAGGCCCTCGTTTCATTGTGAGAAAAATCTTCCAGCTCATAACTGATGTCAGAGTGACCGCTGTTGCTATCCATGCTAATATTCATGCTATCACTCTCCATGCTAACAGGTAGGTCTATCTGCAGGTACCACAGGACACGCCTACTACAAGACACGCCCCCAAAATGGTTGTAGTGAGGCTACATTCAGCAAAACTACATGTTTAGGTTCAGGGAAAGATGGTTGTTTGGCTTCAGATAAGTCTGTTAATCCAGGAGGTTATCTCAGGGGGTGTGTCTTGTAGTCTGTGAGGACACAGACAGACCCTCCTCCAAGTTGATGATGATGGTCGCCATGGTAATAGATTACATCCGACTATTAACTAAACCCCAATTCTCTGTTCAAGAAAGAATGTTGATCTCAAAACGTCAGTTAACACCGTCTGGAGTGGAGCTTTAATGGTGTTCCAGAGTTTGTCTTTTCCTGGAGTTTGAAAAAGTTGGCGACTCATTCTGCGTTCGGGGGCGTTTACTAACTTTGCATCCAGTGCAATGTTGTCTTTCCTCTGACGTCACTGAAGTGTTTCTGGGTTTCACTGTAAACAAACACAACTTTATAACTTTATCGACTGATTTCAGTGAAACTGGGTCAGGAGAAAATATTTCCTGGTTTTCCCTCTGATGTCCTCCAGCTGCTCACCTTCAGCTCTCGCTGATTTACAGTTTCCTGAGTTTTACTTGTTACTAAAGTAGCTAACGGCTGCTGCTAACTGTAAGTGTTAGCTGCCATTAGCAGGCAACAGAACCAGGTTCAGCAGCCTCCCACTGAACACAGCCAGGCAATGAAAGGAGCACAAAGGTCATGTTGGAGAGCATCATAAATAAAAAAGTGTAACATGATGTCTGCTGGAAAAGATTGTGTTTGATATATGATGTTATCCAAGTTGAAAAAAAAACAATTATACTTAAAAAATTGTGACAATAAATTCATCATATTTATACGTATTCATATAAATCATAAAGAGTATTTTAAAGGATTTTTTTAAAGGATGCACTGACGGTTAAACATTATATTGGGGCTTCTGGATAAAGATAATAAAACAATGATTCTACATTGTGAAGCCAGTTCCTTTTAGAAAAAAAAATCTACAAACCATCGCAAAGTAGAACAACATAAAATGAAATGGGAAGAGATTTGTTCTAGTGAAGAGTGGGACTAGGCTATATGAAACTACAAATATTCTACACTCACATGTATATTTCATTTCTAATTGTATTGGAGTAAATCTGTTTTTAATATTATAGGGATCATTTCAGTTTGACTTTTTTCAACCTTATTTATGTGTCTTTTATTTACCATTTTTATTTTTAATATTATTAAGTAATGTCTTCATATTTTGTGAGTGTTGTGTTTTAGTGTCTGTATTAATTAAATAAACTTTAAATAAACATTAGTTATGACGTTAATGAACATTTACAGTCATAAAAGCAGTTTGTACACTGTTGATTTTGCTATTTGACTTTGTGTACTGTTCCTTTAACAGGTGCAGCGGTGACAGCCAATCAGAGTGAGTGTAGCACCGCCTGCTGGACAGAAGGAGGAACAACAGAGAGAGAACAGAGCGACAGAGAGGTGGAACAGGAGAGATGAGAGCCCGACATAACGGAAAGAAGAAGAAAGAAAGAAGAAAGAAGAAGGAGGAGGAGGAGGAGGAGGAGGAGGAGGAGGAGGAGGAGGAGGGAGGAGGAGAGGAGGAGGAGGAGGAGGAGGAGGAGGAGGAGGAGGAGGAGGAGGAGGAGGAGGAGGAGGAGGAGGAGGAGGAAAATAAGAGTCAAGAAGCAACTTCTGACCGATTTAAATCTATTTTTTCTTCTGTTTTTGGAGGATTTGGTGTTGAGCTTCTGTCTTCGTGGCTGGATTCTGTTAGTGTTTGAGTCTTGAATCAGGATTTGGTGAGTTCAAACTAGTTTTCAACGTGTCCATTAGCATGTTATTGATCTGTTTTCAAGCTGAATGTGCAGCACAAACTGCCAGTAGCTAAGCTAAGACAGCCTCAATAAGTTTCATGTTGTGATTTTGTGTTTTTTCTTTGTGTGAAGTGAAATGAGAAGCTTCATGTAACAAGCAGCTCAAGTGGAGTCTTGTTAGTAAAGTGAGCTGAGCAGCGCCGCCATCTTTGTTCGCGGCTCATTTAAATTAGCAATTAACCTGTATTTATGGGTCGTGTTTAGAAGGGAACCCCAGACCCGCGAAAGATCTTGCGAGAGTTGATCAATTTATCAGTCAAAACCCTGATCTTTGTGTAACTCTAACCAAGTATTTTCTGTCCCTAAACCTGCACAGATCTGAACCACAGCAACAGTCACATTATTAAACATCATTAGTTTGTAGGAGAACAATAATGAAACAACACGCAGAAATTTATTGAGTGTTGTATTTATTGATTATTGATTTTCATCCTTCACTACACGATGAAACATGTCAGACTGAGATATTTCTGTGGATATTTGACTGTTGTACAACAGGTCAGGTTTGTAGCTGAGAGGATCTGCTGTGAAACGAAGACGGCGAGCCGTCAGAGCGACCTCCACTCCAAAGATAAGGTCACTGATTGATCCACCTGAATCACGGTAGGACTGATTACACACAGAGTATTGATCAGATACAGGATATTGATCTGTGACATTTATATCCTGTTTCAGTAAACTAACTAGAAGGTAGAACTAAACTCTTAAATAGGCCCGACGAAGATAAAATGAGAACTTAGAACTGAGTTGACTCAAAGAGAAACAAGAAACTAAAATTAAACAGCTTAAAGGTGCCGAAGTTGAAAATGATCTCTTGAACTGAAACATGTTGAACTGAAAGTGAGATAAAACAGGCAGAAATACTTATTTCAGAGTTTCTGCAGGATGCAGTCGTAGCAGCAGAGATGAAACACTCGTGGAAAGTTTGTAAGAAAATGTTTTGTGCCGTCACAAAGCTCGCCCTGCTGTGAGGTTTCTGTGTGTCTGCGGCACCAGAAGGGCTCTTGAGGACAAACAGTTGGCCTACATTTGTGCCGAGTAACGATCAGGAGAAATGTCTGTCTAACTGACACATGATGAGCTGTCTCAAGATTTAGGAGAACACACTTTGATTGAACATAATCAAAACATCGTCTTTAAAACAATTATTGACATTTATTGAACAAAAAGATCTTCTATCAACTGAACTTATTAACTTGCATCAGCACACTGTTGAATTATTAGACAGTGTTAATTTACTTCAACGTAAAGACATTTTAAAGATAAAATAACTTACATTTACATCTGAACCTCCTCTTGGCTCTGTTTTCAGCCTTTAGAGAATCTGGCCCGTGACGGTAGATTGTAACCAATCACAGGTCATCTCAAAAACCAGGCGTTCCTATTGTCTGTTCTACTAGTGCAGCTGTGTGTGCATGTTCCTTCAGGGAGAACCTGAATCACTGACGGAAACTCCTGCAGAAGGAGTCACTGTAAAACTGAATTATCAGCAACTTGCTCAGCCCAGGAGTTTGTCAGCTCACTCAGTTATTTTTGACTTCAGCTTCTTGTCTTTGATTGAAAGTCGCATCACGGTGGCCCTCGCGCACAGTAAGCTCCGCCTCCAGGAAGAAGAAAACAAAGGGTGCAGGTGAAACACCTGGATCTTCCACATGTTGTTTGTTTCACAGATATGTGTTTCCTTGTGTATCAAATGATTGTGTTTGCTGTAACGTTACTGTGTGATCCTCACGTGAAGTCAACGGACTGTTTTCCCTTCAGAGGATGACAATCCTGAATTTGTTAGCAGCATTTCTTCTTCATTGTTGACGTCTACCTGCTGCGTGTTCTTACAGTCGTTGTGCTGATGTCATCAGGTGAGTGTAAAGTTTCTCCATTATATGTTTCATCCGACTCACAGGTAAGTGGATTGACCTGGATATGAAGCATCATTATGTAACAAAAAATAATAGAATGTTTCTTTTGTTTTGTGACCAAGTTTTTATACGTTTTTCTTTTTTCATTCATATTGGAGGGAACAATACATATGAAAGTGCCAAAACAGAAATATTGAACTAGCATAACACATCTGTTCAGCTGGTTAATCCACTAAACCTAAATGTACATTACTTTACATTCACATGTTGATGTGGAATAAAGTGAAAGAAAGAAAAATAAATAAGTAAATAAAATCAGTGATACATATAGCCAGTATACTCAGGAGAACCCAAAATAACCTCTCATTTGTACCAGAACCATCATTTGTATCGTATTTGATTCATGAGTTTCTGATACGTCTACATCATCAATATGATCAATACTGTCATGAAACAGCCGATGTCATCAATCTGACATGCGTCTTCTGCCCTCTGGTGGATTATCAGTGCACTGCAGGCAGCAGTGAGTCATATGCAAGTAAGATCATCATTGGCAGTCTATTTTTTTTGCATCAGTGTGGACCAAAGAAAAAACTTCTTGTCATTTTTCTGTGACTGAAATGAATTACAGAAGGTCTGTAACATTAGTTTTAGCTATTTCACTGATATGTGGCTGATAAAGTGAACAGAAAGTACAAAATGGCCAAATAACACCGTCAGATGATGCATGGTGTGAAGTTAACAGCAGCGGTGAGACATCACTATTAACACGGGGGTGATGAAGAAACTTCTAGATTCTACTTAAGTGACTTCTACTAACAGAAACATGTTCCATCTGTTGATAATCCTCATATATGGTGTTTGGGTGCTGACACACAGTGAACGGGACGATGCTGCAGCTGCAGGAGGAGGACGGGTCACTTGGTGCTTCACTTCCAGCACTCGTGTGGAGCAGTTTGTCCTGCTGTGATAAGTCCTGTCAAGTCTGTGGAGCTGAAGAGAGACAAACTGTTGTGTCTCTGTCTAAAATACCCTCATCACACTTTAGATGATCATGGTGAGGCTCTCTGCAGCTTGTTCTCCGAGTGAATCTATGCTCTGACCAGGCGTGGCAGTTCATAACGACACGTCAATGCACGATATGCAAATCGACTTATTTTCCTTACTGATGATGATTACGTTGACGAATCACCCCATCCCTATTTGGAACACACATCTGCACAGGTGAGTGTAAATGTCTCCTTCTAATGACGCTCAGCTTTGCTCAGGTTTTGCTTGTTAAATGGTTGTAAGCAGACGGTCACATGGTGTCATCCTTTCCACGTCCAGTAATGATCCGTCTGGACCCGACCTCAGAAACCCTGAGGCTGCGTTTTCAACAGGAATTAATGTTTAAACCTGTTTGAATTAAAATTTAACTTTAAATTATGTTGCAGCAAACTTTAAAACTAGTTTCAAATTAAAGGTGCCTTATACAACATTCAGCCTCATCAGATGTCAGCAGACAACTGTTGTCTTTGTGAAGATGTAGTGGAATAATGGCGTCCTGAGCAGAGTGAAGTCACACTCTCTCTGTGTTGTTATCTCAGCTGCTCTGTTTATCTGGGCTGCCTGTGCATCATGTATGTCACTGCATGTGAGTGTACATGTTAGTGTATATCAGTCTGTGGCTGCTTTTTGTTAACTTTTTATTTTGTTACCTTTGTAGCTAGCTAGCAAACATAGTTTGTTTACTTTTTAGCTAGCAAGTAATGTAAAACGTTCTTAAGTGTTTAGCTAACTAGAAAACAATATTGCATTTAGTCAAGTTTTTAGCTAGGTAGAAAACAATGTAATATTTTGTTAACATTCTAGCCTGCAAATACTATAATGTTTTGTTAGTTTTTTTGCTACCCAGCAAAAATTGCAGTCTCTTCTTATCCTTTTATTTAGCTAGCAAACAATAGCATTTAGTTAACTAGCTAGTAAGTAATATGTTAACCTTTTAGGTAGCTAGCAGAAATATCTTGTTTTGTTAGATTGTTAGCTAACTAGTGTTCATTTTTCTAATGCAAGTGTCAATCTGGCCACTGTTTTGGATCCTCTGCTGCGGTCCAGTGAAGTACCACTGTTATTGATTTGTTATTGTTTCACTGTTCACAGGTACCACCGTAGGACTCGATCCACTAAGACTGCTGCGCTGCCCCCTGCCTGTCAGGTAGGTTGTCTGGTTTTATGAGATTTACACATAGTGTAGCCTGAGAGAGAATGAGAGTGAATGCCTCACTTCAGTGCCTCTGATCACTACAGTTCAATAACAATAAGAACATGGTACCTTATTATAATTAATGTGAATCAGTATGTGTTTAAGAGGTCCGCCTCCACCAAGAACCTGTCAGTGTCGAACAGAGAACAGCTGTGCTGTCACCGACATATCCCTCACTGAAGACAGAATAACAGTCACAGTGTCTCATGTTCTCTCATGAGAACAATAGATCAGCTTTATCTAACATATTAGAGGACAGTTAGAAAACAAGAGACCTACTGGTTAAAGAGTTGGAGAACTTTTGTTTGGAGTGACCAAAAGATGAAGAAACTCTTGTCTTTTCAGTAGATCACAGCAATCGACCTGTTTTTATTCAGCACACCAGAGTATCACAATGTACGAAAAGTATCAAAATCCCAAAACAGAACGTGATTCAGAGTACAAAGAAAATCACATGATGTCAGAAGGATAAAAGTTAAAGGCAAAAAGGTTAAAATATTAGGATTAAATCATTTACTGTCCATTAAGGATTATCTTCACAAGGGTAAAATAAAAAGAAAGAAAAAGTTCTGTTAACTATTATTCTCTATTTACTTCTCCTAAAGAAGAGAAATTATTTATTTTTATTTTTATTATTATAATAGTCTTATTTCTTTCAAGTTAAAATTGTGAGCTGATTCTCCCTGACTGGTCCTCACAACTGATGGAAAAAGTTTGAACACAAGCCACGAAGGCTGCGCCCAAAAGTTCCCCAAAAATATCCCAAAATTCTGCCTCTTTTCCTTGTTGCAATACCTTTTATACAACTTTGATCGAGGGAGGAGATTACTGTTTTCAACCAATCAGCCTTTTACACATTAGACACATGTTAAAATCAAAACTCTTCATTGGAGAATTTCAAAGTACGTCACATCACCTCATACAGTCTTATAGTGGACAAAAGTGAAGAGACAGTAGAACCATCAAATAACACACAGTCTGTTTTTTGGTTGGTGTCAAACAGAAAACAACAGCTGCTTCAGCTTCATTTCTAATTTAGGTCTCTGGTTCATGACGGTCCTCGCCTGATACCCCTCCATAGCTCTGTTCTTTTTTATATTCACTGTGTTCCGTCCTCACGTCTGTCCATTATTGAATCATGTCTGCTCTGATGAAGCTCTGATTGTCCCAAACCTCAAACGTAGTTAAATAGTTTCTTTTTGTCTTTTTATTATCGTAAATCTGCACATGGTGTTTTATTTTGAAAATTGATGACTTCTCTAC
The DNA here is from genome assembly GCA_034769285.1 of Lutjanus argentimaculatus. NCBI lineage: Eukaryota > Metazoa > Chordata > Actinopteri > Lutjaniformes > Lutjanidae > Lutjanus > Lutjanus argentimaculatus. The sequence continues at coordinate 41,766,723 of JAWZSL010000005.1, read as the reverse complement.
GCTGTTTCTGTGTCTGACTTCCTGCCCACTTGATCTGCTCTGTGCTGCTTGACACGGCATCTGTCAAAAATACGCTCGGTGCGAGTTTGAAGCAGAGCAGCGAGTCACTTCTGGGACTCTCTGGTGGAATTACAAGCATTGTGTAGAAGAGCCACAATCTGCTTTGACGGACGTGGCACAGCCATAATGTGAAGCCGCCATGTTCAGTCGAATCAAGTCGTCAACATGTTAGCAAATACTTAGCCGGGTGTAATGGTGATCATCCTACATTATAACAAAAATATTTGAAATCTTTAATTGCAATATTCAGTAAAAACCATATGATGTCAGCAAAATCCTTAATTACAAAAATACAAGAGTACTGAGCTGCAGACACCCCACTGCAAGAGCCACCTCTGGAAGTGCATCTGCAAAGGACACCTCCGGAGTCAAGATTTTAACTGAAGGCTACAAAAACATTGTTAAAACATTAGCCTTGCAGCTAACATTTGTTGTCCTGCTGAGCCTGGTTCATTTGTCCGCTCGCATGGCTCCAGTTCTGTGAGCTCCCAGTCCGGGCAGAGTCAGCAAATAGGATCACTAACATTAGCTGCACGATTAGCTCTTTTCACAACAAGTGAAGCTACCTGTCCATCTCAGAGCAGTTGGAGGACATCAGGAGGAAAACCAGAAATCATTTTCTCTGTTAAATAAGATTCAGGTTTCTTCCTATTCTTCTGCTGAGTTTTAAGGCAGTTAGCATCAGATATCCAGCAAAGATGCTCCATAATAACTCTCTGAACCATCTGAGTCCAGTCAACTGTGGAGATGCCTCTTGCACATGGACTTGCAGAGGTCTGCATCCAGGTACCTCTTCAAAAATAAGCACAAATAATCTGCACCAAGCAACCTCCTTAATTGCAAAATAAAGAAAATTCTTAATTGAAACAATATAAGAAAAAAATATTAAAAAATAAGCAAACTTCATGTAAAAATAAGGAAAATCTTTAACTTCAGAATTAAGTAAAATTAATATGAAATCAGCAAAACCCTTCATTTCTAAACAAACAAAATCCTTAATTACAAAAATAATGAAAATTCTTGAATACAAGAACAAATAAGAACTCTTTGTTGTTTTCACTTTCATTTGTATTATTCTGATTTTTTTCTTCTTCTTGCCAAATTATATCTAAATGTTGGTCGTGTCCTGAACCATCTAAGGAACAATTATGACATTTTCAAGGTCCTGGAGGAGGAAGTCTTGCTAACAACAAACAAAGACCCATGTAACCACAAGGAGGCGCTAAAGTAGGTCTGAACATGTTCCTGTTACTTCAGAATTAAAATGTTCAAATTTGATGGCGTATTATAAAACCAAAGTGAGAGGATATATATAACATTGTTTTATAATATAATGATTCCAGCCGTATTGTTTAAAGGGAACATGCGTATAAAAATATGAAATCTTTGACTGAGCTGATGGTGGGTTGTGTGTCAGCTGATAAATCCATGTGGATGTGAGATGAGCTCCTTGGAGATCCTACTCTGCTCCCTGAGCTCCTTCCTCTTCAGTCAGTCCTCCTTCACCTGCAGGAACACCCAGTTTATAACAATCCAGCTCAGTGTTCTCCTGGGTGCCCGGCTTCTGCCCCCTGCTGGCCTGGAGAGACATGACAGCACACAGATGTGACTTCACTCCTCTGTTCAGGTCAGTAAACAGACTGAGTGCTTCATTCAGTCAGTCCTCTAAACAACAGACGTGTCAGTACCTTACAGTAGAAATAAAGGGCAGCGCTCATCAACATCAGCAGCAGAGTCAGAGTCAGCGGCAGGACGACCATTCTGATGATATCTGGATCTGATCAAACACATGGACAGTCATCACATCACGCACCATCATGAGTCCAACAGCTGCCATTATACACAAACTGTAGAGACCTGAAATCACTTCAGCATGGAGCTGTTTGATTCAACCCACAGAGACACAGCTCTTAAACTTCACTTATTACACATCATCTTTATGTTATATTAAATGTTTGCACTTGATATACTGTATATCTTTATTGTCTTTGTTCATGTAGTTATTCTCCTCCTAGTCCATCTGTCTCCTCTGTAAAGATCTACTTCCTGTCTGTCTGTTCCAAAGAGGGATCTCTACTCTGGTGATCCTCCTCATCTTTGTCCTTTTTTCCTCTGAGGACAGAGACTGTCCTTTGTTGTACAGATTTTTAAAGTCCTCTTCATAATTTGTAAATTAGTTGATTAATAAATTAGTCTAGAACTTCTCCGTTCATTTTCAATTTCCAAGGAACATTATCAATAGGACTGTCATGAGAACTGTAGTCATGAAATACTGTAATAATGACAAGCAAACTGCGGGGGATGGCAAGCAACCGTAACAGTTGCTGTGTTCATGTTTTTTCTTTTTTCCATCAGGTGAAACCCTTCTTGTTTCACACTTGTATGCATGTTAAATGACTGGATCAACTCTTCACAAAATTCAACATGCAATACGAAGGCCAGTAACAGTTCAACGCTGGATTGAGACCAGCTGTCCGTGACCCGAAGAAGGATCATCTTTTCCAAACTGCATGTAAACAGTCATTGTGACATTTCAGTTTCTCTGCTTCAGCTTACCTGAGAGTACAGTGAGACAGAGCAGACGGCTCTCAGAGGAGAAGTTCTGAGAAAAAACATAGATGTGATAAACACATCTGTAGTTTCCCTGGTGGGCGGGCTCTGCATCAGGAAACAGGAAGTGGGCAGAGTGATTGACAGCTGGCTGGGTGTAAGTTGTGTGCTGTGTTGGTGGAGGTGAAGGTGAGCTGGAAGGAGCCTCCTGGGTACTGTGGCTGGATGGAGCAGCTGATGGTGAAGGTGGAGCCCCTGAATACCTGAAACACCTGCAGCTGGGCCTCGGAGACCCCGTCCATGGGGGAAGGACACAGAGATGTTGGCTGATGCAGCGGGTCTGAAAACACAGAGAGATGATTGGCTGAGGCAGCAGCAGGTCTGTAAGACGCTGTTTAAGGTGGTGCACTAAGAACGACTTCAGGGTCACAGGAGGAGGACAGAGGAGAAGAGGAGACACAAAATAGAGAAATGATTAAAGAGCCTATTCGACCTCCGTTCAACAAAACAGCTGCTGAAAAAGGTTGTGATGTCACTGGACTGACATCAATAAGAAACATGGAGCAGAGAGACAAACAGAGGAACTGGATTCACCTTGTGGGGCCGACACACAAACATGAACATAAACAAAGTCAGACAGGTTCCTCCAGGTGTGTCCTGTCAGGTGAAGTGCAGCAGTTTACGGAGGGTTTGAAGCTCCTAGAAACAAGTTCACTTCTTCACATGTTAGGATGTGACTGTGCTGTTATACTTTAGAGTTCAGTCAAATGGAAACTACTGACTGAGTGACAGAGGAAAGAACATGTGGTGTTACTGATGGACTTACCTGAACAGGTGAGATGCACGATGTAAGAAGATGGAACTGATGCTGCACACTCCCTTAGAGTAGATCCAGCCTGAACACAGTCAGAGTTTATCCACCACACAGGTCTGGCTGAGGAGTCCTCTGTCCGTCCTACAGAAACAGCAGAGCCACAGTCCAGATCTCTACAGACAACAGCTGCTGTCTTCAGGGTCCAGTCAGAGTGACTCACTGGTCTCCAGTCTCCTTCATGTTTCAGCTCCAGTGTTCCTGCACAGCGACTGTCTCCTCCCACCAACCTGACAGGTTCTGAACAGAAACAAGAGAGTCATTAGTAAAAGACTAAAGTGAGTTTCATTAGAACAGAAATGAAGCAAATCAAAGCTGCAGCTCCTCTTCTACCTGAGCAGGTGAGTTCAACAGCTCTTCCAGGTGAGCAGGTGTTTCTAGCTGAGCCTGAGCTTCTACAGTCCAGGAGAGCAGACTCACGGCCTCCACACTGGAACTCTTTGGTCCACATTGGAGCCTCCACTTCTCCATAGAGCGCCCCCTGGAGGACTGAAGGAGCCCCACAGCCCAGCTCCCTACAGACCACCTCTGCATCCTGCTGGTCAAAGTCAGCTTCACACACTGAGGACCACCACTGGTTAGACTGGTCAGACTTCACCTCCAGTCTGCCTGAGCACAGACTGGTCCCATCCACCAGCCTGACAGAGTCTGGAGAGATAATAGAAGATAAAACAGAGAGAGAGAAAAGACAGCAGACACTAAATAAAAAGATGTCATCAAACAACAATTCAGTCATTCAAACTGGACTCACAACAATTCAACACAAGTTCATCATTAACAACACAACACATCTTTACAACACCACAGACTACAGCAATGTGAACATCACATTTATATTTAATACACTGGAACAGCTTGTATCAATTTTGAACACTTTCAACAGGTTTTTAAAGAATAACAACTCAACTCAAACAATAACTCTTGTTTTGCAGGAATGTCCCAGGGTGAAGGGCACTGTGTGGATGCGGATGTGATTTGCCACCGACTGACCTTAGCTGCTCAAAGTTTTGACCAATAGGTTACTGGTGCCATGAGGTAGAATATCAGTGCTGAAACTGTTGCATTGCCTTTAATTTCTTGTGTAAACATAAAATGGATATACCGTGAAATGAGGTAAGTTACAGTGTCAGTGTAGGAACTGTACAAGTAAACACTTAAAGACCGTGTAAAGGGTGTCAGGAGGTTAGCGATCAGAGAGGCAATGAGGCAAGGAGAAGCACAGAGTCCTGGATGACGTCTTATTCAGCCTTTATTTCACATAACACCATAGCTCACCAATCTGCCCAAAAACATCTTACAGCACAGCCCTTCCCACACTGACTGACCCCTTTTATAAGGTTGGCCGCTCACCTAACCAGGTGGCACATACCATTCCCAGGACCCTCAGCCATATCCACACATATATACACAATAGATATTTACATAAAACCCTTACCAAAACATATATCTAATCTTAATAAATATTTACACACCCCAAACCTACACGAATAAATAAGCATAAATATTCTACATACACATTTACACACTAACAGGACTGCCAACTCCCCTCTCCCATTACTCGCTTGTTGGTACCCTCCCAGAACTAATAAAAGGTGTCCGAGTCCCCTGGGGAATCCTTTTACCCGAACACCTTGAGGGAAGGAAACAAGCAGAGGTGAGTTTGTGCAGAACACGAGCAGCATTCAATTTACCGTCACATTTACTTCACACACATTTTGTCTTATGCTCTCCAGTTGTTAAATCTCATGTGCCAGTATCAAATCAACAATCCACGCGCCTTTTCACTCGTTTCACAGGTGCCGGATGAGGTCGCAACAGCCGTGAAGTCATAGGGTTGCAGGGACAAATACCACCCTGTGAGACGTGTGTTGGAGTCCTTCATCCGGTTCAACCACTGTAGAGCCCGATGATCTGTCCCCAGGAAGTAGTGACGTCCCAGCAGATAGTACTTCAGTGACTCAATGGCCCACTTCATGGCCAGACACTCCTTCTCCACCGTGGAATACCTTGTCTCCCGGTCCAGCAGCTTGCGGCTCAGGAACAGCACTGGTCGCCTCTCTCCTCCTGTCTCCTGCAGAAGAACCGCCCCCAGGCCAACACCAGAGGCATCCGTCTGCAGCAGGAACGGTTGACAGAAGTCCGGACTGTGAAGCACAGACTCACTGGTAATGGCACTCTTGAGGTCTGCAAAGGCTCTGCCACACTCTTCTGTCCACTTCACCTTGTTTGGGGCTGAAGCCTTTGTGAGGTCAGTGAGTACAGCTGCTCTGTCAGCGAACCGGGGAATAAACTTGCTATACCACCCCACCAGCCCCAAAAAGGCACGCACCTTCTTCTTGGTGGAGGGCAGAGGATACGCGTGGATAGCATCCACCTTCCCCACCCGCGGCTTGACCACTCCCTGTCCAACCATGTGGCCCAAGTACTCCACCTGTTTCTGTGCAAAAGCACACTTGCCTGGATTGATGGTCAGCCCAGCTGTCTTGATCTGATGAAGAACTTGGCGAAGGTGAGCCACATGCTCCTCCCAGGTACTGCTAAAGATGACAACATCATCCAAGTAGGCAGCGGCAAACTGTGGCACTTCCCTCAGCACTTGGTCCATGAGCTGAATGTCGCTGGTGCCCCCTGGAGACCAAACGGCATCACTGTGAACTGAAACATGCCATATGGTGTTCTGAACGCCGTCAGCTCTTTGGTCTCAGGTGCTAGGGCCAACTGCCAGTACCCCTTGCTCAGGTCCAGTGTTGTGATAAACGTGGACTTCCCCACTCTTTCCCCACCCCTTGAAGTCAATGCAGAACCTCAGTGAACCATCTTTCTTAGGGACCAACACAATGGGACTGCACCACTCACTGGTTGACGTTGCAGCTAGGAATAATTGAAACATCAGTTCAGTCTCCTTCTGGAGCTTTGGCACCAACCGCTCAGGGATCCTGTAGCACTTCCGGCGGGGTGTAGCAGCTTCTTTCAGATGAACTTTGTGCTCAACCAGAGTTGTAAAACCTGGTTTTTCTTGGAAGTGCTCTGGGTCCAGCAACACTCTTATCTCCTCCTGCTGGGTAGGCTGGAGATGGGACAGATCCACTACACTGGGGTGGGAAACCGTGGGGAATGACTGCTCCCTCTCCTCCTCCCCGTCCCTGTCAAGGGCATGGATGAGAAGGTGCCGCTGGACCAGCTGCCGGTCTGACATCAAAGGCCCCTGAAATTCTTTCAACAGGTTCACGTGAAAACACTGATGTTTCTTCAATCTGTCTGGCATGAACAGTTCATAGGTCACCTTACCCAGGCCTTGGTAATCTGGTAAGGCCCCTGCCATCTAGCCAGCAGTTTACTGTCACTGGTGGGAAGCAACAGCAACACCTTCTGGCCTGGTTGAAAAGTCCTGTCCCTGGCCCTCCTATCACACCAGACCTTCTGGTTGGCTTGTGCAGTTCTCATGTATTCCTGTGCCAGAGCAGTCATCTGTTCCAGTCTCTCTCTCATTTTCACCACACAGGCGACAACATTCTCCTGATCAGCAATCGGATCCTCCCAGTGCTCCCTCAGGAGGTCCAACGGCCCCTCACCTGACGACCACAGAGAAGCTCAAAGGGTGAGAATCCAGTTGAAGCCTGTGGCACCTTACGGTAAGCAAAAAGTAGGTATGGCAGCCATTGGTCCCAATCAGAGCCTGTGTGAGACACAAACCTCCGTAACATGTTCTTGAGCGTTTGATTGAACCTCTCCACCAACCCGTCCATCTGGGGTGGTATGGGGTGGTCTTAATACCCTTCACTCCTAACAACTTATAAACCTGCTGCAGCAGTCTAGACGTGAAGTTTGTACCACAGTCTGTGAGAACCACTCTTGGTATGCCTACCCTTGAGAATAGCTGAACAAGACAATTTGTAACCTGTCTGGCCTTGACAGATCTAAGGGGAAAGGCTTCTGGGTAACGAGTGGCATAGTCACAAACCACCAAAATGTACCGATTTCCTGAGGCCGTCCTCTCAAGGGGCCCTACCACATCCATACCTATTCTGTCAAATGGTGTATCAATGACCAGCAATGACTGGAGCTGGGCACGGGCTACCCCCCTAGGTGAAGTCAGCTGACATGTCTCACATGAAACACAAAAATCCTTAACCTGGGTGTACATGCCAGGCCAAACAAACCTACTGGCAATCCTGCTGACTGATTCCGGGAATGCCAGGTGGCCCGCCCAAGGAACCGAATGCCCTAGCTCCATGACTTTCTGTATTAGACTCTGTGGCAGAGCTAAAGCTTCAACCTTACCCTGACGCTGATAAAGAATACCCTTCTTAATCACATAGCTAACGTCAGCTAAGCAGTCAGCCTTGCCTCGTCTCTCACCCTCAACCTCTGAAACCTTATCAAACCAGGGACGTAACTTTGGGTCAGCTCTCTGCAGAGCTGCAATATCAGAGGGAATGTGCAAATCTAAAGGCTGGCTGGGCTTAACTACTCCCTCACACTGTTCCCTGGCCGTAGCCAAAACCTTTTCCCTTCTTCTCTGCGCTCTGGATTTTGGCTGCTTGGATGAAATGGCCTCCAACTCAGTAAAAAGGCAGCTCCTCAAGAAATTTCCTTTCTTTCTGGGCCCTAGTTGTGACCATGTTACATGCTGTCCCTACAGGTTGAGGTTTGTCCTGCTGCTGCTGCTGCTGCTGCACAATTGCTCCAACAGTGCCCTCTACATGTACCTCACTGGTGCCCTGCTTGCTAGCCCTTGCCTGTTGCATCAAGTCTAGCAGTGTGGGGACATCATTGCCCAAGATGACCGAGTATGGTAGACTGGGCACTAAAGCTACGGGCAGAAGGTACGTCTGGCCACCTACAGTAAGATAAACCTCGGCAGTGGGGTACACTTTCTCATCACCATGAACACAACAAATGTTGGAAGTGGTATCACTCCACAGTTCTCTAGGAACTATGCTGGATAGAACAACAGATTGAAAACTGCCAGAGTCTAAGAGGGCCTCCTCACGCTGACCATTCAGTAACACTGGTACAGTATGCACTTCCTCCTTAACAGGGACCGAGCAAGTGGGTCTAGGAACTGAACACAAAAGGGAAGGCGTACTCGGTCTGGTGGCCGGGCATGTATACTGAGTGTGACCTATTTCTTTGCACTGATAACAACGTGTGTCTTGCCTAGAACTGGATTTCCTGCTGGTATTTGGTTTACTGGAAGAGAACTGCCTGGCAATGGAATGAGGTCTAACTTGAGCCTGACCACCCCTTTCACCCCCATTGGACTTACTGCGCCCGGAGAAGTAGCCGTCACGGCCGAAGGTGGGTCTTCTGCTCCCTGTTCTGGCTGACAGGAAAACCTCTGCCAGCTGTGCAGCGTCTTCTGCAGACTTTGGGTCACCTTCGCGAATCCAAACCTCCAACTCTGGGTCCACCATCCTCAAAAACTGTTCCAGAATCAGCAACTCAGAAATGTCTTTCACAGTGGAAGATTCCAGTTTCACCCATTTATTAACATGTCCTTCAACCGCACATACAGTTCACGTGGGGATTCACCCTGATTAATGTCCAGTGAACGGAACCTTCTTCTGTAGGTGTCGGCTGTGATCTCATATTTAGCCAGAATAACTTCTTTGACTTTGTCATAATCCTCGGCATCGACAATGTCCATGAGAACATAGGCATTACGTGCCTTACCTGTGAGCAGCGGGACAAGTTGAATCGCCCACTCCTCCTTGGGCCAACGGCAGACAGTGGCCATTCTCTCAAAGGTCGTTAAATAATGTTCGATGTCATCATCAGCTGCAAGAGGTATCAACTTGGGTTCCCTGTGAGTGTGCAGCACTCTCGGTGGTGGTGGCGATGGCCCATTTTGTTGGCTGACGTGGCTGGTCATCATCCCCGGACCTTCCCTGTCCTCATCGTCAGCACTATCCTGACAGTCAGGTTTGCTCACAAACTCATCCCATTTCCTTCACCTCCGCTTGAATTTGTTGAAACTGGTGCTGAACACTTCTCCATCTCTGCTCGCTGCGTGTGGACTCTCTTTCCACCCGCTGATCTCTGGATGCTTGGGAGCGGACAAGAGACTTCACCAGGGCTGTCAATTCCTCCAGCTTATTAGGGTTGCTGGGTGCTGCAGCACCCTGCTGGTCGACTGAAGTCGTTGGTTCCCCATCATCTGGCTCCTCCTGCTGCCCTGGCTTCTTCGTGCCTCTGGTCATCATATTCTCCTCAATATACAGTCAAGCCTTTACTTCTGACACCATTTGTCAGGAGGTGAGCGATCAGAGAGGCAATGAGGCAAGGAGGAGCACAGAGTCCTGGATGACGTCTTATTCGGCCTTTATTTCACATAACACCATAGCTCACCAATCTGCCCAAAAACATCTTACAGCACACCCCTTCCCACACAGACTGACCCCTTTTATAAGGTTGATCGCTCACCTCCTGATAAGGGAATTTGGACATTTTCTTCTAAACACATTATATAGGTCATAAATGTTTTGCTCAAAATGTGTAAAAAGCCTCCTAACTATTTAGAATTGAATTGTGAGGCTAGACTTCAAATTGTGTTTCGAGATTTCTGTGTTCAGGATTTTGTGGGCGGCTCTGAAATGGTAGCCTTGCTGCGTATCACAGCTTCATTAGCATAAACCCGCCCCTGCTGCTCCAGTGATATAAAAACATACAGCGCAGTATCCTCATGGTTCTCTTGCTCGCTCATGAGTCACAGATAGCACTGATGATAGTTTGCTGCTAGCTATCTAAGCAGTTATGCCTCATCCACCACATGCATGTGTGTTCCCTGGATGCCACAATATGCAGAGTAGCAGCTTGGTGACTTTATTTAAGGGGCCTTCACATGATAAGAAATTTATCCCGGACTCACCGCGAGGTAAAGCACAGAGAGGCAAAGCACAGCGCCACAACTGCTACGACCTGTCTGCCTAATATACAAATGGCTAACTAACATTAGCTGGAAATAGCTTAAGTTCATAAACTATATGATTCACAGATCTTATGACCCAACCTGACTGTTCACATTTCACCATGCATAACGTTCACTGGCGAGATCGTTGTCTGCTTTTAATGTTGTGTTATAGAGTTTGGGGAACCCTGAAATGCTTTTCTTCGGTCATGTTGGAAGGGAACCCTTGATTTGTGAAATTCTCGCAAGATTGTTGTAGTTCAACATGTTAAAATGATCACTCCCACGGATCTGGGGTTCCCTTCAAGACCATCAGTCACTGTCTGCTCCTCTTGTGTCACTTCGACATATCTATGGTCTCGTCATTATCCCTCAGGCGGCGAAGCCGGCGGGATTATGTGCACACGAAAGAGAGTAAAAGTTGGCTTGTGTGCTTATAAATGGAATAAATAAATTACCATTCTGATGCAGACTGTGAGGAACGAGGCTGATCATCATGTAGGTCAGTGTCTGGCTCTGGTGGCTCAAACGAGTAGGGTTTAGTCAGTACAATGAGGCTGCCAGCGTTAGTGACCACTGTCTCCTCCTTGTACAAGACACGGAGGCGGGAACCCTCCCGTGTGTGTGCGTGGTTTCAGCGCCTCCAGCGGACACACCCCCAGCGTCTCATAGCAGAGAAAACTTATCATTTTTTCATTATTTTGAGACCTAATTTTACATGCTTAGCAGTTTTTTTTAATCATTCAAATTTGGCTGGGTGATTAATAACACGTTTCTGTGGTGTGACAAACTCAGAACACACATTTATTGCTACTTTACTCAGACTTTAAAGGCCAAAATGCACTAAAAGCTTCAATTCAGTTGAAGGTTCTATGGTGCACTGCAACAGTATGACGCGGAACCAACAGTATGTTAGGAGAAGGTCGCATTTATATGCATTTTTTAAAATTTCTTTAGTATTATTATTGTTAATAATAGTTTATTTCTTTAATAAAATATTGTCCTCTGAGGAGAAAAATCCTCACATTTTTTTCAGTTCAGTCTATATAATGATGAAATGGTGCACGATATTCATGTTTTTGTGTTAAGAAACTAGGAGAATTTACTTTCAGTGTCACTCAGTTTACATCAGTGAGGATGTTTTAGACAACAGCAAATTGAACACCAACACACACCGAGGAGATGAAGAGGAGAGACAGAGTCTGGACTCTTTTGCAAAATTTTTAAAATTTAGTAAGTGTAATTTATTTATTAATTGATCAGTCATTTTACCAATGATTGATGAAGGAAATGCTAAGAATTTGCAACCGTGCTGGTTGGTGCTGAATAAAATAAATTGATTTCAATTTAGATAAATTCACAGCATAACATTATGTTAGTGTATATCTTTGTTTTATTTAATAATCAGGTCACATACTCCATCTCACAATATCAGTCATTTAATATGTTTGTTCATCTGTTTGTTGACTTTATTTATCATGTATTATCACGATTATTAATCCTTAATTTATTCATTCATCAGGAATTTAACTATGAACTTGTATTATAAGGATGTTTTCTATTCATTGCACCTCGCACTTTCTTTCCATTCTCTCCTCTTGGATATGTCTGCCTGTCACGGTTTTTATTGTATATTTCTTTTATTGTATATTATGGATGATGTATGGATGTTTTACATGTACATGGCAGCTGTTACAACTCCCTGCCCAAGACAATTTCCCCTAGTGGGACAAATAAAGTTTATTTGATTTGATTTATTTGATTTGATTTTGATTTGATTATAAATAAATATAATTTAATCAGTAAGAAGTTGTCTGTGTGTTTTCCTTGAAGCAGAAGACATAATCAATGTATTGAAAAGAATTCAATAACTCAGCAGAGACTTATCAATGTAATGATCCAATTATAACTTAAGTTTAATTATTAAATTCAACCCTTTCCCTGAAATCAGGATGGTGCCTCCAACAAGTGAAATGAATACATTCTTATAAAGTAGAAAGATCACTACACTGTACCATTCTAAATCATAAGTATATTGTCAATATACCTACAACACAAGAAAATATTTGGCCCTGCCATGAAGAATATTTGTTCAGAGCCTCTTATTATTTTCCAAAGATTTCTCTCCATTAGAGACAGAGCTGTACAGAGAATGACCCAACCCTCCTCTTCTCAACCCACCTGGTTACCTAATCCACCTCTACTGCTTCATAGATGTGGGAATTTTGTCCACTGCTCAAATTCAAGTGACAGTAAATACTTTTCTCACTGCTGTACAGGTAAAAAATATGAAATCAAATCATTCATGAATTGTAATTCTACACGTCATATAAATAGGCTGCATTTACACATACACACTTGCACATATATTTACAGACAGACAGACAGACAGACCGATAGATAGATCAATAGATATGGAGTCATCGGACTCCATCATGGCTGCCCATGTGTGTGTCAACCTGGGGACATTACAACATAAATTACATCATACATGATGTCACTGATGGACTTACCTGAACAGGTGAGATCCAGGTTGTAAACAGAGGACGATGGTCTTACACACTCCCTCAGACCAGATCCAGACTGGACACAGTCAGAGTTGATCCACCACACAGGTCTCTCTGAGAACTCCCATTTCCCTCCTACAGAAACAGCAGAGCCACAGTCCAGATCTCTACAGACAACAGCTGCTGTCTTCAGGGTCAAGAAATAGTCAATCATTGGCCTCCAGTCTCCCAGATGTTTCAGTTTCAGTGTTCCTGCACAGCGACTGTCTCCTCCCACCAACCTGACATGATCAGGTTCTGAACAGAAACAAGAGAGTCATCAGTAAAAGAATAAAGTGAGTTTCATTAGAGCAGAAATGAAGCAAATCAAAGCTGCAGCTCCTCTTCTACCTGAGCAGGTGAGTCCAACAGCTTTTCCAGGTGAGCAGGTGTTTCTAACTGAGCCTGAGCTTCTACAGTCCAGGAGAGCAGACTCACGGCCTCCACACTGGAACTCTTTGGTCCACATTGGAGCCTCCACTTCTCCATAGAGCGCCCCCTGGAGGACTGAAGGAGCCCCACAGCCCAGCTCCCTACAGACCACCTCTGCATCCTGCTGGTCAAAATCAGCTTCACACACTGAGGACCACCACTGGTTAGACTGGTCAGACTTCACCTCCAGTCTGCCTGAGCACAGACTGGTCCCATCCACCAGCCTGACAGAGTCTGGAGAGATAATAGAAGATAAAACAGAGAGAGAGAAAAGACAGCAGACACTAAATAAAAAGATGTCATCAAACAACAATTCAGTCATTCAAACTGGACTCACAACAATTCAACACAAGTTCATCATTAACAACACAACACATCTTTATAACACCACAGACTGCAGCAATGTCACCATCACATTTATATGTAATACACTGGAACAGATGGAGTCAATTTTTAACTCTTTCAACATGTTTTCAAACAATAACACATCATCATCATCATCATCATCTGCAGATACATCAGTATCAGCCATAACCACAAATATCACATCAAGCATTAAATTCTCGAAAGAAAAATCTCTTTCTGCTTCTTTTTTAAACTGGCTAATGTGCTACTCAGTGCAACTGTGTCTGAGAAAATGTAAACTCAGCGTCTTCTGTCTGCGTGTCGTAAATTGTTTTATTTGATTTGAAGGAGAATCTGACCTGGTGTCAGACTGTTATGGTTTGGACATTTTCGTAGTCACTTCCTGTTTTATTTTGTAGTATTGGTTTTCCCTTGTGTGTCTGTTGTTTTTACTTCCTGTCTTTGTTCTTTTCCCGCCCTTTTTGATCATTGATTTTCTTCACCTGTTGTTGTCCACCCACCTGTGTTTGATTACTTTCCTGTCCATTTAGTCCCTGTGTGTCTCTTTGTCTTTGTCAGTTCGTTTGTTGTACTTGGTGGAATGTTCCTGTGTCTTCCCAGTGTGGTCTCCAGTGTTTTTTGGTGTTTTTCCCCTTTTTGGATTTTTCGTGCATTCTCTGTGTTTCCACCAGTGTTTGTTGGATTTATTTTTCCCCCTTTTGGTTTTCCTGGATTTTGCCATTTTAGTTTTGTCTTTTGGATCCCTTTGTTCATGTAAGCTTGTGTTTAGTTACTTTTTTGTTTATCATTAAATCACCGTTTGACTCTGCCACCTGCGTTTGCTGTCTGCATTTTGGGTCCACCTCTTGTGTTTTTCTAGTGACTTTACACCACCCGTAACACAGACATTAAGAATAACTTTATAGAAACAGAAGGTCTTCTCTCTGATAGTCTTGTTTGCTGATGTAGGTCATATAGAGGCATCAGTATTAAACTGAGACTGTTTCATAACTAGATAGAAACTAGCAGCATAATACACAGTGGAACAGATGGAATCCATTTTTAACTCTTTCAACATGTTTTCAAACAATCATCCTCATCATCATCTGTAGATTTCTCTATTCTGTTCCTTCTGCTCAGGTTCTCCACAGTCTTTGTTCTCCACACAAACAAGATGAAAAGTTTTCATTCTCTTATTTTTCTGAGAAGCACTGTAACCCAGAATAAAAATCTGTTTAGAAAATGATCCTAGAACTCTAACAGTGACAGGAGCTGGACTCTCTCCTTTGAAGGAGTGTCCCAGGGTGAAGGACACCATGTGGGTGTGGAGATACTGACGAGCTCCCGGCTGAGCTGAGCTGCTCAAAGTTGTGACCAGTAGGTCACTGGTGCCTGTTATGGTGGAAACCAGAGAACCTGCTGGTGGAAACCAGTGACTAAGAAAGTCTTGAAGCTGAAGGAGTCCTTCCAGACTGGTTGGTGGTTGGTCCAGGGGACTCCTGAAGCCAGGGGCGTTTCTAGTCACCTTGGGGGCCCTAGGCAAGAGTGACCATGGGGGCCCTCCCGGCCCAAAAACACCAAGAAGATCATTCAATCCAGAAATCTTTTATTTTAAATAACAGAAGTGCACAATCATGAAAGAAAACTTTAAATACAATATAACATAACAAACACAACTGAAATGTGCAAAGTTTTCAGAATGACAAAAACACAATCAAGCAAAAAATAAAAAAGTAAAAAAAATAAATAAAAATAGTTAGTGGTCTTTGGTTCCATATCCACATCCACGTCTGGTGGAATTTGTTTTTATGCTGCTGCTGCACGAAGGCATGTCCTGCTCACCTGAGGCTGATAGAAAAAAAATAATAATAATAATGCATTTAGTTTATATAGCACTTTTTCATGACACCCAAATACCCACAATGTAAAAACAAGAAAAAACATACTGTAATTGTTTGACATTTATTTGTTTATTGCATTAAATCAGATCATATCATGATAGATTTAAAAGGAGAGCAAATCACTGTAATCTTAATTTGTTTTTAAAAAAAAAACAGTTCCTACCTTCATCTGTAGAGGTAAGTTCTTGTCGTTCTTGTTGTTCTTGTAGTTGTTGCTGTTTTGGTCCTAAGAATTTCAACAAAGAACCTCTGGGGTGGAAAAAACAATGGGAGAAGCACAACGTATTTAGTCAGCTGGCTTTATGTTCATGCTGCAAGAATTGTGTATGCTACACACTCAACATTAAGATCTGTTTGGAATAATTAATGAACAGCCAACTTCACTGTTCCTGATAATATTTTTGATTAATGTGACATACAGAAAATTCAAGGAGATATATGATATCGCCCTCTTCCAAATACAAATTAGTTACTGGTTAGCTTACTGTTAATTACTGTTTAAATAAGCTAGGCTAAGGTGCAGTAAACATGTCATGTGCAGTTGTGCTTCGTGAGACTACAGACTGGGACAAAGTGGCATCACAACTTTTTTTAAAATAATGTCAGATTATACACGTTTGAACTTACCACTTTCCCGTTTTCTTTTTTCTTCATCTTCTTGGTTTTTTTTTTGTTTTTTTTTTCTTTTTGCATGCCCTGACGGATATGCTCGCTTCATTTTTCCTCGAGTTTGAAGTACTGCAGAAAGCCGGCCGCGGGCAGTCGGGGCCCCATTAGGGGGGTTCCAAACGTGTCGCTGCACTGTCTATGGAGGTTTCAGGTTGTGTCATTGATATGGATCGATATTGGCCGTGTCTCAGGGTCCCTTAACACACTAGGCAGTGACAGCTAGTGGGGGCCCTATGCAGGGGGTTTTCCAATGCATCGACGTTGCAGTGTCTAAAGCAGTTCAGTCATTTTGTCATTGACAAAAGGACCAATGTCAGCGCTGTCCTGGGGCCCCTTCCAGCTCGGGGCCCTAGGCAATTGCCTAGTATGCCTACCCCGTTGTGGCGTCTCTGCCTGAAGCAGCACACATGTATGTTTCATATATACACATATATATCTTGGTGCATTCAGCAGCTGATTTACTGAAGCAGCTGATTGTCTGACTCCATCATGGCTGTGTGTGTGTGTGTGTGTGTGTGTGTGTGTCAGTCATACATAATGTCACTGATAGACTTACCTGAACATGTGACATCCAGGATAGAAGAAAAGGAATCTGATATTACACACTCCCTCAGACCAGATCCAGACTGGACACACTTCGAGTTAATCCTCCACACGAGTCTTTTTGACGACTCCTTTCTCTCTCCTACAGAAACAGCAGAGCCACAGTCCAGATCTCTACAGACAACAGCTGCTGTCTTCAGGGTCCAGTCAGAGTGACTCACGGTCTCCAGTCTCCCTGATGTTTCAGCTCCAGTGTTCCTGCACAGCGACTGTCTCCTCCCACCAACCTGAAATAATCAGTTTCTGAACAGAAACAAGAGAGTCATCAGTAAAAGAATAAAGTGAGTTTCATTAGAACAGAAATGAAGCAAATCAAAGCTGCAGCTCTTTTTCTACCTGAGCAGGTGAGTCCAACAGCTTTTCCAGGTGAACAGGTGTTTCTAACTGAGCCTGAGCTTCTACAGTCCAGGAGAGCAGACTCACGGCCTCCACACTGGAACTCTTTGGTCCACATTGGAGCCTCCACTTCTCCATAGAGCGCCCCCTGGAGGACTGAAGGAGCCCCACAGCCCAGCTCCCTACAGACCACCTCTGCATCCTGCTGGTCAAAGTCAGCTTCACACACTGAGGACCACCACTGGTTAGACTGGTCAGACTTCACCTCCAGTCTGCCTGAGCACAGACTGGTCCCATCCACCAGCCTGACAGAGTCTGGAGAGATAATAGAAGATAAAACAGAGAGAGAGAAAAGACAGCAGACACTAAATAAAAAGATGTCATCAAACAACAATTCAGTCATTCAAACTGGACTCACAACAATTCAACACAAGTTCATCATTAACAACACAACACATCTTTATAACACCACAGACTGCAGCAATGTCACCATCACATTTATATGTAATACACTGGAACAGATGGAATCAATTTTGAACTCTTTCAGCATGTTTTCAAACAATAACACATCATCATCATCATCATCATCTGTAGATTTCTCTATTCAGTTCCTTCTGCTCAGGTTCTCCACAGTCTTTGTTCTCCACACAAACAAGTTTAAAAGTTTTCATTCTCTTATTTTTCTGAGAAGCTCTGTAACCCAGAATAAAAATATATGTTTAGAAAATGATTGTGTATTGACAAGGCGGACACATTGCTAGCGTTCATTGCTCACTTTACTCAGCCATGTTCTTCATCATAACAATAGCAGTGCGCATGCGTGGCTTACAACTCCACACACAGCCATGTTCACTGAGGTACAGATGGCATTAGTACATGACCATACACAATACTGTGCTCAATATACCACATCATCCCCCCTGTTAGCTCAGGATATATCAACTAAAAATATTCCAAATAACGATTGAAATCGTAACAACACTATTGTTCTTAACTGAATTGCGACTGCTTGATAACACTTAACAAAACAATACATGGCCTCAGTTTTACTCAACAACCTTTTAACCTTCAACATTTCCTTATGTAAAAGTAAGGTGCTCAGACTGCTTAAATATATGCATAATAATAGTATGCACTATGATGGTATACAGTCTTAAGGCATATAACGCTTAGGTGGTTTAGCCACTCGGGTTGAGCGCCTTGGAGCTACAGGTTCAGGCTCTAGGGGCTCTGGTGTTTGCCTCGTAGCTTCAACACTCTCCTTAGAACTGCTGCAGTCTTTAACATCAAACTGTCCTGTCTGAGTGTCAGCACCTCCGGTAACAGGTTCAGCAATGACTCGTGCTCGCAACTGGTCTCCATGGCATCTGTGCACTGCGTCGGAGTCTTGCTCTCTGACTTCATACGACACAGGGCCAGTTTGTCTCACAACCAGTCCGGGAATCCACTTGTGGCCTCCCCCCACAGTGCTACGCAGATACACAGCATCATCTGCATCGAATGAACGGTCCGCAGCACTGCGGTCATGGAGGTCCTTTTGTAGGTACTGCTTCCTGCGTACCAACGTCTTGGTGCAGGGCTTGAGGAAATCCAGCCTTGTTCGAACGTGCTTGTGAAGAAACAGGTCTGCTGGAGACTGTCCAGTTGTACTGTTCGGCACTGTCCGATACTGCAACAAAAACAGTGAAATCTTGTCCTCAATGTCCAGGTTGGTTTTAGCAAGTTTTTTCATACCTGCTTTGAACGTCTGAACATATCTCTCTGCCAGACCATTCGTTGCTGGGTGTCCAGGCGCACTTGTGGTGTGCAGAATCCCATTCTGCTTGACAAAAGTCTGAAACTCCTCAGATGTGAATGTGGTAGCATCATCAGTCACAATTTGTTCAGGCAGACCATAAGAGGAAAACAGTCTCTTGAGCCTTGTAATGGTTGCTTGAGATGTGATTTGTGACATGCGAAACACTTCCAACCACTTTGTGTATGAATCAACTACAATCATGAACATGCTGTTCAAGAAGGGTCCTGCAAAGTCTATATGCAGTCTCTTCCGGGACTCTCCTGGAAACTCCCAAGGATGAAGTGGAACCTGCTTAGGCATTTTCTGTTCCAGTTGACATGTTTCACATTCTCTGCAGATTTGCTCTACATCTGAGTCAAGGTTTGGCCACCATATGTATTTGCAGGCTAGGGCTTTAGTTTTTACTATGCCTTGATGACCAGAGTGAATCTCCTTTAAAACAGCTCTTCTCAGCTTTAAAGGTACAATGACTCTGGTGCCCCATAGGAACACCCTTGCTCTGTGGACAGTTCATTTCTCTTTGTGTGAAACACCTTTAAATTTTCTTCTACTCTGGCAGGCCAGCCTTCCATGACATACTTATACACTTGGGATAATTCACTGTCGGTGCGCGTCGTTCTGGCGACTTGTGTGGCGTTGAGCGGTGCTCCCTGCAGATGCTCCGCCAGCAGTGAGTGGACTACAGCTGTTGTCACCGCTGTTCCTGTGTCGCTGGTCTCCGGTAGGGGACAGCGAGAAAGTCCATCAGCATTGCTGTGCTCCTCTGACTTGCGATAAGCAATGTGGTAGTCATATGCTGACAGTATAATCGCCCACCGCTGAATGCGTGCAGCAGCGAGTGTGGGCAGGCTCTTGTGCTCGCCAAACAGTGTCAGCAGGGGACGATGGTCAGTGACAAGGGTAAAGTGTCTACCCCACAAGTATTGATGAAACTTCTTAACACCATATATATCAGTCCAAGGGCCTCTTTATCTATTTGAGAATATTTTTTTTTCCGCTGGGGACAGTGTACGGGAGGCGTACGCAATTGGTCGCTCCTCCCCATTTGGCATAGTGTGTTGAATCACTGCTCCGATGCCATATGCAGAGGCATCGCATGCTAAGGTGAGCGGTAGACTGGGGTCGTAGTGGGCTAGTACCTGATCACTAGTCAACAGTTCTTTACACTTACAAAAAGCATTTTGCTCAACCTCAGTCCATTTCCATGTAACCTTTTCTCTGAGCAGTCTGTACAGTGGGGCCAGGACTGTGCTCTGCTGTGGTACAAATCTCCCATAATAATTCACAAGTCCCAAGAAAGCTTGTAGCTCTTTGACGTTGATGGGAGCAGGAGCCTCCTGTATAGCTCTCACCTTGTCCTTAGATGGGTGTATGCCATGCTCATTGAGTACATGACCCAAGTACTCAATTTGAGTTTTGCCAAACTCACATTTGGAGCGTTTCACTCGTAATCCATTTTCCTGGAGCCGTTGTAGGACGTTCTGCAGGTTTTGGAGGTGCTCCTCCTCCGAGCGTCCCATGATGAGCAGGTCATCCAGAAAAACAACCACAGGTAGGTCTTTCATCAGGTTTTCCATAATCCGCTGGAATATGGATGGTGCAGAGCTGATTCCAAAGGGAAGTCTGTTGTATACAAACAGCCCTCTGTGGGTGTTGATGGTGGTGTACTTTTTTGAGTCATCATCTAGTAACACTTGCTGATAAGCTGCTGCTAAGTCTATCTTGGAGAAGACTTTACCTCCACTAAGGGTAGCTAACAGCTCTTCTAAACGTGGCAAGGGGTACTTGTCTGTTTCAACTGCCTGATTAGCTGACACTTTGTAGTCTCCACACAGGCGGAGTGACTTGTCTCTCTTTTCCACTGGTACTATGGGTGCTGCCCATTCACTGTGTTTAACTGGAGATATAATGTTAGCTTCCTCTAACCTCTTGAGCTCTTGCTCTACTCTCTCTTTCATAGCAAATGGAAGTGGTCTGTGCTTACAAAATATGGGCGATACCTCAGGTTTAACTATGATTGAGGCTTTAATGTCTTTTAAGGTCCCCAACTCTTCTTTAAATGCCTCTGAATATTTATCTAACACATCCTTAAGTGACCTACACTGCCTTTCGTTTAGGTACTTAATCTGTTGCCAGTTTAGCATAAGTTCTTTAAGCCAATTTCTGCCACACAGTGTTGTTCCCCTTCCTTTAACAACTAAAAGTGGCAAATCCCTAACTTGTCCCTCATAGACCACTTTGGCTGTAATCTGCCCCAAAACAGGAATGCGGCCTCCATTATAGGCTCTGAGCTTGACTGTAGCTTTCTGTAATGGCAGATGTGAGAATTTACCTTTATACATTTGCTGTGAGATAATACTCCTAGCAGCTCCTGTGTCTATTTCCATCTCAAGGTCAACATCAGCCACAGAAAATGTCTCTTTGTACAGTTCAGCATCCTCACTTGTGACTGTCAAAATAGTGAACACTTCCAAGTCCATGTCCTCTTCAGCTTCCACATACCTTGTGTGCTTCTGTTGTTGTCTCCTGCTCTGTGTACTTTTCACAGTCTCTGTTTGTGCCTTTGAACGACATGCTTTCTTAATGTGTCCAATCTTCCCACAACTGTGACACTTAGTCTCTTTAAAATGACACTCGTTTGCATGATGGTTTTTTCCTTTGCATCTGTAGCAGGTTTTTGTTCCTTGTATCCTCACCTTGTGAATGCTGACAGCCCCGACGTTTTCACTCTCCAATCCTCTCAGCTGACGTGCATCTCTGTCGGCCGTCTCCATGTTGAGAGCGATCTCGAAAGCTTTGGCGAAAGTGAGGTCATTTTCAGAGAGTAGTCTCCTCTGGCAGGCTTCATTTCTTATTCCGCTGACGAACCGGTCCCGTAGCAATGAGTCTAGGCTCGCCCCGAAGTCACAATTGGCTGCACATTGCTTCAGCTCGGCTACATACAGTGCCACTGACTGGTTAGCCTTTTGGTTGCAGCGATTAAAACGGAACCTTTCCGCCACCAATAAAGGCTTCGGCTCAAAGTGTCCCTTGAGAATGGCGACTATCTCATCAAAAGTCTTTTCTTTGGGCTTACTGGGCTGCACTAAGTTTCTTAAAAGTCCGTACGTAGCTGCGCCCATTACACTTAGCAAGGTGGCTACATGCTTCTCTTCGGCTATGTCGTTAGCTTCAAAAAACTGCTCCAGCCGTTCAATGTATGCCGACCATTGCTCATTTTCGGGCTTGAACTCGTCAATTCTTCCAAACAGGGCCATTGTACTCACTAGTACCGACACCAAGTGTCTCACCTTCCCTGCAGCGAAAAGTTTTCATCCTCGTCGCCAGTTATTGTGTATTGACAAGGCGGACACATTGCTAGCGTTCATTGCTCACTTTACTCAGCCATGTTCTTCATCATAACAATAGCAGTGCGCATGCGTGGCTTACAACTCCACACACAGCCATGTTCACTGAGGTACAGATGGCATTAGTACATGACCATACACAATACTGTGCTCAATATACCACAAAAATGATCCTAAAACTCTAACAGTGACAGGAGCTGGACTCTCTCCTTTGAAGGAGCGTCCCAGGGTGAAGGACACCACGTGGGTGTAGAGATACTGACGAGCCCCCAGCTGAGCTGAGCTGCTCAAAGTTGTGACCAGTAGGTCACTGGTGCCTGTTATGGTGGAAACCAGAGAACCTGCTGGTGGAAACCAGTGGTTAAGAAAGTCTTGAAGCTGAAGGAGTCCTTCCAGGCTGGTTGGTGGTTGGTCCAGGGGACTCCTGAAGCAGCACACATGTATGTTTCATATATAAAGATATATATCTTGGTGCATTCAGCAGCTGATTTACTGAAGCAGCTGATCATCTGACTCCATCATGGCTGTGTGTGTGTGTGTGTGTGTGTGTGTGTGTGTGTGTGTGTGTGTGTGTGTGTGTGTGTGTGTTTAAAGTGTCATACATGATGTCACTGATGGACGTACCTGAACAGGTGAGATCCAGGATGGAAAAAGAGGATGATGATATTACACACTCCCTCAGACCAGATCCAGACTGAACACAGTCAGGCCTGATCCACCACACAGGTCTCTCTGAGGACTCCCATTTCCCTCCTACAGAAACAGCAGAGCCACAGTCCAGATCTCTACAGACAACAGCCGCTGTTTTCAGGATCCCATCAAGGTAATACACTGGTCTCCAGTCTCCCTGATGTTTCAGCTCCAGTGTTCCTGCACAGCGACTGTCTCCTCCCACCAACCTGACATGATCAGGTTCTGAACAGAAACAAGAGAGTCATCAGTAAAAGAATAAAGTGAGTTTCATTAGAACAGAAATGAAGCAAATCAAAGCTGCAGCTCCTCTTCTACCTGAGCAGGTGAGTCCAACAGCTCTTCCAGGTGAGCAGGTGTTTCTAGCTGAGCCTGAGCTTCTACAGTCCAGGAGAGCAGACTCACGGCCTCCACACTGGAACTCTTTGGTCCACATTGGAGCCTCCACTTCTCCATAGAGCACCCCCTGGAGGGCTGAAGGAGCCCCACAGCCCAGCTCCCTACAGACCACCTCTGCATCCTGCTGGTCAAAGTCAGCTTCACACACTGAGGACCACCACTGGTTAGACTGGTCAGACTTCACCTCCAGTCTGCCTGAGCACAGACTGGTCCCATCCACCAGCCTGACAGAGTCTGGAGAGATAATAGAAGATAAAACAGAGAGAGAGAAAAGACAGCAGACCCTAAATAAAAAGATGTCATCAAACAACAATTCAGTCATTCAAACTGGACTCACAACAATTCAACACAAGTTCATCATTAACAACACAACACATCTTTATAACACCACAGACTGCAGCAATGTCACCATCACATTTAAGACCAAAATGCACTAAAGGCATCTGATGCTCGTGTTTTGAAGTACAACGCGCATCAAACTGCCTTGACGCTCGCAATCAGGACTTGTTCGATTTCAGTGCGTCAAATGAGGACCAGAGCTTTTTTATCTGCAGCTGCAGCTGGTGTTTGGGGACAGTGTAATGGAATAAAAAAGACATAGATGTGAGGAGCGAGTGCTGAGGGAGCTTTAGCTCCACCTGAAACTATGTTAAATTAAAAAAAAAACAAAAAACGACCCAGCAGAGAGAGAGTGTGTGAATATGGACAGATGTGCCGACTTTATACAAAAACTTTTTATGATCATGAAACATAATATTACTGAACACCTCTGTGGAGTGTGATTTTTTTTTTTTTGCTCCAAGTCCGATTTGTTTTTAAATACTTAATTACTCCCCGCCCATTAATCCTAACTACAGAGGAAGAGAGAGAGCAGAGAGGAGGGAGAGGGAGCGTGTGTGAAGTGCTGACTGATATAAAACTTTTTTGATGATAAATCCTGATGTTACTGAACAGTTCCCTGACTTAAATTTCTGTTTCAGTAACAAACAGACAGACGCTTGTCTCCTCCATGAAACGTCTATCACTTCATCTTCACTTCACTTTGTTGCATTATTATAAATCATGATGAACTGTCCAGATGCCGTGTCTTCCTCTTCATCTCCTCGGTGTGTGTCTGTGTGCAGTTTGCTGTCTGTTGTGGTCTAAAACATCCTCAGTGATATTAACTGCTGTGTTGAGTGACACTGATGTAAATGATCCTGCTTTCTTAATACAAAAACATGAATATCGCGCACCATTTAGTCATTATATAGACGGAGGTGGTGAGGATTTTTTTTCCCTTAGAGGACAATATTTTATTAAAGAAATAAACTATAATTAATAGTAATACTAAATAAATAAACAGATGCATATAAATAGCGACCTTTTCCTAAAATACTGATGGTTTTGTGTTGATGGAATGTTAAATCTGAAGCCTGCAGTGCGCCATAGAAGCTTAATTTGACTTGCGTCTTCTGACACGCGTCAAATGAAGCCTGCAGTGCGTTTTGGCCTTTATATTTAATACACTGGAACAGATGGAATCCATTTTTAACTTGTTCAACATGTTTTCAAAAAATAACACATCATCATCGTCGTCATCATCATCATCATCATCTGCAGATTTCTCTATTCTGTTCCTTCTGCTCAGGTTCTGCTTCTTCTGCTTTGTTCTCCACACAAACAAGTTTAAAACTTTTCATTCTTTCTTATTTTTCTGTAAACCAGAATAAAAATCTGTTTAGAAAATGATCCTAAAACTCTAACAGTGACAGGAGCTGGACTCTCTCCTTTGAAGGAGTGTCCCAGGGCAGTGACGTGCGGTGAGGTTCATGGCTGGTGAGGCACTGACTCTTTCAGAATCAGATTTACAAATATATGAACCCAGCAGAGTAGCTTATTCACCATTTGGTTGGCAGCAGTTAACAGGTTATGCTTTATATCTCATATCAGCATTTTTTTTACACATAGGCCTACATACAGTACGTGACGCATATTTATTTATGGTCAACCCCCCAATCACAAAGCAGGAAAAAAATGCAGCTGTCAAACAGCCATAGTCTAATAAATTTAATTGGCATTTGACATTGAAGGAAAATAAATAGCATGTTGCTATATTATTTGATTTGATTTGATTTTCATGCGGGCTGGTGTGTGTTTTATTGATCTTATGTGTTACTGGCCAGCACACCGAGCGCTTTAATTAATTAGTTAACAAGCATAAAGAACCATCAATTCAAGCACCTCCGATCATTCATGTACTTAATACAGTAACTTGTTGTTCCACCATCTGAATGAGACGCACAACACAATGTCTGCCACCAACTTTGTGTGGAAATACTTCAAAAGATTAAACTATGGAAATATAAATTGTGTGCTGCGCTGGAGGGATAAAATCCGCTGTTGCTGCAACATTTGAAATCAGACAAAATTCCAGGTGAAAGCCTAAAGCTTCAAGAACACCAGATTTATAGTTTATCCAAAACACATCTGGATGAAATACTGCAGCATCCGATGGATTTCAGCAGTTGGCTGTGCCAAAAACACACTGAAGAGAGACGCCAAAAACTGCCGAAGAATCCATCTGAAGCCTCACACCAAATGAGTGAGAACTGTTTTAGACTTTCTTAGATTTTTACTTTTTCACGTTGAGCTATCATTTACTTTATTAAGCCTACTATATTGAACATGCGCACGGTGCGATCTCTCTAAAAACACCAAATGACTTGATTTAATGAATTTCGTTAGTTTAAAGTATGAAGAATTGTAAAATAAAATAAAATATCACTTCCATGAGGCTGTTCAGTCAGAAAGCGCCTGATCACTGGCTGAAGTTGGCATTTCATCCTCACATGCAGCCGCAGCGAAGGTCAAGCTGTACGCAGCCTGCACAGTTTAGATTATGTTCATAATAATGTTGATTAATGTTGACATGATGTTCCCCTGCCTTAATAATAATTATAAATACCACCAGATTATAGACTAAAGTGATCATGTGGTCAAAACGTGTAATTTTCGAGAAAATATTAATCCCTAGCTCTCACACCATCACTCCCTAACATTATATGGGCCGATATCCCATCGCCACTTACTCTTCGGCTGCGCAGTAGCAAGAAGAATCTCTAAGCTCACGAGCGCCCCTTCCATGAGGCAAGAGTACTGCCTGCCTCAACTCGCGCCTTTTCACTGCAGTTTATGATCGATCAGTGAGGCTAAACACGTTACAGACATACATTATATACATCAGCTAGACTATGGAAAGTCAGGGCATATAATAAAAGTGTTGAAAACATTTTATTGGCGACATACAGAGAGACAGCAACACGCTCTAATTGCATGGCATGCCAGCACAGTTTGTGAAGGATTGCGCAATCCAAGGTGAGGCTCAGCTCGCTGCTGCCTCACTGCCGTCTCCTCCTTGTATTCGAACGGGAAATGCGAAAATTCAGCGATTTTGGATTAAAAAATAATAAAAATTGTTGGAATTGTATGGAAAATAAATTTATAGTACAGATTAGTGGGCAAATAACAACATTTAATTTATTTTATCATTATTTGTTTTTTTTTCTTTCCATGATGTCAGGTGAGGCTCTGCCTCCCCTGCCTCCCCTGACCGCACGTCACTGTCCCAGGGTGAAGGACACCACGTGGGTGTGGAGATACTGACGAGCTCCCGGCTGAGCTGAGCTGCTCAAAGTTGTGACCAGTAGGTCACTGGTGCCTGTTATGGTGGAAACCAGAGAACCTGCTGGTGGAAACCAGTGACTAAGAAAGTCTTGAAGCTGAAGGAGTCCTTCCAGGCTGGTTGGTGGTTGGTCCAGGGGACTCCTGAAGCAGCACACATGTATGTTTCATATATACACATATATATATCTTGGTGCATTCAGCAGCTGATTTACTGAAGCAGCTGATCATCTGACTCCATCATGGCTGTGTGGTGTTGTGTGTGTGTGTATGTGTGTGTGTGTGTGTGTGTGTGTGTGTGTGTGTGTGTGTGTGTGTGTGTGTGTCATACATAATGTCACTGATGGACTTACCTAAACAGGCGTAATTTAAGATGGTAGAATAGGACCATGATATTACACACTCCCCACTATCAGACTGGTCACAATCAGGGATGATCCACCACATAGATTTCTCTGAGGACTCCTTTCTCAGTCCTGCCGAAACAGCAGAGCCACAGTCCAGATCTCTACAGACATCAGCTGCTGTCTTCAGGGTCCAGTCTAAGCCAAACACTGGTCTCCAGTCTCCTTCATGTTTCAGCTGCACTGTTCCTGCACAGCGACTGTCTCCTCCCACCAACCTGACAGGTTCTGAACAGAAACAAGAGAGTCATCAGTAAAAGAATAAAGTGAGTTTCATTAGAACAGAAATGAAGCAAATCAAAGCTGCAGCTCCTCTTCTACCTGAGCAGGTGAGTCCAACAGCTCTTCCAGGTGAGCAGGTGTTTCTAACTGAGCCTGAGCTTCTACAGTCCAGGAGAGCAGACTCACGGCCTCCACACTGGAACTCTTTGGTCCACATTGGAGCCTCCACTTCTCCATAGAGCGCCCCTGGAGGACTGAAGGAGCCCCACAGCCCAGCTCCCTACAGACCACCTCTGCATCCTGCTGGTCAAAGTCAGCTTCACACACTGAGGACCACCACTGGTTAGACTGGTCAGACTTCACCTCCAGTCTGCCTGAGCACAGACTGGTCCCATCCACCAGCCTGACAGAGTCTGGAGAGATAATAGAAGATAAAACAGAGAGAGAGAAAAGACAGCAGACACTAAATAAAAAGATGTCATCAAACAACAATTCAGTCATTCAAACTGGACTCACAACAATTCAACACAAGTTCATCATTAACAACACAACACATCTTTATAACACCACAGACTGCAGCAATGTCACCATCACATTTATATGTAATACACTGGAACAGATGGAATCAATTTTTTAACTCTTTCAGCATGTTTTCAAACAATAACACATCTCATCATCATCATCATCATCATCATCATCATCTGCAGATTTCTCTATTCTGTTCCTTCTGCTCAGGTTCTCCACAGTCTTTGTTCTCCACACAAACAAGTTTAAAAGTTTTCATTCGTTCTTATTTTTCTGAGAAGCTCTGTAACCCAGAATAAAAATCTGTTTAGAAAATGATCCTAAAACTCTAACAGTGACAGGAGCTGGACTCTCTCCTTTGAAGGAGTGTCCCAGGGTGAAGGACACCACGTGGGTGTGGAGATACTGACGAGCTCCCAGCTGAGCTGAACTGCTCAAAGTTGTGACCAGTAGGTCACTGGTGCCTGTTATGGTGGAAACCAGAGAACTGCTGGTGGAAACCAGTGGTTAAGAAAGTCTTGAAGCTGAAGGAGTCCTTCCAGGCTGGTTGGTGGTTGGTCCAGGGGACTCCTGAAGCAGCACACATGTATGTTTCATATATAAGATATATATCTTGGTGCATTCAGCAGCTGATTTACTGAAGCAGCTGATCATCTGACTCCATCATGGCTGTGTGTGTGTGTGTGTGTGTGGTGTGTGTGTGTGTGTGTGTGTGTTAAAGTGTCATACATGATGTCACTGATGGACGTACCTGAACAGGTGAGATCCAGGATGGAAAAAGAGGATGATGATATTACACACTCCCTCAGACCAGATCCAGACTGAACACAGTCAGGCCTGATCCACCACACAGGTCTCTCTGAGGACTCCCATTTCCCTCCTACAGAAACAGCAGAGCCACAGTCCAGATCTCTACAGACAACAGCCGCTGTCTTCAGGATCCCATCAAGGTAATACACTGGTCTCCAGTCTCCCTGATGTTTCAGCTCCAGTGTTCCTGCACAGCGACTGTCTCCTCCCACCAACCTGACATGATCAGGTTCTGAACAGAAACAAGAGAGTCATCAGTAAAAGAATAAAGTGAGTTTCATTAGAACAGAAATGAAGCAAATCAAAGCTGCAGCTCCTCTTCTACCTGAGCAGGTGAGTCCAACAGCTCTTTCAGGTGAGCAGGTGTTTCTAGCTGAGCCTGAGCTTCTACAGTCCAGGAGAGCAGACTCATTTCCTTCACACTGGAACTCTTTGGTCCACATTGGAGCCTCCACTTCTCCATAGAGCGCCCCCTGGAGGACAGAAGGAGCCCCACAGCCCAGCTCCCTACAGACCACCTCTGCATCCTGCTGGTCAAAGTCATCTTCACACACTGGGGACCACCACTGGTTAGACTGGTCAGACTTCACCTCCAGTCTGCCTGAGCACAGACTGGTCCCATCCACCAGCCTGACAGAGTCTGGAGAGATAATAGAAGATAAAACAGAGAGAGAGAAAAGACAGCAGACACTAAATAAAAAGATGTCATCAAACAACAATTCAGTCATTCAAACTGGACTCACAACAATTCAACACAAGTTCATCATTAACAACACAACACATCTTTATAACACCACAGACTGCAGCAATGTCACCATCACATTTAAGGCCAAAATGCACTAAAGGCATCTGATGCTCGTGTTTTGAAGTACACCCATTGTTCTAAATGGCAGAACACGCACTGAAAGTGTCTTAACGCGCATCAAACTGCCTTGACGCTCGCAATCAGGACTTGTTCGATTTCAGTGCGTCAAATGAGGACCAGAGCTTTTTTATCTGCAGCTGCAGCTGGTGTTTGGGGACAGTGTAATGGAATAAAAAAGACATAGATGTGAGGAGCGAGTGCTGAGGGAGCTTTAGCTCCACCTGAAACTATGTTAAATTAAAAAAAAAAAAAAAGGGGGAGAGCGTGTGAATATGGACAGATGTGCCGAATGGATACAAAAACTTTTTATGATCATGAAACATAATATTACTGAACACCTCTGTGGAGTGTGATTTTTTTTTTTTTTGCTCCAAGTCCGATTTGTTTTTAAATACTTAATTACTCCCCGCCCATTAATCCTAACTACAGAGGAAGAGAGAGAGCAGAGAGGAGGGAGAGGGAGCGTGTGTGAAGTGCTGACTGATATAAAACTTTTTTGATGATAAATCCTGATGTTACTGAACAGTTCCCTGACTTAAATTTCTGTTTCAGTACAGACAGACGCTTGTCTCCTCCATGAAACGTCTATCACTTCATCTTCACTTCACTTTGCTGCATTATTATAAATCATGATGAACTGTCCAGATGCCCGTGTCTTCCTCTTCATCTCCTCGGTGTGTGTCTGTGTGCAGTTTGCTGTCTGTTGTGGTCTAAAACATCCTCAGTGATATTAACTGCTGTGTTGAGTGACACTGATGTAAATGATCCTGCTTTCTTAATACAAAAACATGAATATCGCGCACCGTTTAGTCATTATATAGACGGAGGTGGTGAGGATTTTTTTTCCCTTAGAGGACAATATTTTATTAAAGAAATAAACTATAATTAATAGTAATACTAAATAAATAAACAGATGCATATGAATAGCGACCTTTTCCTAAAATACTGATGGTTTTGTGTTGATGGAATGTTAAATCTGAAGCCTGCAGTGCGCCATAGAAGCTTAATTTGACGCGCATCAGAAGCCTGCAGTGCGTTTTGGCCTTTATATTTAATACACTGGAACAGATATTTAATACACTGGAACAGATGGAATCAATTTTTAACTTGTTCAACATGTTTTCAAACAATAACACATCATCATCATCATCATCATCATCAACATCATCTGCAGATTTCTCTATTCTGTTCCTTCTACTCAGGTTCTGCTTCTTCTGCTTTGTTCTCACACAAACAAGTTTAAAACTTCATTCTTTCTTATTTTTCTGTGAACCAGAATAAAAATCTATTTAGAAAATGATCCTAAAACTCTAACAGTCGCGTGTTATGTTCCAGGATGAAGGACACCACGTGGGTGTAGAGATACTGACGAGCCCCCAGCTGAGCTGAGCTGCTCAAAGTTGTGACCAGTAGGTCACTGGTGCCTGTTATGGTGGAAACCAGAGAACCTGCTGGTGGAAACCAGTGACTAAGAAGCTGAAGAAGGAGTCCTTCCAGGCTGGTTGGTGGTTGGTCCAGGGGACTCCTGAAGCAGCACACATTTATGTTTCATATATACACATATATATCTTGGTGCATTCAGCAGCTGATTTACTGAAGCAGCTGATCATCTGACTCCATCATGGCTGTGTGTGTGTGTGTGTGTGTGTGTGTGTGTGTGTGTGTGTGTGTGTGTGGGGTGTGTGTGTGGGTGTCATACATAATGTCACTGATAGACTTACCTAAACAGGTGAAATTTAAGATGGAAGAAGTGGACATGATGTTACACACTCCCTCGGAACTGATCCAGTCTGAACACAGTCAGAATTGATCCACCACACAGGTCTCTCTAAGGACTCCTCTCTGAGCCCCACAGAAACAGCAGAGCCACAGTCCAGATCTCTACAGACAACAGCTGCTGTCTTCAGGGTCCAGTCAAAGCCAAACACTGGTCTCCAGTCTCCTTCATGTTTCAGCTCCAGTGTTCCTGCACAGCGACTGTCTCCTCCCACCAACCTGACATGATCAGGTTCTGAACAGAAACAAGAGAGTCATTAGTAAACAAAGTGACTTTAATGAAGAAAATATGACACAAAACTTGATTCTTTTTTTCTCTTTTCTTTCTCTGTTTACCTGTTGAGTTGTGTTTTCCTTCAGTTTGCAGTCCTGAGGAGAAAATCAGAAAGTCAACATCAGTAAAAAACAGCATTTTGATTGGAGGATGGCCGACTGAAGAAACACTCACAGGCTGTTTTGTAAAGAATTTTCTTGGAGCTGAGAAACATCTCAGTGAACTCACTCTGGAGTCATTTTAGCAGTCTACTACAGATGAGATTAACACATTTCTGAACACACAGAACACAAGTCAGCAGACTGGTTCATATAGAGTTAAAGGAATAGTTCAATATTTTAAGAGATATGATTTTTCAACTTTATTTATGGTGCAACATCACAAAATGAGTCTTTACAGGAATCACAATCATGACACTTAACTTGAATTAGGTAATTTGACCAGTTAATAGCACCAGTTGATTCAATTTAATTAAGCTTGTAGATGACAAAGCAAATCAAGTTGCTTGTATTAAACTAATTGAATTGGTCCAGCTATAAAAGTATTGTGGGATTTGCTCAAT
This sequence comes from Lutjanus argentimaculatus, assembly GCA_034769285.1. Taxonomy (NCBI): domain Eukaryota; kingdom Metazoa; phylum Chordata; class Actinopteri; order Lutjaniformes; family Lutjanidae; genus Lutjanus; species Lutjanus argentimaculatus. Next base: position 41,734,165 of record JAWZSL010000005.1, on the reverse strand, counting down.
CGTAGCTGAGTTGGAATTACTTAAAAAGATCCATGCAAATTGTTACCTTAATTTTTTTTAAGTTGTGCCACTGTATTCTTTTTTTAGAGTGCAGGGAGAAAAAAGGTATGTGTGCTTCTGTCAGAACTGGTTGAATATACCTGTGTGTAATTTTGTGCACTTCAAACTTAAGAAACACTTCCTGATTCAGTTTCCTCCACCCACAGTAGTGTTAGTGGGACAGAGGAGTGAGGATGGGAGGAGGAGGAAGAGAAGAAGGAGGAGTTTAGTTTAGTTTATTTTAATTTATAACAGGACAGCGTGCAGTGGTATTAATTATTCCAGGGAAATAAAAAGATGGCTGCACCAGATTTAGCAGGAAAGCTAATTTCCATCTGTAGTCCTTGACATAAAAGACAGACTGTCATGAGTTGTATTCCTAAGTGTCTCCCCTTCCCTGTGTCTGTCTTTCTCTCCTAGGGGCGGGTCCAGCGAGCCAGCAGGTGGGCAGGCAACACACCTGGTTCTCATCATCATCAGTCTCTGTTAAAGCCCGGTTTCTCCAGTCACTAGTCGTCAGATCGTACAGTTTCCTCATGTGGTACAGAGTAGCCGACTCGAGCATTCTAGTGATTTTGACCGTGTTGTGTTTTTTTTCCTGTGACTTAACGTTTTTCTTCCGTGTTCAAGGAATCCACCTCCCTCGCCTGCACCCTGTCTGGACCAGCTGGATCCGCCTCTCCTCTTCACCGTGCTTCCCCAGACCTCACCGTTCTGCCTCGCCACGTCGTCTTTTCACCTGCCTTCACCCTGCCCCCGTCCCGCCTCACTGCACTGCCTCCTCGCACTCCTCACCGGCGGCGTCCTCGTGGAACGGCCTCACCACTCTCCGGCATCTCCGCTCCACCCCGAGTTATTCCCACCACCAATAAATCACCTTTAACTGCCGTCTGTCTCCAGTCCTGCTTTTGGGTTCCTATATCAACCTTCATTGTGACACAGACGTCATAAATAAATCATCAGTGCAAGTTAAGATACACAGTGCAAGGTACGTTGATAACAACATCATCAGACTAAGAATAAAATAACAATCATCACGATTAAAGAGGAGCATGGACGGCTGTGTAACTGCTCCTGGATCAGCTCAGGTGGCCCACCTGAGCTGGATTGAGATGGCAGCTTTGCAGCCAGACCGGATCAGTTCGCCCCTCCTCTCAACTGTACCATCTCTCTCCCCTACTTCTCAGCCAGTGGAGCTGCATAATAATGATGATGGAAGGAAATTATGTTGCAGTTGGATGAGGCACTGACATACAAGGCAGAGGGAGCTCTGAGGTATGTTAATAGAAAACACTACAAAAATGGAAATAAAGCTAGCAAGCAAGGAGGCGATGAAGGCAGCATAGCAGGAGGTGAAACACTGCGTGAGGGAAGCAAAGGACAGCTACAGGTGGAGCAGAAGCTGAAAGAAAACAACATGAGGGAGGTCTGGGAAGGTGTGAAAACCATCACAGGCCAAAACACAAAGACCAGAGTCGTAGGGGGGACAATGGAGAAGGTGAACAAACTTAACGACTTCTTCAACCGGTTCAACCAGCTCATGCCTCTCTTCCTAGACTTCTCAAGCACCTTTAACACCATCCAGCCCTTTGTGCTTCAGGACAAACTGAACAGGATGCGAGTGGACCCCTGCCTGGTCACTTGGATCTCCAGCTACCTCACCGACAGGCCACAGTACATCAGGCTGAGGGACACCAAGTCTGACACTGTGATCAGCAGCACCGGAGCACCCCAGGGCACGGTGCTGGCCCCTCTTCTTCTTCTTCTTCTTCTTCTTCTTCTTCTGAGGGACTTTGCTGTCTGGTGCCACACAAACCATCTACAGCTCAACACCTCGAAGACAAAGGAGTTGGTCATTGTCTTTGGGAAGTCCAGACCAAGACCGCACATCCAAGAAGGACACATCCAGGCTGGACAAACTGATCAGGCAGGCCAGCTCTGTGGTTGGCACGAAGCTGGACTCTCTGGTGACGGTAGCAGAGAAGAGAACACTGGACAAATTGCTGGACATTATGGATGATACCAGTCATCCTCTGCACACCGTCATCAGCAACCAGAGGAGCCTGTTCAGCCAAAGACTGCTCCTTCCCAAGTGCAGGACTAACAGACTGAGAAACTCCTTTGTCCCTCAGGCCATCAGACTGTACAACTCCTCACTTGGAGGGAGGAGGAGTAACAGGAAGACAGAGGACGGGAAGGAGCAGTAGCCAGTAGCCACTACAATAAGTAATATAATAAGGACGACTTATTTATTCCCTGTATATCTTATATTTATATATTTGCAAATTGTTTTTACTTTTTTACTTTTGATATCCTGTGTGCTTTTTACCCTGTGTGCTGCTATCTAATGCTGCTGGAATCTTAATTTCCCTGAGGGAGTCTTCCCAAGGGATTAATAAAGTTCTATCTAATCTAATCTGGCTTTTCAACTCTGGAACGTCCAATCCAGCCACACAGTCCCTAAGAGTAGACTCCCTGAAACTAATCTTGTGGAGACAGATCCTAAAGAAATAGCAGATGCTTTTGCAAAATATTATGAACCGTTATATAAGGGTCAAGAACAGGAATGTAAGAAAGAAACAATGAATTTTTGAGACCCTTCAAAATGACTGAAGTATCTCAAGATGAAGCAATCAAACTAGTAGCATCTATCACAGAGGACGAAAAGAAAGAAACACAACTAAATTGAAAAACAATAAATTGGCAGCAACAGATGGGTTTGTTGGAGAATACTACAAACTCTTTGTGAATGAACTTACACTCATTTTATGTAAACTACATAACTATATATTAAAATCAGGAGGACCCCCAAAATCAGGGTCGGAAGCCATTATCACAGTCTTACATAAGGAGGGAAAGGACCCCCTACAGTGTACTAGCTATCGTCCAAAAAGTCTTGTGTGTAGATTATAAAATTTTAACTTCAATACTAGCAAGGAGAATTTAAGAAATTAATAAAACCAGACCAAACAGGATTTATAACGAGCTGTCAAGGGACAAATAAACATAAAGAGAGATCTGAACTTGCAGTCGATAGCGGCAAGAGATAAGCAGCCTTCAGTGCTTCTCAGCTTAGATGCTGAGAAAGTATTTGATCGAGTTGATTGGTTATTTTTAGAGCAGCCATTGACAGAAATGGGGTTTGGAGGAGAATTTGTTGCTTGGGTTGACCTGCTCTATAAAGAGTCGAGGTCAAAAGTCGGTCATTGTTTTGAGTTTTTTATGGTGGAGAGGGGTGTGAGGGAGGGCGACTCACCCATCCTCTTTTATATTGAACCTCTAGTGGAGGCTGTATTTCAGAATTTACAGATTCAAGGAATAGAGGATGAAATAAGAAATAAGAAAGAAAGCACTGTTAGCAGATGATATTTTGCATCTTATAAAAAACCCACTTATTTCCATCTCCACACTTATGTAATGACTTCGTAATCATGGCTCAGTCTCAGGGTTTAAAGTTAATGAAAATCAATCAGAGGCCATGATGATTCCAGGGTTTGGCCAACACAGTTACATGAAGATGTTTCCTTTCGCTGGTCCAAACAAGGATTTAGGTATTTGGGGGTTATCCTCACACCTAACCCTACAAAATGATTTGCTGCTAACTACACTGATCAGGTATGACATTATGACCACTGACAGGTGAAGTGAATAACACTGATTATCTCCTCATCATGGCACCTGTTAGTGGGTGGGATATATCAGGCAGCAAGTGAACATTTTGTCCTCAAAGTTGATGTGTTAGAAGCAGGAAAAATGATCAAGCGTAAGGATGTGGCGAGTTTGACAGGAGCCAAATTGTGATGGCTAGACGACTGGGTCAGAGCATCTCCAAAACTGCAGTTCTTGTGGGGCTGTTCCCGGTCTGCAGTGGTCAGTATCTATCAAAAGTGGTCCAAGGAAGGAATAGTGGTGAACCGGCGACAGGGTCATGGGCGGCCACGGCTCATTGATGCACGTGGGGAGCAAAGGCTGGCCCGTGTGGTCCGATCCAACAGACGAGCTACTGTAGCTCAAATTGCTGAAGAAGTTCATGCTGGTTCTGATAGAAAGGTGTCAGAATACACAGTGCATCACAGTTTGTTGTGTATGGGGCTGCATAGCTGCAGACCAGTCAGGGGGGTCCATGCTGACCCTTGTCACCGCCTAAAGCACCAACAATGGGAACGTGAGCATCAGAACTGGACCATGGAGCAATGGAAGAATAAAATAACCAAAAATTTTAATATTTTGTATGGCCTCCTTTGGCCTTGATAACAGCTTGCATTCTTGCTGGTATTGTTTTTATGTACTTTTCAACAGTCTCTTTTGTTATTGAGTTCCACATAGTTTCTAGCTGTTCCCAGAGACTTGCTTTAGATTAAACTTTTGTGCGATCAATCTTTGAACCTACAAAATCCCAAATTTGTTCAATAGGATTCAAATCCGGACTTTGACTTGTCCAGTCCATCAGTTCCAGTACTCCAGATTCCTTCCTCTTGGTCAAATAGTCTCTGCACAGCTTTGAAGTCTGCTTGGGGTCATTGTCTTGTTGGTATATGAACCCACGACCAATCAGATTCAGTCCAGAAGGGATTCCATGAAGCACTAAGATGTTGTGGTAGACGTTCTTGTTCATGATACCGTCGATTTTCACTAATTTGCCCACGCTGTTTCCACAAATGGAACCCCATACCATAATGGAATCTCCACCGTGTTTCACTGTGGGTGCAATGCATCTGGCATCCAAACGTTCTCCAGCTTTTCTGCGGACATAAACATGACGATGCTGACCGAAGAGTTCAAACTTGGACTTGTCCATCCAGAGTACCTTCTTCCAGTCATCAACAGTCCAGTGTTTGTGCTCCCTGGCAAATCTGAGACGTTTCTGGATGTTTGCAGGCCTCAATAATGGCTTCTTAGCAGCTAGTCTTCCCTTTAAGCCTTGTTCTGTCAGTCGTCTGCTTATGGTCATTCTGGAGACTTTCTCAGACTCTGATCTAGAAGCATTTATCTCTGCCTGAAGATCAGCAGTGCTCTTCCTTCTGTCTCTAGTACTTAAAAGCAATCTTGAGGTGTCCAACATCTGCTTCAGTTAACTTTTGTTTCCTGCCTCTTCCTTGGTGCATTTTGTAAGTACCAGTCTCGGCAGTTGACTCCAAAGCAGACTTTTTTTTTTAAAGATTATTTTTTGGGCTTTTTGCCTTTATTCCGATAGGACAGCTGAAGTTGTGACAGGAAGGGGGGCAGAGAGAGAGGGAATGACATGCAGCAAATGAGCCACAGGTGGGAGTCGAACCTGCTGCCACTGCAGAGGACTGACAGCCTCAGTATGTGGGGCACACGCTCTACCAACTGAACTATAGAGGTGCCCCTGAATTCACCTTTTTATACCCAAATTTGAGTTGGCTCACTGGGAATCTCTGTCTGAAATTCATCAAGCATAACATTCAACCACTAAAACAAATTTTTCTGTTCAGGAATGCAAGTAAATAACTATAATTTGACATCTTTTTCACTTTATGGACAAACATGATTGTCAGTCAGCGAGAGCAGCAGCACAGGCATCTCTCAACGCTGCCCGTCTCCTCTGTAACCGGCATGTGCAGGCAGCAGAGGCCCATCTCATCTTCTGAGATGCAAGGCCACAGAGAAAGATGCAGGAAGCAGGCAAGAAGGTTGTTGTTGACAACATTTTCAAAATAACAATAGCAGGCATATTACAAAGTTCAACTCCACTGTATGATATCTGAGATCTTGTGACTTGCATTCACTGTTTTGTGGCCAAGACAGAAACAGTATGGTTGACGCAGGTACACTGTTCTTCAACATTGTTGGTGTTTATTGCCGGATTGCAAACCAAGGAGGGGCAAAGGGCCACCTACCAACTCAGAGTGTGTGTCCTCCTGTAATCAGCATAAGTAATAAGGTAATAGGCTGTTAGAAGGTAAAACTTTGAAGGGTAATAAGAGTAAACAATGTAAAAAACAATGGTCATTTTACATGGACTATAGGTGAGATTGTTTATATAAAAACTAATACTGCACCAAAAATAAAAATGAATCAAAATCAGTATTGTTGTTAATACTTGACATATACTAGATGATATGAATCCCCCACAAAAAATCCACTTGCCATTTCATATGTTATTGTGAATTCAGTTATTGTATTTTTTCATTAAAAAACAGTGGCATCTTGTAAACAAACTGGCATTAAAAGGGTTAAAATCCTGAAAATGATGATGGAAATTATTTTATGAGTAAGACTGGAGTTGGAAAAAGGAAAAAAAGAAAAAAAAATTTGAAAGATACAACGATTTCTTCTTATTCTGTTAGAAGATTGACTGTTTTCTTATTTTTGTTTTTCTCTGAGGTCAGAGAACATTTTACGAGTGTTGGAGTTTTCCCACGTCTCTTTGCTGCTTCATAAATCTGATGATTTTATTAGAAAAAATAAAAGTATAACTGGAATAAAAACTGGAGAAGAGGAACGTAACAGCACTTTATGTAGATGATGTGATGATGTTCCTGAAGAATATCAATGAATCACTGTTAATGAAAGAAACAGGAAATATAGCTCAAAACACAAGCAATGACATTTTGAGAGCAAATTAGAAAATAATTCAAGAGGAAATACAACTTTAAACCAGAATCCACTAAACTGAAATAATTCCACAAAATCTGGAGGAAATATTTGAGGTGAATTATTGAAAACTGATAGATCAGGTTACAGAAGAACTGAGTAGATGGAAACTGTTGAATTGATCCATCTTTGAAAACATTAAATCTATAAAAATGACGACACTTAAAATAAATAAAATTTAACAAGGGAGAGAAGAAATAATCTGTACAATAAAGATAAATGGGAAGAAGAGTTGGGAATCAAAATAACAGATGAAGACAGAAATGATTTTAAAATATAATAAAAGTTCCAGCTGTCAGTGCTGGAGGAGCTGTGGTCAAAATAATGACAATTATTTATACTTTATTTATTATTCATGTAAATTATTGAATATATTTCTGTGAGAAGTTTTTCAGTTTAGATGAGAGGTTTTTAAAAAGCCTCTGTATTTAAAAACAGAGCATGTTATACTGGGAAAACCTCCAAAGTCTCTCAGTCAAGATGAAAATGATTTATTCAGAATCCTCAGAATCACATGAAGCAAATAACAAAAAACACACCTCCACATATATAAATGGGAACGTATTAAACTTTGTGCATCATAGGGACATTTTTGTTTTTTTTTCATTATTTTGGATGTTTTAATGCAGATGGCATCAATTTTTCCAAGGATTTGTATTTTTTATTTAATATTGAAATGTGAAGCCCAGCTCCTAAATCGATCTATAATTCACTGTATATACACAATATTTACACTGAAGCCTTGGAGGACAAAAAGTCACATTAAAACACTTTGAAACTTGTAAATATTTCAAAATATGAAGCATGTATGCATCCATTTGTTTCAGGCTGTCATTGTGGACCCACGGCTTTAAACTTGTAGTTTGTACTATTGTCCAGCAGATGGAGACATTTCCATGTATTTGGCCTGCAGGTCAAAGCAGTGTTCCTTAGTCCTGCTTCTACTGTGTGATGGAGAACATCAGCTCAGTGGAACATGAGAACACATCCAGAACGACCTGGACTGAAAAATAAGTGTGTGTGTGTGTGTGTGTGTGTGTGTGTGTGTGTGTGTGTGTGTGTGTGTGCGTGCGTGGTGTGTGTGGTGCGCACGCGCACATTGAAACAATGTCACTGAACATAAATTCATTGATTGGATATTGCAAAAAAAAAATTGACTAAAAGTAGAATCAAAACTGGTTTTGATTTAATTAAAATCTGAAGGATTCAAACTTGACTGTGAACAATTTTACAAAATTTTCTTTGTGCTCTTTTCTTTCTTTGATGCTTTGATATGATGTGTGTGTGTGTGTGTGTGTGTGTGTGTCCTACCTGAGCTCCACAGCAGCAGCAGCAGCAGCACCAACAGGTGATCCATGTCCAGGTAGAGTGTGTGTGTCTCTCTGTCCTCCCGTCTGTCTGTCTGCTCTCTGCTCTGATCGTCACATGTGCTGTCCTCACTGTATATCTGCCAACAGGAAGAGGTGCAGCGTCGCTCCAATATATCTCATGTTGTCGTCTTTAGGTTGACGTTACGCAACAAGTACTCCCCAACGAGCAATCTGATTGGTCAACTAGAGATTTAGAAGGTGATCAGATCAGCCTGACAGAAACAGTGCTCATCATTTAAAATATGTGTTAAAGTCACATTTATAGAATCAATCAATCAACTTTCTTTAATCATATCATTGATGCTGCTGTTAGATGTTAATACAGGTGTGTGACAGTTTAGTGACGCAGTGAAAATGTTGTTTTTGAGGCTGAACACCAACAAATCTGGACTGAAGCTGATTATTTCATCAGATAAAAACATGTTTTGAGTTTTGGAGATGATTCCATTTTTCTTGTTTCAGTACGTTTGGACTTTCCGACACTCTGGAGTTATTGGAAATGTTTGGATCACACAGAAACTCTGTTCAGCTCCTCCATCAGCTGTGCTGCTGCTAGAGCACAGATGGACACAAACACATCAGAAAGATCTGATTACAAATTACAAATACTCTAAATACTACAAATAAAACAACGCTGCCGTGGAAAACAAATGTTCTGATGTTTTCTGCAGCCTCAGTATGAGTCTGACCTTTGACCCCTCGACACTGAACAGATGAGCTCTGCTAGTTTCCATCACAGATCTGAAGCGACCAATCAGGACATGTTGGTGGGAGGCTGTGAATTCAGCGGTGCATGCTGGGAGGTTTCAGCCCGTCCTCACCAGAAAAACAGCTGAACAGCAGCTGATTTCTGTTCATTGTTAGACAGCGCCCTCTAGTGGCCGTAGTGATCATGACAGGAGCAGCAGTGAGGGGGAGAAAGTCTGTGTATGGAGAGACGAGTCATCACGGGACTTTGATCCAGGAGACCAGACTTCATATCACGTCTGAAACCAAAAGTCAACATTGACTTTATGGCTTTCCCCATTTTTTTGAGTCCAATCAGATTTTACCACCCAATACAAAAATTTGACAATTTATTTCTTATTTTTCTTACAGTTCAGCTCCACATTAAATCCCTTCATCAGCCTACATCAGTGTGTTTTACCAGTAACACTGACATTTCAACGCCTCTCTTCATCATCTGTGATGAAAACATCAGAGTCACAGACAGACAGTCACAGAAAGTTAAAGTGTGCATCCTGCTACAGTTTGGTTAGAAAATCAGCGCACCGTGGAGCTTCTCTCCTGAGGCTGCAGCTGCTGTCCAGCATCACCTGCGCTGCACGCTCCGCGCTCCTTTACACTGTGAATTAAGGATTTATTTTAACCAGAGCAGAGCTGATGATTGTTGGGACAGTGGAAAGATCACCTTTGTCAGGTTTCTCTCTGACTGCTGGCAGAACCAATGGGAGCACACGGCTGGTTTTAGACTGGTTCTGCTTCCTGATGGTTTTGTTCTTCAGTTTGTTAAATAAAGTTTTAGTCCAGTAAAGATGATGTTGAGACTGTGGCTGCTTTCATGTTCACAAAAAGTCAGTTAAAGATGCTGTAAAACAACAAATGTGTTCTGAGTTTGTTACCACAGAAATGTGTGTTATTAACCACCCAGACAAATTTAATTATTAAAAAATCTCTAAGTTTGTAAAGTTTGGTCTCAAAATGATGAAAAAATGATCAGTTTTCTCTGCTCTGAAATGCTGGGGACATGTCCTCTCCACTGTCTCAGTGTCAAACACCACTACCACCTGAAAACCACCTGAAACATGGACGCTCCGTCCAGCAGCTTTATTGGACATGTCCAGACATGCTGGAGCCACCAGAGCCAGAGGACGGGGACAGGATGGTAGTTTTTCTTCTTCTGTATTTGGTTGTTAGAACTGAAGTGAACTGAAGTGACCTGCTGGGCTGATTTGGACTTGGCTCCGACACGTCACCGAGACGTGTTTCAGCTCCACCCAAAAAATCCTCAACACAGAAATCCTGAACAACTGTTTAATGTCAGAACTCCTCAGTTCAGTTCTACAGAGTTCTCATAGTTCCAACATGTAGAACGTCTTCAGAAGAAAAACTCCCTGTTTTTCTTTTACAGGAACTTTAAAGGAACTTCTATTGACAAAATTCCTTCATTCAGAACTCTGCAGCATTTCTCTCTCTCTCTCTCTCTCTCTCTCTCTCTCACAACACACACACACACACACGCTTTGCTCTGGCCGTTGCCATGGTAACATAATAACACACCTGGATCCCTTCTGCTGCAACTGTGTAAATTTTACATGACTGAATTAAAATATTGAACAAAACAAAATCTGATACAAAACTTATTCTAATGAAAATGTATGTAACTTGTGAATAAACATGATTTGATTAATTTAAAAGATGTACGCTGCCATTTATAAAGAGATTAGTCTGCAATGGACAAAGGCGGTGTAATAGGAGCAGTTTTCCTCGACTTTAGGAAGGCATTTGATGCTGTTAATCACCAGATTTTAATGACTAAACTGTCTCATTTCAACTTTTGTTCACATGCTATGAATTGGATGGAATCATACTTGGCACAGAGAAAACAGTGTGTTAGAGTACACAACATAATATCCATGAGCTGTGAAAATGATCTTGGTGTTCCACAAGGTTCGGTTCTAGGACCTTTATTGTTCAGTATTTATTTGTTTATTTGTTTGTGGATCCCCATTAGCTGACGCCTGAACAAACAGCTAATCTTCCTGGGGTCCACACTCACAACATAATACAAAAAGTATACAAACAAGAATACATAATTGAAAAACAGAGTATATTAAAACAAGAAAAGATGAAAGCACAGAAAATAAATGACAGAGTTACAACAAATGAATTAACTCAAATTATCTTCAAGTGTGCTCTCAATTTTCTCTTGAAACAATTCCTGTCCCTGGCTTCGTGAATATATCTTGCGAGTAGATTCCATAAACTTGTGGCTCTATACAAGACTGATTTCTTCAAAAAATTGGATTTAGGACATGGCAGAATTATATGCTCATTGCTGGCAGCTCTTGGGCGTATGAATGAATTTCATTGGTGTAAATTATATTTTGAGCAAGAAAATGTGGAGATTGTTTTTTCACACACTATAAAAATTGACCAGTAAATTCATTAAAATTCTTTTCTCAACATAGAGCCAACCAAAATTGCTATGCATATCAATTGTACTCGTCAAAGGGGGACAGTTGAGAATAAGTCTGGCGGCTTTGTTTTGTGCCACTTGTAATTTTCTTATTAACTGTATAGACGCAGATGACCAGATAACTGAGCAATAATCCAGATGACACAAAACCAGAGAACGAACTGTTGTACCTGTTTATTATTGATGGCAGACCAGATGAGTAATTCTATGTGACCTCATACTGTCTAACAGGCACTGTGCAATTTAACCAGAACTTTACACATCATGAAATCGAGCAATGTGCAATAACACCAAAATTTGCAATAGGGAAGCATTCGATCCACTAAGCACTAAGTACTTTAGCACCTTGCACTCTAATATTAGCACTTTAACTGTAAAAGAAGTCTGGTCTGTAATCAATAATTTTATGCCTTTTATTTCATTGTTTTTTTGTTTGTTTGTCTGTTTGTTTCTTTTCTAATATTTGTTTCTATACTAATATTTCTCTTTTATTGTTACCTTTTTCTTTTTTGAACACCAACCTGCCAGTGGGACTAGAGACAGAAATTAGCCTTGGCTACAATCTCAAACATATTTACATGAAAATGTTAATTAATATGTATGTCCCATTTCTAAAAAATAAATAAATCTCAAATCTCAAATTAATATTATGCAGATCTACAGATTATTATGTGATATGTTGATTATTTACAGACTATTATATAATATTTATATTATGTTGTCAGGTAATGTTAGTTTCAACAACCACACGTACAGACATATTAAATAAATTCAGTGAATTACTGTTGAATGAAATATTATTCTACATCATTAATCCATTATTATATTTTCTCCTTCCTGTAAAGTGAAGACTTGTTGTTGTTCAGGTTTCTCTCCCGACACTTTGGATTCTTATTTAAAGGTGCAGTCAGTAGAATTTTTTAACACATCAGGACGTCAAATATCAACGTTTGGGGTCGGTGAAACGTCCCACGCAGCAAAAATAATTAATGAGGAAAAATGAGTAAATCCAGGCAGATGACAGACTCTGTGCAGATACAACCACCATCACACACTTGTACTGGCTCACAAGTGATGAAGAGGATTATTTTGATTTTGATTTATTCATGTTTTGGGGTTATGGGTTGTGTTTATTTGAGTCTACACATTGTTTTTTAGTAAACTGTTGCACATTATGCCTTTAACATGGCTGAACACCCTGTACTGTCCACTTCACATCAACTATCAGCTGATCAGAACGCACCCCGAGTGTCCTGCTGTGAGCTCCTCTGAACTGCATTTCTGTGAAACTTTAATTTGATAAGAAGCTGCTGACAGATCACAGATTACAGGCTGTGGTTCTGTTACCATGACAACCAGGGCAGGCTGAGCTGCTCCTATCAGATGGATGCTGTCAGTGTCTTCTTATTATTTCCGGTACATGTGTTAACATCAGCACAGAATCATTCAGAGGAGGCTGAATTACAGCTGCAGCTCACCATTACATTGATTATTGATCAATCTATCCATCATGTTTTTGAAGTCATCAATCATTCAGTGTCTAGAACATCAGTAAACAGCGCCTGCTCTTCCTCACGTGTTTATGTCAACGCTGCCCTCCCTCGCTTCACCTGCAGGGCAATCTGGGACGAACTACTTTCTCTGGTGTGTGGATTACCTTCAGTAACCAGTGGCCTCATTTATAAATGTGGCGTACGAACAAAAGAAGGCGTACGAACAAAAGAAGGCGTACGCACAAAAGAAGGTGTACGAATAAAAGAAGGCGTATTCACAAAAGAAGGCGTACGCACAAAAGAAGGCGTACGCACAAGAAGGGTACGAACAAAGAAGGCGTACGCAAAAAAGAAGGCGTACGCACAAAAGAAGGTGTACGCACAAAAGAAGGCGTACGCACAAAGAAGGCGTACGAACAAAGAAGGCGCACACAGAAAAGTTAAGCATCATAAATACAAACGATTATTGGGGGAAATTTTTTAATTAGGGGCCGGGCAGCCTAAACTGCCAGGACCCTATTGTAATCCTGCATGTTCTTCTTTCTTTCTTCTTCTTCCGAGGAAATCCTACTTCCCATGCACGAAAAATGACCAAACTTTGCACAAAGGTCCAGTCCCATGTCAGATTGCCTCAGCTGCAAAAACAGGCCAATAGTCCTGATGTACATTGTACATTTAAACCTATTGCAAATTATGAAGTCCATCACTCTGTTTTTTTCAAAAACTTATTAAAACTTATTAAACCTATCTCCTCCCACAATTTTTGTTCAATTGACACCAAACTTGCTACAGAGCATCTTCAGACTGTCCTACACAAACGATCCACACAGATTTTTGATTTATTGAAAATTGAGCCTACAGTGCATCAAAATGTTTGACTGTAAACAGTATTATAAACATATACTTGCAAATTCTTGCTAAATACATTTTCAATGTTCATGAAAAAAATGACAAAATTTTGGAGTCATGGTAGATGATGTTTGGAAAATATCAGAATTTTATCTCAAAAACTGAATTTTTTACAGCATTTTGAATTTCACTCTCATGTGAACAATTGGAGTCAATGCAAAAATGGCATTTTTAAACATCAGTTTTTCACTTTTGGAGCCAATAAATCATTGTTAAAAACTAATGACCAACATCTCCATGCTGTCTAGATGCAATTTGTGTATTTTGGGATTTTTGTCTCAATAACTGAATTTTTGACAGCCATTTGAAATCTGCCTTTACATGCTAACAGCTGCTGTCTTGCACACAGGTGACTGGCTTAGTCAATTTGTGAAGCTACAAGTGGTGTTTCCATTTGCCAATTAGCTCAGTGAGATAGAGATGGTTCTTGGTGTTGAAGGTTGTGAGTTCAAGCCTCAGCTTGTACAACATTTCCATATGAGAAATCTACCCAAACTTTTCACAAAGGTCCAGTCCCATGCCAGATGTCCTCAACTGGAAACACAAGACAATAGTCCTGATGGTGGCGCTACAGCAACCTCTAAATTTCAAAACTTTGAAAATTCACAACAAATCAACCATATGTGCTACAGCTTTGGAACTTTCACTTTGAAATGTGCTTTTCCATGGCATGGATGGCTGCTGCCTGGCACCCTGATCCTTGGCTTGTCAGTTTGTGAAACCACACATGAACTGTCACTTGCCAATTAGCTCAGTGAGATAAAAGATGGACTTCAGTGTCAGAAGTCGTGAGTTTGAGCCTCAGCTAAGGCAGGATGGACTTTCAAATGTGAAAGCTTATGTTAGGTATCATGCTATGTGGATTAGAGACTACTAAGGTTAAAATAATTATGATTCAGGGAGTTTTGGGAAGAGACAAATACTCTTTATCAACACGTTTCCCTGTTATCCCTTGTCTCTTTTCCCTGTTTATTTGGCTTAGCTATCAGTCAATATGCAGAGTCTCTTGTGCCAGAAATTGTGAGTTCAAGCCTCAACTGATGTAAAATGCACATTAGAATGCCACCTTTTTTTCATCTTCCTACACTCTGCTTGTTGCTCAGAATTGCCTAATTTTGCCTAAAATTGCCCGGCCCCGACCATTGCTGCGCAGCAGCTATAATTTATTCTGTTATCGTTAAACAATTCTCACATTTTCTGACATGTTTTCTAATAAATAATCAGGTGAACAGCAGGACAAATTCCACTGACATTGATGTCTTTTACAAGTGAATCATTTCATATTGTGTTTTGTAAAGGTTTATTTTTTGTGTCTTTCAGTTGGTTTTGTCTCTGAGTTTAAATGTGTGGAGTCGATTGTTTCTATAAATATCTATATATCCGCTGCTGGAGGGTTCAGATGCAGAGAGGCAGCGTGTGGCTGTGAATGCTGCTGCCTCACTTGCAGAGATGAACTGAAAAAGAAAAGAGGTCTGACAGAAAAGTGTGTGTCAGAAGGTGCAGAGCCACAGGATGTGTGAGTGTGTGTGTTTGTGCCACGGGGAGCAGAAAGACTCCTCGATCTTTAGATGACAAACTGACTGATTATCAGAGAATCCCAGCTGAGTGGAGGAGTGTTGGAGACGGAGGGGGACACAGAGGGGGACACAGAGGGGGACACAGAGTGAGCCAGACGCTCCGGATGATTCAGGTATCCTGTGTCACCTTGTTTGACATGAGAGGAAACCAGATGCACCAACACATTTCTGTAGACAAACAAGCGGGGCTTTTTCCCATAAAACCAGTTTGTATTTCTTTTATTCAGTGTGTTCCAGCAGCTCAGAGGTGCTGCAGCTGTGCGCCCTGCGCCTCCACTGCGCTTCCACTGCACCTCCACTGCGCATCTACTGCGCTTCCACTGCACCTCCACTGCACCTCCACTGCGCCTCAGCTGTGTGTCTGAACCCTCCAGCAGCGGACATATAGATATTTATAGAAACAATCGACTCCACACATTTAAACTCAGAGACAAAACCAATGAAAGACACAAAAAATAAACCTTTACAAAACACAACATATGAAATGATTCACTTGTAAAAGACATCAGTGTCAGTGGAATTTGTCCTGCTGTTCACCTGATTATTTATTAGAAAACATGTCAGAAAATGTCAGAATTGTTTAACGATAACAGAATAAATTAAAAAATTTCCCCCAATAATCGTTTGTATTTATGATGCTTAACTTTTCTGTGTGCGTTCACTCAGAGAAAATCAATCAACATGTTTGTTTATTTATTGTAAGAAGAGTGTTTATCTGTTGTTGTAAGTTAACTGCTCATATATGATGTGTGTGAGCTCACATTTGAAACTGAAATAAATCAAAGTCTTTCTTGAGTTTAATTCTTCTGCCATCTGAGTCACAGGTTGTCTTTTTCACTTTTGGTTAGAAAGTGGCGTACGCCTTCTTTTGTTCGTACGCCTTCTTTTGTGCGTACGCCTTCTTTTTTGCGTACGCCTTCTTTTGTTCGTACGCCTTCTTTTGTGCGTACGCCTTCTTTTGTGCGTACGCCTTCTTTTGTGCGTACGCCTTCTTTTGTGCGTACGCCACATTTATAAATGAGGCCACTGGTTACTGAAGGTAATCCACACACCAGAGAAAGTAGTTCGTCCCAGATTGCCCTGCAGGTGAAGCGAGGGAGGGCAGCGTTGACATAAACACGTGAGGAAGAGCAGGCGCTGTTTACTGATGTTCTAGACACTGAATGATTGATGACTTCAAAAACATGATGGATAGATTGATCAATAATCAATATAATGGTGAGCTGCAGCTGTAATTCAGCCTCCTCTGAATGATTCTGTGCTATGTTAACACATGTACCGGAAATAATAAGAAGACACTGACAGCATCCATCTGATAGGAGCAGCTCAGCCTGCCCTGGTTGTCATGGTAACAGAACCACAGCCTGTAATCTGTGATCTGTCAGCAGCTTCTTATCAAATTAAAGTTTCACAGAAATGCAGTTCAGAGGAGCTCACAGCAGGACACTCGGGGTGCGTTCTGATCAGCTGATAGTTGATGTGGAAGTGGACAGTACAGGGTGTTCAGCCATGTTAAAGGCATGAATGTGCAACAGTTTACTAAAAAACAATGTGTAGACTCAAATAAACACAACCCATAACCCCAAAACATGAATAAATCAAAATCAAAATAATCCTCTTCATCACTTGTGAGCCAGTACAAGTGTGTGATGGTGGTTGTATCTGCACAGAGTCTGTCATCTGCCTGGATTTACTCATTTTTCCTCATTAATTATTTTTGCTGCGTGGGACGTTTCACCGACCCCAAACGTTGATATTTGACGTCCTGATGTGTTAAAAAATTCTACTGACTGCACCTTTAAATAAGAATCCAAAGTGTCGGGAGAGAAACCTGAACAACAACAAGTCTTCACTTTACAGGAAGGAGAAAATATAATAATGGATTAATGATGTAGAATAATATTTCATTCAACAGTAATTCACTGAATTTATTTAATATGTCTGTACGTGTGGTTGTTGAAACTAACATTACCTGACAACATAATATAAATATTATATAATAGTCTGTAAATAATCAACATATCACATAATAATCTGTAGATCTGCATAATATTAATCTCTTTATAAATGGCAGCATACATCTTTTAAATTAATCAAATCATGTTTATTCACAAGTTACATCATTTTCATTAGTATAAGTTTTGTATCAGATTTTGTTTTGTTCAATATTTTAATTCAGTCACGTAAAATTTA